>JAUBNQ010000001.1:12127505-12141450 GCA_032353495.1 Ctenopoma kingsleyae | reverse complement strand
GTGTGTGTGTGTGTGTGTGTGTGTGTGTGTGTGTGTGTGTGTGTGTGTGTGTGTGTGTGTGTGTGTGTGTGTAAGAGACAGAAAGAGCCTGATGAAAGACTCTGCTCTCGGTTGTAAAGACCCAAACGCAAGCACGGTACAAACGGTATTAAAAAAGTTCTATACCGCATGTAAAAAATATATCGTTATAAACAGGTATACCGTTATACCGCTCAGCCCTAATATATATACATTTTTCAATTATATACAGGAAATGTGTCACTTGCATCCGCAATGAAGTGTATTCCAGCTTCGAGGCCTTCATGTTCAAAACTGGTTCAAACCTGTTGTATGTATCATAGTGTATCACTCCCCAAAAATAAATACTGCACTTCTATCATCTCTATTTTCTAAGTTTGTCTCTTCTGTTGTTTTATGTTATTATAGCATTTTAATTACGGGTGAATTTTACTATCATGTGGATAACAATTCCAGTCCCAGTGCTAATTCATTTCTTTTGCTAGAGTCTTCTAACTTCACTCATCATCTGCCAGCCCAACTCATAATAGAACAAAATAACTGTTAAATCAGCAAGAACAAAATATTTCACACAGCCCCAAGGTGCTTTTTAATACTGTTAATCTTGTCCTCAGATCTACTAATAGAGCCTGCCTGTTATCAACCACAGCCTGTGAAGATTTTTCACTAAGACAACTGAACATTTCTGTTCCAACATTACTCCTACTCCAAACTGCCTCTGAGCTTTTAATGACTTTCAGCCTGTGTATCTCTCTGTGATCTTACATTCAAAATCCACAACCTCCCATTATTTACTTTACCTTTTACTTTTACTTTGCTTCGCAGATGCTCTTATCCAAAGCGACTTACAAGGAGCTAGTGTTGAGCGTCTTGCTCAAGGACACGCCTGGTATGGGGGATGGGCTGGGATTCGATCCTGAGACCTTCTGCATCCCAGTCTGATGCTTATCCTATTGAGCTACCAGACCATTATCCCTATACATTTGTTTTAATTATTTCTGGATTCGGTTGGTCCAACAATCTGCTTAATCATAAATAGCAGCCTGGTAGATAGAACTGTTCCACCTTGTTTTTAAGCATGCTATTGTACGTCCTCTTATTAAGAAACCCAAACTGGATAGTTCTGAATTGACCAACTATCACCCTATTTCAAAACTCCCATTTCTGTGTAAAGTGCTTGAGAATACATTTTATCCAAAACTGCTGTCCAATTTACATAAAAATAAAATGTTTGGAAAATCATAGTACAGAATCAGCATTAGTTTCAGCATAGTTTTAGATTTGAGTGGTGCATTTGATAAAGTGGAACATTCTTTTAAATCTCTAATTTTTTCTCTAAGTCCTTTGGGTGTTCTCAATTTTATTAAATGTTATCTGTTTTGTACCATTTATATACAGTATGTTTTGTTTCATTTAGTGGGATTTTATTTATCTATTCATATTTTGTGTGTTATTGCAGAACCTTCTGAAAATTGTTCAGAACTTTGGTCAACTTCTGTTGTTTTCAAATGTGCTGTACAAATAAAGTTGATTTGATTTGACAAATACTAAATTAATACATAAGTTCCAGTCTCAAGAAGCTTTGCAGGTGAGGAATTTTCCAACATGAGAATCCCAAATGAGCCCAGTTGCATAAATCAGGCCTTTGTACCTATAGTAGAGTAATTAATTGGAAGCCACTTTGTGTATAAAACATATGACAGCCTGTTTGGAGATTGTCAAACATAATTCAAAGAACTTCAAGAATTTAAAGAAGAGCAAAAGTAGAAAGATTCTCTGGTCTAATGAGCGAAAAATGTAACCCTCTGAGCAGAACTCCAAGCATATGTCTGGAGAACACCAGGCACTGCTTGTCATCTGGCGAAAACCTCCTTACAATAAAGCATGGTGGTGGCAGCATCATGTTATGGGGGTCATCTCAGCAGCAGGGACATAGAGAGTGGTGAGAATTAAGTATGAATGCAGCCAAAAACAGACAAGTCCTTAAAGCAAACCTCCTCCAGATTACAGATGAGAAGTGTAGGTCTCAAGTCTCAGACTTTCCTTGAAAAGCCCAACCAAAGCTCAGACTTAGCCAAAAAAAAAAAAAAAAAAGAAACACTCAACAGCTGTTATTCATTGTGAATGCAATCTGGCTTTATCACCCTGATGCACTTGACTGACTCAAAAAGCACTCAGTTACTCCACAGGGAAAAGTTGGGAAAGGTTCAACTATATGCAAATATCCTGAGACACATTGTGAGCTTTAGTCAGACAAGAGAAAATCCCAATCATCTTGATTCCATTGAAAAATTAAGCACAAAGTTATTTACTGCTCTACTCCACTGCATACAAGGGATTTTAAACAAAACTGTGTGAAAGATAACAACTTACTGACATAAAAAAGAATAATGACAGTGACAGAAACATCAGGAAACAAGGGTCCAATTGAAGTAAAGTAACACAACACACACCCCTAACTACAGATGGGTGATCCTGCCAACAATTTTGTATCTGTTTGTTTAAAAAAAAACCCATATACCATTTGTGGAGAGATCTTAGGATGTTAAAATTTCTTACATTGAGGAGAATAAACATAACATTTCTAACTAACAAACTACCTAAAACAAACAACATCACTACTTAGAGGGGATTAAAGTTATTTTGCTTTATATTAAAGCCAATAAACCAAGTTATAATGGAAAGAATTATTATTCAATAATAATAATCTCCAGTGATATTTTACTGGGGACTTTCTAAGTTGAACGTGAACAGTATTGTCTCAAAACGTGTATGCACACTAGTTTTATCAAACACCTAAGTACCGGTAGGTTGGCAACTTTGTCAATGTGGTGACTATGGCGCAGTTGCTAGGACAGTTGTCTACAAACCCTGGGGTTTGTGACTCGACTCCCGGGTCCCCGAATTCCTGGACAAGACATTGAACCCTAATCACTTCGCACCTAAAATGCAGCTGCCTGCCCACACAATCAGGTATCCACACATATCAGTTATTATTATTGATATTACTGCTTCTATTAACCTACTGTACTTCCTCTGTTAGTGTGTGCGTGTGTGCAGCAGAGTAGTTAAGCTCACTGAAAAACCAGGCAGTGAGCAGGGGGGGATGGGCCAACTGCTCCAGCAGAGTGCAGAGCCCCACGCTCACTCCTACACACACGTATAGACACACACACACTCACTCCATGTTCTTAACAGAAACAGTCACAAGGCAGCTGGTGAAAACTCTCCACACAAAGATGAGTGTGTGGGCCTGTTGAGATGCTGAATATGTGTGTTTCTACACCCTAAATTTATTGTATTTATTTGCACAGAAATTTATTGTAGTTTATTTGCACAGAAATTTATTCTAAAAATATAAATGAAATATTTTGTTGCTGGTGGAAATTCTGAGACTCCACAAGAGTGGTGCTGTTTCTGTTATATGTTTAACTGAAATCAAACCACAATTTAAACATGTAATTCATGTAAGCAGCTTTGATACCATCTGATAAACTGTAAAGCAACAACCATTTCCTTCCCTAGGGTGGAGTCAGAAACGTTCCTTTCACTCTGTTTGCTTGAATTAACATCTTTCAGACAGGTTAGCCTGCGTATTGAACCTTTGGCTGTGTTCAGACAGCAGCACTGTCTGGGGAAAAAAAAACTCATTCATTTCAACATGACCAGTAGACCAGTAGAGTGCTGGCACAGCAGGTTATGGCAAAACAATAAAGCGTAGCCGACAGAATAGTAGATCGGCCTATGGGCCAGATGAATATGTGCAAGCCCATGTTCCTGGTAGATTACGGTAATAAATTAATAGAGTGATTCGTCTGATTAGCTGGCATTAATCACAATGAAGAATAAAACCATTGCTGTGATAACTTTCCAGAATCTTACATTTCTCCATTGTAACATTTGGGCAGAGGTTTGGTGGCTGAAAAACCTTCACATGTTATTCAAATTGGAAAAAAAACTCATGCACTAAATTTCTACCAGTAAACTCAAAGGTTCACTAATTTATGTAAGTCATATATTGTTTCTTTAATCAATAGGCCATTTAAAGGCATGTGTAAAATTGACAAGTTGATAGTATGTCATCATCACTTTACAGGGGATTTTGGCAATATTAATAATATTAGGCAATATTTCTTGGCCTGATGTAGTAACTTCCTAGAGTCTCCACTGGTTGCCTGACTCCAACAAGCAGCTGCCAGTAACATTATTATGTACTTTAAAAAAAAGATACTGATATTCTCATCTAACTTTCAGCATTAAATATTTCCCAAAGTGTCCAAATACATCTTTGGCCGAAGGACTTCTTTTTCCCCCGGTGAGAAACAAATGTGTATTCAAACAGTCATCGCTACAATACAACAACAGATCAGTTCCTTGTTCTTCCTTCAACATACACAGTGCATTTCTATCATCGAAGAGTACATGACCAGTCTGTGCTGGTGAAACTACTTTGCCATTGGCTAGGCTAAGTTAGCTATTATCTTTTCAAAACTATAAACACCCTTATTTGGCATTTTTAACAACAATCTGAGCCCTGAAGATGGCGTGAAGTTAGAAGTTCAGCCCTGAAACAATTTTTATAATGACCTTATTTGAATTTAGGACATGAATGATCACTCACTACACAATACTATCATGATCCATGACCCATACAATGCTTTCACTACAATACAAGCAACTCAAGAAAATAACTGTCCAAAGCTCACTTATTTATATGTTACGGTCTCCATTCTCTGCTTTAACATACACTTATTAAAATTGACAACACAAAACATTCAAAAACCTTCATAAAGTCAAAACATTCTTAACACACATAGCTAATTTTCATATGCAAAGTCATCAGTGTTTCCCTTTAGGGGTGGGAAACGTCTGAAATTTCACAGTTTGATTCTTGGTGTTAGAATTTGATCAGATCAATTACAGATCAGATCAAAACTGAATCTTACTAAAAAGATAGACCGAGGTGAAGCATTTTCAGCCTTCCACTCCTCTGAAATGCAGTTTGAAACATAGGCATTTTAGCTCACTGCTCTTGGTGAAGGTCACGCTCTAGAGCTTTTGAAATTAAATGGACAATGAAAGTTATTTTCTTCATGTGACCAGAGTTGCCTCAAGTACTATAAAGCACTGCAGTGTGTGTTGGATAGCCAACTTGTTTGCTAATGGTGGAGTTCCCTGCTTTGTTTTGGTAACAATGGTGTTTGCGTGATGGTGCAAAGTTTTGACAAAATACCTAATCATCTTTTTGTAAAGCTAAATGTTAATTCATTAAATCCAAAATGTACCCACATGCCTGCCTTCTCTGAAGATGGACTATAAGCTACTTCTTCTTTCTGTAGTCGCATAGAGGACCACAAACCAACAAATGTTACTGAAAGCTGATTTGCCACCAAAGCAAATACAATGGAACCACACATTTAACTTTTAATTTACAACAATGAACCTCTATTGTGTGTATAATATACAATATATAGACTACAAACATGACTTTTCAAAGGGAGTAGTTTGTTTGGTGCTTCTATTATTTTGTATTTCGTCAAATTAAAAACCTCTGCAACCTTTTTTGGATATAAATCCACCCAGTAGTGGTTTTCCAAAAATATCAATTCACTGTCAGAGCTTTGAGTGGCAACTCATTACAGGATGAGATATTGATTTTTAATTAGATTTTTATGCCTCACTAAAACAGACTCCGCTTGTTAAATACACCTACACAATCTGCTCTTTACTGCTCACAAAGTGAATATATTTATGTCTAAAAGGACAAAAAAGACTGTAAAAGGGAGTAGTGCATCTGACGAAAAGCAAGCAAATAGGAAAGCGATTTTTTACAGTGCCAACAATCCCCACAGATGATTTTTAACACCCTAACATATGCAAAATGAACCTGATTTAAAATATACAGCGAACAAACCCCCAGTATATTTGCCAGTTTTACAATATAACTCCCAGACTCCATGTAAATTTTTCTCAACTCAATGCAGACAATCCAGGCACAAATACAACATGACACAGGACACAGCAAAACTCATAATGTTAAGGACAGTCTCCACCCAGACCACAGTGACTTATGGTATGAAAAGCCTTCAAATACACTGATGAGTTTTGTTTATATTCAGCTCAGACATATATTTTTGTAAACATTATCTAATACTTACATAGAAGAGAGACTACTCACACTGATACACAGACTCTTTCAGAAGTGGAAACCTGACCCACCACAGGCATTAGACCAAACTATAAAATCACTTATAATAGTAGCTGACTATAGATCAAAATGACTGAATAACTACATCAACCTGATCAAATAAGCTTCTTACTCAGCAGGAATTCTGTGTAAAAGTCAATCAAATAATCAATTTATTTTCAATTAGAATTGAGATCACACAAGTCTTCACCAATTTGTTTCTTTAGTATTCTAAATGTTGTATTTATTTCTATCTTTTCAAAGACTAAACAAACAATATGATAATTATGGATTACATTGTGTGCCAAACATAAACCTCTGGTCTTCTCTTAATTTTAACACTTTCAAGCTAATGTTTTTTTCTGTGTTGAAATATAGACAGTCATACAGAGAGATAACTTTATCATTACATGTTGTTGGGGTGGGGGGTTATCAGATTGTACCTACAAACAGGTTGCCTAAAATAAATAAGCAGATTTATACTGTTGAAGGTTTGACGTGTAGGTTTAACGTCCATGTTAAAAGTAGCTATAATTACATATTTTCTACAATAAATGTATCGTAATGCATAAAAATTATGTAAAATGGGGTTTACATCAACCCTTTCTCAATAGTTATTTAGAGTTATCGCTGCTTAGCACTAAACTGCAGACACTGTTAGCATCTAGCTTGTGAACAGCATTTAGCAGATGGAAAATCGGATATTCTCCTCAGGAGTTTGCAGAGACTAAATTTCAGAAAATATTACACTTGCATTTGCCAGGTGGCCATTAGAATGACTTCAAATGACTTATAATGTTGCAACTATAGATATGAACTAAACAATTTCTTGCTAAGTTCACAAGTTCATCACTTTGAAATAACAAAATGAATCGTTTTGTTTTGGTAGAAACTGCTGAAGGTAAAGTTGATTCAATTGTATGATCATTATGGAAGATACAATCTGTGATGCTGTTGAAATGTATTCAGTTATAGTAAGAAGTGCAGCTATTATTAATATATATGATATAATTATAATAAATAATAGATACTTTACTGATCCCCTTGGTGCCCCCTGTGTGTTGTACTATTTACATGTAATCAGTGCTGTCCTAACACTCAATTAAGGGCACTCACATATTAGGTATTTAGCTGGTTTTATTTAAACCTTATTTGACTCTGTGATATGCTATGAATCAAAGAAGGCACAGCTGCTATGTTCAGTCTATCTTAAATGAATGTTTTGTTCTCTTGCATAAAAATAGCATCAGTGTGCAATGTTTGGTTTCCTTGTGTTCAGATTTCAGGATTGTCACATTTTTCTAGCCATAATAGAACAAGTTAAAAGGGCTGAAAAAGTCTGAGCTTTCAATGCACCAGAACAGTACTTTCTCTTGTTCTAAATCATGTCACACTCAAGCTCAGCATCACAATACTGTGTTAGTGGCGGTATCACTGTAAGCACTATGTTACAGACTGGGGACTTCAACAGCAAGTCAGAGGATTGGGAAAACAGGCTTCTTCTTCCTTGATATCCATTAGTTGACAAAGTTATAAGGGTTGTTGGCACTGTGCCAGGGGCTGGACACCGAAACATGAGGTTACAACACATAATCCCATCAACATACCTTCAATCGTTTAACCACCTCATCGTTGCTGATTTTGTCCGTAATCTCTTTTACTCCGGGAGGGTAGACGATCTTTCCGTCCCCCGCCGGTTTCTGCTGTTGCGGGAACTCCATGCTTGTTGATGTGTAGTCCACACGGTCTTCTACTGGCCTCTATGGGTCAGAAAACAAAAGTTCAACACAACCATGCTACCGCACTTATGAAAAACCTCGTTTTAACCATCATTCTCATTTGCCAATCATCGATTTTGCCCACTGAAATTGATAAAACTGTACGTATACACTTGTCGATATTCTAACGCAGAAAACTTTTCAAACGGAAAACCAAAATAAAAACAGCTTTGTGCATATTATTAGCTTGCATGCTAAACTGCCCCAGCTAAACATCAGCTCCATATTTTCCACAAATTCCTCGTCAAACATCGTATACGTACAGAAATGAGCTCAGCTGCTATTTCGGTAACCTCACAGGTATTTGAACCACTAAGTTGTTTGAACCAATAACTTTAAAAACAACACAAGTGGAGACGCTGTAGGTCTACTGTCATACAGGTAATCAAATTAGCTAGCTAGGCTAGTTTCACAGCAGACATCATTGGCTAACGGCTAGCTGGCATTTTGCGGGAAGGAAGTCATGTTAGCAGTGAGCGGCTAATACACATTAGCCGTGCTAGCTAACCCAAGTTAGCCTACTTTGCTAGCCTAGGCCGCAAACTATTCAGGTACCCATCACATCTCCAGCTACACACTATCACAGAGGAAGTGAAGTGTCCTATAATCTTTGCCTAAAACAGCCACACTCGTGGTCAGTTCCTGTGGTTTCCAGCAAATGCAACTACTTTGTGAAGTTTAAAAATGAAGCAAATTTACTTGTTACTGTCTTTTTTCAACTTCAACGCATCGCTCGGTACTGCCGCTAGTTCACAGGCGAAGAAGGGCTGCTACCGTCGCCCTGAGCCCTCCTCTCTCACCACCAACTTGCCCCCACGGATGATTTTGAACACCCTAACATATGCAAAATGGACCCAATTTAAAATATACAGCCACGACCAAAACCCCAGTATATTTGCCAAGCATTTCTTCGTTAGTATTTACCTCTCAAGTGGGCCGTTTTAATTCATTTGTCTGACACAGGTTGGGTTTAGTTTTCGGCACAAAGCTCTCTGTCCGTTCAGTCAGTGCTATCTGTGTGAAGGTTGAGTACAGAGCGCCCCCCTCGGTCTCACACGAGTACTGCGGCACCACATACATGGCGGGAGTCGGACACAAACAACTCACTTCACTGTCTGTCCTAAATTATCGGCAGTACTTGTAAACTTTTATGTTAGTTATTTAGATGCAGCTGCTATTTTCATCCACGAATTCGCTTATGTCGTGATTTTTCAATGATATATTTCTGGTTTTGTGGCACGTAGCTAAGAGAAACGAACAACCATAATTGTAGCAGTAGGTGGCAATGCACATTTGAAAAGGTTGTCGATGGACCCGCAGCACGTTTGCTGATATATGTCTTTCTTCTTGTCGTTATTACCAATACTACTGCGACTAGTGGCAGGAAGACATTTAGCGCCTTAACTTTCTCGAAAATAAAAGCAAAGAGTACTGACACCTGGTGGCCAACTACTAAAAAACAAATGAGAACTGATTTAGCTTCACACAAGGATGATGCAGATCATCTGCTTTTGTTTAAATAAGGTAATTTTCAGCAAGTAGCCTGACTACGAACTATTTTAGAATTTCAGTACTATTTGACATATATTATTATTTATTATTATTATTATTTGTAGTAGTAGTAGTAGCAGTAGTAGTATATTTGTTCTATTGTGTATGTTGCTGTACTGTATTCTAACTTTCTTTAGTTATGTTTTTATTGTTGCAATTTATATTATTGTAATTTTTAAACTTCTGTAACACCTGAATTTGCAGACTTTGTATAGTATATAGAATAGCTTTTTTATTGTATTGGTACTTTTACTTAAGAAAGGTATTTGATTTGCTCTTCCACACAGTTGTGGCAGAAGTACAAAAAAAGGAGTAAAAAAAGTAATAAACAAAACAAAACAGTGTAATGGAGTAATGTAGTAGAAGGGAACATAAAAAACAGTAATTAAATGTAGTACATAACCTGAGTAGTGCACTTGGGGTTAGTGTAGTGGTCAGGAAGGTCAGAGAACAAACTTTTATTTTGAAGTGTTGATTTCCGGTGTAAACCGCTGTGTGGCGGACTTGAACAGTACAGTTTGTTTTTTGATGTAACGCAATTTCCGCCACTCTCAGTGCTGTTAGATATCATAACCTCGAGTTGCTGGACTTTAGTTACTCTATCCACGTAACTACAGGAGTATGTTTTCATCCCCGGGACAGCTTTTTGTAGTTCTCCAGCTACTTAACGTTAGTTAGGTCCGTGTACACCTCGGCCACAGAATGCCTCGCAGAAAGAAAAACGGCCAGAGCCCAGCCAGAGTCCCCGCCGGGCCGTCAGACGGGGACAGCCGCGGCTACAGCACGGCTTACCGGCTACCCCACGGCCATCACGACGCTATGACGAACAACTTTCCGTCCAGCTCCGACAAGGATAAAATCGTCAAAAGCATGCGGGAGATGTTCTCACACCTGGACCCCGAAGTTATATACATCGTGCTGTCCGAGTGTGATTTTAAAGGTAATTTATGATCAAACACAGGAGATTGTCGTTTAACGCTAGCTGTCCGACCTGCTGTGTGACTCCTGGGAATGCTATTTATTAAAACTAGGCTAACCAGTTAGTTAGCTGGGTTGATTGTTAGTTGTGCATTTCTGTAAGAGCATTTTTCTACACGCGATTACTCCACGGTGGATTTCCATGTGTAATACAAACAGTCATAAAACTGCACCTTGCATTAATTGGTTCACCTTCTTCTACCCGTGGTGTCTGAACTATTTCCATAAGCGATGAAAAGGCCAGTCCTCAATAAATATGAGTGACAAAAAGTCTGAACATTGTTTCAGTGACTTAGTGTTTACCTGCGTACCACCAGTAATTGGCACCAAGTGTGTCTCAAATATTTAGAATATAGATGGAAAACCAGACTAAACAAACTGCCCACTGCCACTGTTCACAGACCAAATGTTTATACAATGAAAGGCAGGATGTAAAAGGCAGTTATAATCTCTGGGTGGCTGACAACAACATTTAGCCAAGGTATAGTTGGTAACCCCTCAGATAACTTCAGTGTCCTGTCTGAATACAGACAGTACTATGCAGCCAAGAGCAGCAGCAAACCAAATGACCTTTGCAATCATGCATTTACACGATGAGTCATAAATTTGATGTGTTAAATATAATAAATTCGACTGCCTTTTTCACTTTTTGACATTTTGTTTAAAACCTAGTTGAAAATGCAATGGACTCCCTCTTGGAGCTGTCTGTGGCTGCGGAAGTTGCAGCCCCTATTCCTTCTCCCGTCTCTGGATTTGAGCGCACTGCTGCAGCACTGCTCAGCCCCTGCCATTTTTCTGAACCCAGACCAGACCCAGAATCGTCCAAACTGTCACAGCAGCCCTCCTCTCCTCCCTCCATCAACCTCTTGACAGATGAGTTGGACCTGCTAGTTGATAAGGAACTAGAGATACTCACTGCACAACAAGATGATAAGGACAAGCACCCCAGCAGTCAGTGTTCATCATCTGGTGTGTCCCTTTCCTCTCACCCTCCACCAGCATTTCCACAACAGGCCCTTCCTGAGCTGCTTCAGTCTAGCCTGGAGCCTAGATCAAGAGGGCCCTCTGCTGAGCAGCCGAGTCCAGTGGCCAGCCTGTTGGATCATATGTCTGAAGCTTCTTCTTCTCTGGACCAGCTCAGCATATGGGAAGACAGGACTGCCAAGCAGCAGTCGGTGGTAGATTTCACACATCTGATGGCTGACATGCCTGAAGACAAGCAGAAACCTCCTTTGGACCTGGCAGCTTCAGGACGTCCCTCCGCTTTCCAGGTGTACAAAAAGCAAGACCCGTCCTACTGTCTTTTAGAGCAGGTTGGGGTTATGCCATCTGATGCAATAGTTGGAGGAGCAAGATCGAAGAATCAAGAGGCGCTTGGCTGCAAGTCATCAACCTGGAACCTGGAGGCACCAGTCTTTTCTCCTCGTTTGCATGGAAAGCAGGAGCCAGCGTTCATCACCCCTGTGGCACATCAACCTTCCAAGTGGCCTAGCAAACCTAGACATTTGTCTCCCTGGCCAAGCCAGGCCCCAGTCAGTCAAGCACCTTTCAAACCTTCTGCTACTATTCCAAAATCTTGGGCCGTGACTTCTGCCGCACAGCGTCCTAACCAGCACAGCAGGCTCTGTTTGGAAGGGAAGCTGCTTGTGCTGCTACGTGGTGCTCCAGGATCTGGCAAGTCAACCTTGGCAAGGTAACAAAAAAAGACATGTGAACCACCCTATGCAGGGTATAATACGAAATGCTGTTGTCTCTCTAAAACCTTATGTGATAGATATGATTTCACCATCATGTTCAGCGAGTAAGGTTTAAAGGCACTTTATTCACGTAACAAACATTTTGAAAATGTGTTGACTGGTGTTATGATTAATTTTACTTTTGACATCCAAGGTGTTACATAGTGCTGGGTAGGGCCTCAGGTTTTATAATGGTTAACCATCTTTGATTCTTAGCCTTGATCTTGGAACAGGCAAAAAGTCCCCGTCCCAATCATGCACTGTAACTACAACAGTCAGAACTTGTGATAATATCACTGAACACCTGTCTTTGTTTGATTGTTTGTGTATCTCTTTCTGCAGGACTTTATTACAGCATAATGAAGGTGGAGTTATTCTGAGCACTGACGACTATTACACTCATAATGGAGAGTATCAGTTTGATCCCACTGTTCTCGGGGAAGCTCATGAGTGGAACCATAAACGAGGTAAAAAAACTAAAACAATTTTGAAAAGAAGTGGTGCAGTAGCCACAAGTCAAAATCATAATCTTAATTTCTTGTGCAACCTCTGTATGTGTGTTTTGGCCCCAGTTCTACTAAAACAAAAAATAATTTGTCTCTCTGTCTGTCTTATGGAAACATCATCCCATAGCCAAGGAAGCCTTTGAGAAGGGCACTAACCCCATCATCATTGACAATACCAACATGCAGGGCTGGGAGATGAAACCCTATGTGGTTCAGGTCAGTCAGCTTGCCTTCAGTTTGTTCAGCACCGTAACAGATCATGCACTAATTTTGCTTTTGTGCTAATTGCTCTGGAGAAGGGAATAGAACACATCTTAAATAGCATCTAATTCATTACAATAGGTTTGGCAAACTGACATTAGTCCTGCGTGAAAAAACATTGCAGGGTTAACCCAGAAAATCTTTTTTCTGAGTATCAACAGTTGTGTGGTGGTTTGCCATCATTAAATGCAATTATGTTTGCTACAACAGGACTTCCTAGATTATATTTCATTGTCTCGCCAGTCCCTAAGCAACACAGCTCCGTGTCTTGTTTTCATGGAACACTGATTCTGGTTTTAATGCCCGGTCATCCCCATATTCTGTTTCTAGCAGTGAAATGTGCATGTTGTTGCACTGTAAAAGTATTGTAGGATTACAAACATTTGAGAAATGTTGCATGCATAGTAACAACTTTGTTATAAAATGCAAAAAGTGTTTGGTCCTTTATATCTGTCCTAGGCGCTGCGACATGGATATAAAGTGCTGTTCCGAGAGCCGGACACTTGGTGGAAGAACAAGCCCAGAGAACTGGAGAGGTGTGAGAGAGAGAAATGACAGGAGTATCTGTCTTTAATCCAGAATGTGACCTAAATGAATTTTTGCACATAAAAAGCCTAAAGACTTTATCTGTTTTTATTCCTTGTTCATTTGCAGACGCACTTCACACAACGTGCCAGTGGAAAAAATCCGTCGCATGCTTAATGGATATGAGCGCTTTGTCACAGTCCACACTATAATGGGTTCACAGATGCCTGAGCAGAAACAGCGCCTCCTTCTGGAGAACAGAAGCTCAAAGTTGGTGTCACACAAAAGTGTTTTTATAGAGATTTGCTTTATACCCATGTATTTGAAATTGTGTTCATTTAAAACATTAAACATGTATAACATCTTATATGTTTTTAATACTCCAGAGTAGATAGCTTCCTTGTC
>JAUBNQ010000001.1:12108682-12127405 GCA_032353495.1 Ctenopoma kingsleyae | reverse complement strand
TTGTGTTCATTTAAAACATTAAACATGTATAACATCTTATATGTTTTTAATACTCCAGAGTAGATAGCTTCCTTGTCACACTGTTGCCTTAAACGGAAATAAGTTTTTGTAAACATAAATAGAGAAATTTCAGCTCCTTTCCGTTATCAGAGCCATTTTTAAATTATGTACGTAGTATTAGTATTAGATATTAGCTTCACTGATTAAGATTGTATGTGACAAACTCATCAGTTTACTTAAAATGAATAAAAATGCACATTTTTGCACATGTTATTACCATATTGTTTATCTGTTCCAATACAATTACACTATACAACAAAACTGTGTACAACCCTGGTCAGTGTCACTTAAAATGTTAAGTGTGTATTTTAAAATACTTCAGATGTCAATCCAGTGGACACGCTTGACCAGGTCATAGTTTATTCTTTTTTGTTTTTTAATACATTTTGTGTTTTTTGAAGTTTCTTTAGGGTCATTGTCATGTTGGAAAATTCCTCATTGGGTTTATAAACTTGCATTCATTTGTAAATGTCATCTACCCAACACTTGCTGCACTGATGCAGCTCCTAACCACTGCAGCAACTGTGTTTCAGCTTATGTTCAGTAGCTACTCATGCCCTTGTGCACTCTCCTATCTCTCTAAGTATTACACTGTGGTTTCTAACTTGTTCTGGTTGATTCTCATCATGTGGAGCCATCTTGCACTAGGCACACCCAGGCAAAAATTGAGAATGCTGTGGTGTTCACAGGTTATTTTGTAAGCTTATTCATTCAGTTTGCCTTAATTGGGAAATCCCTTGGATGCTAATATTTGTTGCAGTGATCACAGATAAACTGACTATTGTTGGGATGAAGTTGTGCTTTAGAGCTCATATTTTCAATGTGGTTTATCAAACTTGTTTCTTTTTAGTCATATGTAAGATTAAATACCCTTCACTTCAACTTTCACACAGTACAGTTATTATTTTGAATCATTAAACAATTGAGAGACATTGCACATTGGTAATCTCAGTTTTATTGTATGCAGACAAATATACTGAGCAAATGTCATCAATTATGCTTCTTGTCCCATTCATACCTCTCTTGTTTTTTCTAGGGCAGGATCCTCTGGAACACCATGCCCTGACCTGGTAGGGCAACCTGAATTAATTGAGCGGTATAAGAAATCCCTCCCTAAGCTGTCTTCCTCCCTCCCTGATGTATCATCCATTGGTCGTTCTAGTGAAGTGGGAATGCCGCAAGACAGCACCCACAAATCTACTGAGTCACTTGTTTTGCGACCTGTTGGAAGACTGACAGAAGACCTTGAAATTTCTGATGGTGATGATGACATGGATTTGGGGGACTTGGACTCTGAACTGGATGCCCAGTTAGAGGTAGATCATTCAGTAGGAGGCCAGAGATTTCCTGACTGTATTGTGGAATCAGTGATGAATGAAGATCATCGTGGTGATGAGATGCCAGTGGCGTTCTCTGAATCTATTGGACAGAGGGTGAGGAGAGAAAGACCAAGCAGGAAGCCTGGTTTTGACCAGAAGGAGCCTGCAGATCTGGTGAAAGATGCTAACCAGTCAGAGAGTGAGGCAAAGGAGAAGGAAAAGAGAAAGGAAGGCGAAACAGGACAGGTTGAGGTGGTGAGGGGTGAGGCAGACACCAGAATGCCTGAGATGCTGGATTTTGTAGGGGACTGGCCTTCTCAAGTGTCCCTTGAACAGCGACAGGTGAGGAGAAGAGAAAGACATAGAAAGGGAAGTGGTGAGGAAGGTGATGGTGTGTCTAAAGAAACTAACGAAAATATAATTAAAGTGCAGTCTGGACCTGCAGTAACAGAGTTTCAGAAGCTTGTTGACCTTATTCAGTGTTATTCAGGTGTAGCTGCCATTCAGACCAGCTCATCCCCTTTGTCCTCCCCTTCCCAGAGCTGTGGAGAGGAATTGCAGAAAGAAGAGGAAGTGGGTGGCACATCTGAGGAATCCCATGGCAGTAGATCTAACAGTGAAGAGAGAGAGCAAAACGTGAGCAGCAGAAGTAAATTACCTGACTGTGTGTTAGACTGGAAGGCAGCTGACAATTGCGAAGTTAGGAAATCAAAAACTGATAATCACAAGCAACTTCAAACTGAAAATGAAACAACTAATACAACAGGAGGGAATGATCAGGTGGCAGAAATAGTCAGAGAAACAGGGGCTGTGGATTTGACTCAGCCAACCAACAGTATAAATCCTCTCTCAAATCTTAGTGCTGAGGTTGGTACAGAAACTGGAGGTAGTGGTCATACTGATAGGAGCATTAACAGGTACACAGATGATGGTAGAGAGACTGGAACTGAGGCTGATTGCAGTTATATTGGTGATGTGTGTCAGAGTCCTTTGTGTGAGGGCTCTGTGGAAGCAGATCTAGGCAGTCAGGAGCGAAAGCAGCGACATGGTCGCAGATCTGGGAAACAGTGCAAGCTAGCCCTGACTTTTACTCAAAACTGCCCCGCTTCTTCATTGAATACTCTCGAATACCCTGATACCGCAGCTTGTAACAAAGACAGTTGTCAGATTACAAGTAGAACAGAAGTGGAACCTAACTTAAATCTGACCTCTAACTCCAGCCTTACTTATAAACCAGATTTTGACCTGTTTACCAAGTCCACATCTCAGGCCGACCTACAGCCTCTTTCTCCTTGTCCTCTAGTAGACACAGGCTGCTTCACCCAAACAGAACCTCAAGACTTTGCCCTTCTTTGGCGTCTGAATCGTCAAGACAGCCCTGATAATACATTAGTCACTGTTGGCAGCCACTCCAGTGACTTTGTAGTTATGTCTGGTGACTCCTCTCGCTTTGTGCCCGAGATGTCCTCTGCCGTGTCTGCTGCAGTTGCAGTTCACCCATCTGGGCACAAAGAGGTGCCCTATCGTGTGGTGCACGAGAAAGGCACACAGGTGGAGGAGAAGGAGCTGGGGGCAGCTCAAGACCGGTTTGAGAGCCTGCGTATTCTCAGTCATCATTTTAAACTAGTTACTTTTGATACATTAGAAGATCTGTATGACAAATGCCATCAAGACCTGGAATGGACCACCAACCTGCTGCTGGACTCTGGAGAGAGGTTTTTTAGAGATGAGGATGGTGCTTGGGATGAGGATGACCAGAATATATTTAGTCTGTGTGGAGCTTTAGGAGAGATTGTAGAAACAAACATGTGTGCTAATGTATTAAATGAAGATTTGCAAAAGGCAGAACCAGCTGGGTTTGAGGAGGGGACTCAGCAGCCGACCAGTGGGACTGTTAGTGAGTCAAATGAGAGCTCAAGTAATACTGACATACCATGTTTTGAAGGTGTCGTTGCTTCAGTGAGTAACAAGGATCCTGTCGATACAACCTCACAATTAGAAAAAGCTCCTCAAACAGAAGTTAGTCGGCCTGAAGCAACAAAAGAAATAGAACGTAAAGTGATATCACTACCCGACTTAGGTGGTGGCGCTTGGGGTGGAAGCTTAGAGGATGGCGTAATAATTGAAGAGTCAAGAATTGAGATTGAGTACGACACCGCCAGCATGGATGAGGTCCACCGACTGCTGCAGGCTGAATTAGAGGAGATGGAGAGTGAGGAAAAACAGAAGAAGGAGGAGAAGACTGAAAGGAGGCAGGTGGAAGAGAGAAGGAGCAAACACCTGGATATTCAGAGTTTGGAGCTCAAACTACCCACTGAGCTGGCACTTCAGCTAACTGAACTGTTTGGTCCTGTGGGAGTAGATCCAGGTAACTAATACACAGGTATCACACTTGCACATACATACATAATCTAAGACATGATAAGGTGTCACATGTTGTCTTTTATCTGAAAGGGTTTTTCTTTTTTTTTTTCGATGATCTGAACCACTTAAAAAAAACACTGAAATCTGATTTACATTTTTGTACTGCACAGTGAACTACAAAGATAGTCTGTCCTTCTCTCCTACTCTGAACTGATAAAGGTGTCTGTCCTCTGTGGGTCACTATAATTAGGTACATGCTCCAGGGATGACTGTGCAGTGCAGATAGACCTGAACCTGGCTAAACTGCTCCATCAGAAGTGGAAGGAGACAGTCCAGGTGAGCTCTTTAACATTTGGCTGTGTAAATAACCAACATCAGTATTATCAGCGCAACTATGAACGTACCCTGCTATCCTGATTTGGTGTAAATGGTCTTTTCACAGGAAAGGCAGAGACAAGCAACTCTTTCCTTTCACTTACTTACGGAAGGTACGTTTACACACAGAAACATAAAAACACAAACAAAAATGGAACAAGATTGGCATGAATTCATTTGATGTTTGCAAGATGCTCTATGTATAAACATTACATCTGTTTAATTTTCCTACAGAAGTGTCCAATTAAAGACAATATATTGTACATAAAACACTGGTTTGTTGGATTACTTCTGAAAAAAGAATGTTTCAGCCATTACTACCACTTGTCTCAAGATCTGTGAATGTCAATCTTTTCATCGCTTAGATTCAGCACGCTGGAGTCAATCACAGGGGGACAAACCTGGGTCAAGTGAACGGACACAAGCAGCACGTTACCTGATTAGTGCAGATGGTTATGCATTGCATGACACTCAACCAGAACCCCACGGTCAGATGCCATTTATGGACCACTGGAATGTGTCTCGTCCACATGTCTCTCTTAGAGATATTATAAAGGAGGAGCAGGCTTTGCAGGAGAATGTGGAGAAGGTAATGCACACACTTCATGTACCTGCAGACAAGCATCTTAAATAGTATTATCCTGTTTTGTTCCTTATCCTTCTCTGTTCCCTACATCTCAGCGTCTTTCCTACTCTCTTCATTTCAGACGAGACAAAGTCGTGTAGACCACAGCCGGCGAGATGGAGCCACACAGCTGAAGGAGAACCAGCTGTACTCACGCTTTCCCACCATTGACAGGCATTTCCTTAAAGACATCTTCAGAGACCACAAGTGAGACACAAGTGTATCTTTAAGCCTGGATCTAGTTATGTTTGTCAGAAACACTTCAATCTCATTTCACTACAACACCAGCAGTGAATTTGTGTTGATGCCTCAGTTGAAATAAATTTAGGTGAACTTTAGGGATGAAAGTATGATAATATTTTATGGAATCTGCATTTGGTTACAAATCTGCTTGTCAAACCTGAATGCTTTCAAACCCTTTATTAAATCTATTTAGGAGGTTTGTTGGTAAAAAAAAATACTTTGGTTATCACCCTAACAAATGTACAAATGGTTGTGTGTAACAAAAGATACAAATTGATATAACATTTTAGCTTTAGCTTCTAAATATGTTAACAACACAATCAGTAATTTGAATTGTGATTTGAAGGGTAAATTACCAGACAAACCTGACACTGGCACTTATAGAAACTACATTAATTAACTACCAGACTTAAACTATGGGCCTCCTGTGAATATCCATAAATGCGTCACTGAGGTTTTGCAGTGTCAGTACCTTCCAATAGATATTTAATTTTGTAGTTGTTTTGTTGACATTTTATCGTTTAATGCAGGTTGCCATAATAATTGTGTTTGTTTAGTGCATTTCCATATTTTTTCCATCTCACAGGAATGTGTCTTATGTGATAAGATGTATGTTATTGGCTAATTTGTGTGTCCTTATGCTTGTGTAGTTACAGTCTGACCCAGACAGAGCTGTTTCTTCACTCTCTACTGGATGAGGAACCCATTAAGACGGTTGTTGCCCCAGAAGCTCCTCGGTCTGACCGCTACAGAGCAGCCAGCAAAGAGAGGGAAAAGGTATTAACAGTGGAACGGAGCTAAATGTATACATCCATTTCACATACTATTTATCCTTGTGCGTAATCAGTCACTTAACATTTACCCACTTTGTCTATTATATTGATGGTGTCATCATAAAGCAAATTTGTAAGCCTTATAATAAAATACCACCAATACTTTACAATACCAAAATACGTTAAACTCTATGTAATTGTAGAGGAAACTGCACCAATATACTGGCAAATTTATTACTCTGAAAGCAGTGAACCATCATTTTATTGACAGACACTAACAGGAAGTTAGTAAATGGGCTAAAGGCTGAACTACTACATAGCATCAGTTCAGAGTTAAATATGTACAGTGGAAAAAGGGATAAATGCTACCTCAGCATCACTACGAACTGCAGCTCAAAACGTGTCTGTATCACCCCGTCCTTTTAATTTTTCAGAGGCAGAAGCACTTGGAGTCGATCGTACTTGACTATCAGGATACGGTGGACCCAGAGTATGACGACTTCAGGACCGAGGCCAACCTGCAGAGGAGCCGACAGATTGAGAGTTTGGCCAAGGCTGCTGAGGCCTACAAACAAGGACGCAAAGAAGTAGCCTCATTTTATGCACAGCAGGTAAGTTCCTGTAGAGAATGTTGTACTTTAATATTTTTATCCAAGCCGTATTTTTACCTGTGCAGCATTTTGTATGCTTTTGCAGCTTTATTATAAGTTGTGTTGTTGATTTAGCGAAAATCAGTGTTTTAATTTGGCATCTTGTGATTTTTAGTTTTTTTTTACTCTGCTGAAATGTTTGCAGGGACACTTGCATGGCCAGCGAATGCGTGAAGCCAATCATCGCGCAGCAGTTCAGATTTTTCAGAGGGTGAACTCCTCACTGTTGCCGAAGAACATCTTGGACCTCCATGGACTGCATGTAGACGAGGCCCTGGAGCATCTTGCCCAGGTCTTAAAGGAAAAATCCACAGGTAGTCTGCCAAATACTACAGTGTCTCTGCATACACTTAGACTTTACTTGGAGTGGCTGCCAAACTATATTAACAGCTGCCCAATCATATTTGGCCACTCTTTTTTATTTAATCTGTTTTATAGAACATGATCATCTTCTGATTGTTTAATTAAATGATGACAGCTTAACATGTTGATGTCATGTCCTCATTTTTATGCCATCTCTCTTTGTTCTGCTCCCACTCAAGCAGCAGCTTTGCAAAGCTTCCTCCACAGTACACAGCACATTATAAAATGGGTTTCATGGGTTGAACAGTACTCAGTACAAGTTAAACTGAACTTAATGTGTAAAATTGTGTCCATTGTCCATGAGTGTCCATTAAGGCCAGTGTCCAGGTATGACTTGGACATGTTGTCCAGCTGAACCGTATGAGTAATCAGAACAGCTAGCAAGCACCATTTTGTGCGTGTCACTCTTGTTAACTGTATTGCTGTGTTTGTGTGTCTTTTGTTCTTTTTTGGCCTCTTTCTGCGTAGATTGTGAGCAGGGTCTGTGTCGACCTCAGCTCTCTGTCATCACAGGAAGAGGGAACCACAGCCAGGGGGGCGTGGCCCGCATCCGCCCCGCCGTTATAGACTACCTCACTAACAAACACTACAGGTATACACAAATACACACAGACATGGATAGCATTTTTTTTGGTCACCCACCTTTTCTCCTGTCTCTTTATGGCACAGGTTCACTGAGCCAAAGCCAGGTCTCGTGTTGGTGTCTTTGAAGTGAAGTGAACCTGGTTTCTTGGATTCAATCTAAAGCAGCTCTATGGAAGACGACACACACACACACACACACACACACACACACACACACACACACACACACACATATCCTCTCTTTACATTAATCGAAATGTGGCCTTGGTTAAATTGAGGTTAATTTACAGATCTTAATCAGCATAGTTTTTCTTTTGTGAGAGCCATGTTCATACACAAACAAGGTATTTTCTGCAACTGTAAAACTAGAATCTATGTACAGTATATTTTATATTTAAAGTGTTTTATAGTGTGGTGTATTTTGCTTTACACTTGCCTTTATGCCTTTTAAAGATTATTTATACCCAAGTGTTTAGAAGGCTCTATGTTGAGTAAGGTGTTATTTAATCATTTGAATGTTTACTTATCTGGAGTCATGTTTCACATATGAGAGTATTTTATGCTACTTCATTTGGATCATGCTACCTGCTCAGAGGTCAGATTTTAAGTAAATAAAGTAACATTTTGATGCATACTTTAAACTTTTTATTTGGAGCTTAATCTACATTTGCCGTATTCCCTCTGAGGGAAGGTCGTTGTCTGAGGAATTATCACAGATGCTTGCGTGTGTTTTCTTTGTGTTTTCTTTCTTTTTCTTCAGTGTGTGTGAGCGTGAAACTCTTCAAACGATGAAAGGCCAGTAAATGGGTTGAACAACCTCCCCTGTTAGTTCTGTTGCAGTCACTGTCCTCTGTTTTAGCAGCTGCTTCTCCGTATAGACAATATTCAAACTCAGGGAAATATTCAGCAATCAGTCTTACGTTTTCTTTTCTTTGGAGGCCAGTCGATTGTTTCCAGCCTGTTCCTAATACCTTTCTTAACACACTGTGCCCAGTTTTGCAGCAGTTGAACTTCTCGAGTGGTTACAGTAGTTTTGTAGAAGTGCTTCTTTAGCTGTGTGATTATTTTTCACAAAGGTACACAAACAGTGTTGACGCATTTTACTCACTGTACATAATGTTGTAAATACATGAATTTTTATTTTTTTATTAATTTGTTCAGATGGTTTTACAGAAACTAATGTATTAAGGAATAAAGTATTATTTGTTTTCAGTTTGCAGTGTATTATTTGTGGGTTTACGTCAGTGTTTCTGAGTGAATACACAGTTTTTCATGGACACATTTACCCAACCACAGAAAATAAACAAAACCATTTTGTTGAAACGAAATTTTAGAGCAAATGAGCAGATTTGACCTGAATAAATAAATATATATAATAAATTCTGACAGTCACTCTGCAACACCAGATGGAGTTAGATGGAGAATTTCTGACCCACTGGTGGATAATCTATTCATTTTGATGAAGATCATATGGAGTAGCTACACGTGTGTTTTTCTGCTTGAACATACACATTTGGTTCAATCTAAAAATTGCAAAGAATAAGGTACAAATCTATAGAAGAAAAAAAAAATTTCTTAAAGCACAGCTGCAGTGGGGGAGGTGAGCAGGAGGCAGTCTGTCACACCTCCACACTCCAACAAGCGGATGCGTTTTACTTTTCTTTTCTCGTACTTTCTCACTTCCCTCCTCTACTGACAAACCTCGACGTTATTTAATCAGGTGTCGAAATATTGCGTCTCCGTGTTGGACTGATTAATGTCTGGTGTATGTTTTATAGTATCCTGTTAAAATCCAGTTTTAATCCTACAGATGATAATTAACAGTTTGTGGAGTTTAAGGCTGTTTTTTTCCCCCCTCGACGCTGTGAAGTTTTCTGAGGCGGCAGCAGCATCCGCCCGATTAAGACTTAGATTTTAAAAAAAAGGTGAGTTTTCTTTGTCCTCGGTTTACATTGTGTAGACACAACATTGTCTTATTCCTTTATGGTTTCTGTTCTGTTCTACTTGGAAATTTAATAAGACTCTATACTGTGGGCAACAACCTAAACTTCACTATCAAAACTCTTTAACATGAGGTCTTCAGGGTGTTTTCTTACTTCTACTTTTATTAGAACAACAAAAAAATTCGACGAGCTGGTGTTTAAAATAACATTTTTATTATAAACTACATTTTAAGAATGTAGTTTGTTAATGATTAGCCTAGAAGAGATTAATCAGCTGAATTAAAGGTTTGATTATTGTTTTCGTTATTTGTTAATCTCTCCTCTGACTCTAGTCTGAGAGGATAAAACTAAATGTTTAAACCAAAGGTTTTTCTAGTGAAATACTGCAGAAACTTAAACCGTGGAAAAAAACACTCATTAAAATGTCCCATCTACGTTATGGAGGTCTTTCCATCTAAAGGACTGTGTGCGTGTGTGTGATATGGCAGGTGGTTTTGAGGTTATAGCTTGTCACTTCTGGCAGTTTCACACAATAATAGAAAAGTCGATTCAAACCCTTCCGAGAATTCAAAAGAAACCTTTAGTAGATTTAGTTCAGTTATAATAATAAGAATTGTGTATTTCTATCTCTCTGACAAACGAAAACACGCACAAACATCCTGTTGTACTAACATATGTTTGTTTATGAGCTTGAAGTCTGAATCGGGACTTGTTTTTAATTAAAGTAGGTATATTAGACTTGTGGGAAACAGACGTATCACATGTAAGATCTCAATAACACAAAATAGGCTACACACCGAAGATGTACTGTGATAGAGCACCTGCTGAAGTCTTCAGGATCGAGATGTGAATTCTAGGTCACACCCAAACCTACGAATCTTTACTTCCGTATTTAATAAGTACTTTGTCATAGAAATAATGTTTTGTACACCTTTATTTATTTATTTTTAAATATACAGAAAGTTGATGCCATAAACACTACTCTAGCAATCATACATCTGTAATGTTCTATAAAGCACACATATGTTGAAACATAGTCTATTAAAAGGTCACATTTTTCATAATAAAGAATCACCCAGTGTTGCAGTTTCTGAACAACAGTTTGTTTTAGTCTGTGTATGGGAACTGTAGAAAACAGTAAAAATATAGTAAATTACCAGCCTTATCTTTCAAACCTACTGTCATCGTATATGTACATGTACAGTGAGTACATGCTACATGAGACATTTGTTTGGAGAAACATGCGTAAGCATTTCAGTTTCTAACTGAAGATAAGATACCTCGTATTTATAACAAATCATCTCTTCCTCTTCTGCAGTAAATTTCCTCATTCACTGCTGAGAGGTTAGGCCTGTTTGGAAAGTATGTTGGCCTTCGAGATCATCAGAGAGAAGGACCAGAACCTGACAACCATGCTGCAGACACTGAGCGGAAGTTCAGTGAGCCGAAAGGGCCTAAAGAAATAAGAGGTTATGTGAAGCGTATGTAAAGCTCACAGCTGGCGAACTGCTGACAGTACATATCTGCTGTATTTGAGAGACATCTAAGGATTCTGAAAAGAGAGACATCATCAAGTCAGATTAACAAGCTGAGTGACCAGTAAAATCTGCACGAATGGAATGACCACTGAACAGGGCTGCAAATCACCTGCAACGAAAATTACCACCTGTATACGGAAGTAGAGCAAACACAGTGAACACCGCTTTTGACTGCTTCATGAACCCTGTTCCTCTCCAGACTGAAGAGTCACAGAAAAGCTGCCAAAGAACCATATACATTTAGAGGAGTGACATATCCAGAGGCAACCATGAACGGCCTGACAGAGATGTCAGTGAAGTGTGTCCTGGTTGGGGACAGTGCAGTTGGGAAGACGGCCTTGCTGGTCCGCTTCACCTCAGAGACTTTCCCAGACAGTTACAAGCCCACAGTGTTTGACAACACAGGGGTGGAGGTGTACATGGATGGAGTTCAGATCAACTTGGGGTTGTGGGACACGGCGGGTCATGACAACTTCAGACAAATTCGACCGAGATCATACCAGCATGCCGACGTTGTCCTCATCTGCTACTCTGTGGCCAACCGTAACTCTCTGGCTAGTGTCCAGCGCAAGTGGATTGCTGAAGTTCGTGAAAACTTGCCCAGGGTGCCGGTGCTGGTCGTGGCCACCCAGACTGACCTGCGGGAGGTGGGCGCGCACCGTAGCACCTGTATCTCACCAGCGGAAGGGAGACGTGTTGCTCGTGAAATCCACGCCAAAGGCTATCTGGAGTGCTCCTCCTTGGGCAACCGCGGCGTGCAGCAGGTGTTTGAGTACGCAGTGCGGATGGCTGTTAAACAGACCAGGAAGCAGTCCAGGAGGCGCATGTTCAGCATAAACGAGTGCAAGGTCTTTTGACCCCTGACCTTGACTTGGTCGACGCTTCACTGTCACGAAACCTCATTATAATGTGTTAGTGTGCTGTTCAAACTAAAGCTGTATTTCTTTTATGTATACATGTTTTTTTTCCACTAACAGGTTGTTCTGCCCCCCAAGACTTTCCTAAACTTAACCCATACTAGGATATATTTAAAACTGAGAATACAGTGAGTTAAACATCCATTCATTTATTATCCTAACCACTCGTCCTCTTAAGGGTCTCGGGGGTGCTGGAGTCCAGCTGCCATTGGGCGAGAGGCTGGGTACACCCTGGACAGATTCTGTCACAGGGCTGTGATTTAACATACTAACTTTGTTTGATCCAGGGAGAGATGAATAGTAAAGAAAATAGTTTACCTTTGAGTCTTCTGACATTTCCTTTAAAGCTGAACCACAGTACTTTACATGGAGGCATTTGAAAGGGGGAAGATTTGCGTGGAAGAGTTTACTTAATTTAAAAACTTAAATTGTGATGTGTACAGCAAAGCTTCTGTATTTGTTTAATTATAAAGTAATGTCAAAGGGAAACCATATTAATCTGTCTGTTATCGGGCTGCATCAGCAAATGAGCCTTTGAATTGCAGCATAAACCACATAAGTGCCCTTATTACCACAAATAAAATGATACACGCACAACTTTTTACAGTTACTTTGAGGTTTTATAGTGTTATTTTTGCACATTTGTCAAAATCATCAAGTAAAACCTCTTATGATCTGAAGAATGTTTTAATAAAAAAAATGTACACATACAAAAACAAACATTTGTAGTTGAATATAAACAAAAATCTAAAAGTGTAATTCAGAAATTTATTAAATGTTGGTAGAGCAAAAATGTTAAGACATGATCTGCTACCTGTGTATCTTGCAAAGTGTCCCATTTAACAACTACTTTTATGTCATAAATTTAAACTGAGGCTTCAACAATCAACGTATCTTTGTGTTATTTGTATCCGTGCAGTTTACCCTTAAACAACAGACTGAACACAAGAGAAACAACACATATCTAATAATTATTTATAAATTTTTGATATATTTTATTTCCCATTAATGGCTATGTTATTGCCTCTTGTTAACCCTTTCTATGTTTTTTGCGCAGTTTACATTTTATTTGAATATAAGTGTGAATTCATTGTGAAAACTTTGTCTGGACCAAAACAAATGCTACAAGAATAATATACACTGTAAAAGGTGAAATTTACTTTGACTTTGTGAACATCTGGTCTACTATGCATAAAGAAGTTTTATTTTTATGATGAGTTTCAAACTGATTTTACAGTGTTTGTACTATATATGTGGTGTAAATATTTATTAAACATTTTACACAGTACACACAGCTACGGTATGGGTATGGTATGTAGCATATGAGTATGTATTATAATACACGTATTGCGTTATTGCGTATCATGGACAAATCATTTAAAATGTGGGTTTTTACAGTGTATGGTTCTGATAAATTTTTAGAGATTGATAGACTGCAAGGTAGAAGTAATAGAATTGACTACAATTATTACAGAATATTTTTTGAATGATAAATTAATTATCATTGATCATGTTAAGTTAAATACTTAAATGACAGGTCAGGTTTTCTCTTCAATGTGTTTATCCTTAGAGCCTTGAGAATTAACAAAACTACGCAGCAGTCTTACAGTCTCAAATATATTAGCGTTGTGTGTTTTGAAGTGAAAGCAGCTACATGGCAAAATTATTTCCCCCTGGGATTAATAAAGTTTTTTTAATCTTGAATCATGAATCTTAGTACGTACAGCATAAAGATTATAAAGTATATCCAGATGTGTGACATGAGAATGTGTGTGCTAGGGGGTTTGAATATGTGCGAGAGAGTATGACATGAGGAAATTTACGCTGTTTGAATTAAAGAAAACGATGACCAGGAAAAGCAACAAGCAGGAATAAAAAAGCTCAGAGTAGCTCTTCATTCCTCCTCATGCTTTCTCCCGCTCTTTCTTCACATATCTCTGTCCCATGTGGTGTTCATAGCTGCTGAGGATGAGAGATACAATATAGGCTTTTCTAGGATATGCTAAAAACACCTAACCACATCCTAGCACACACACGTTTATATTAAACTCGTACAAACTTACACAGTGATGCGTTCACTTATCACACAGTTATTCAGTCTGTCTTGCACGAACTAAATACACAACTATACACACTCGCTTATACAGTATACAAAGTCCCCTGTACAGATTCTGCAGCACACTTAGACCACCTGGAGATGGTATGAAGTTAATAACTGTCTCTGCATGTCCTTTAACTCTTTTGTTGTTTTACGTTTTGATCAATTTAATCATCATAAACAATAAGATATTACTATTACTTTACTACAATAAACCTCAAAGTATTACTGCTTGTTACAAGTTAATTGTTTTAGATACTAACGTCCGTATCATCTGACACAGGTAGCAAAAAATCACATCAACAAATTAATTCACCAAATCTTGTTCAAGAATACTTCATAATCAAATTAAATTTTCATTTAAATAGCTTCTTCATGTTGGTAAAGTCTGACTTATAATAACAAAGAGAATAACTATGAGAGCTCTGAGAGTTCAGCACATTTGACTGCCTGCTGTGGTCAAATCTTTCATCTCTCATTGTGCTGTGTCCCACAAATACCACAATGCCTTATTCCTCTCGCTCTGTCTCCCTCACATACGGGGTATACAGAAGTGTACACAGTGGAGCCACTTCACAGGTCGTGGTTGTGCTTGCTTATCAAGGGGCTCTGATCTGTTATCCAAAGAGCTGCAGAACAGGCCTCTTTCACAGCAGACGTTGTGACATATAGCTGAAGTAGCACAGGTGTTAATAACAGGGATGATGGTTGCATTTCATTTATACTGTATGTTGTTTCAGGGCTATTCTGGTGGTATTGTACGTTGTGGCTCACTGACATGGCTTATTTATACAGCTAAACTGAAGAGAGTCTCATTAGTTAACCACACTTAAAGCTATAGTTTGTAAAATGTCTGTTGACAACAGTGAGAACGAGACGTAAGCAGCTAACTCTGTCACAGCAAACCCCAACTCAGTTTTAAAGACTGCAATGTGATGTAATTACTTTAAAGGCTACAACTGGCTATATTTTGTATTGCTTTTAAACAAACAGTGTGTTTGTTCTTATCTCAGTACTTTAAGTTGAGGCTACAGTTAATTTTTTTTTTCGTTACAGGCATTTTTTTTTACATCAGACAGTTTAGTTGCCACTGAAGGAAAAGCACATGTTAATAATAACATTAACAATGGCTCTGTGCTAACTGCCACAATACTGAAGGTGAAGTAAAATCATCTGTCATTTTATTGATTCTTTAAGGATACAACTGGTTATATTTTATTTTGCTTCTACACCAACGGTGTGTTAGTTCTTATCATTTTATTGATAACACCTGTACTTTTTCTTACTACCACATGTGGAAATATCTTCAGTGAAGAAAGATGTGAAGCAACATTCAACTCAGCGCAGCTGTGTGGCTATTTGATGTGCTTTTAACAGTTCATAGACAACAATGTGTGTTTTCCTACAGTACAGATGAATACGTTACAGCAAGCTTTGTCTACACAAACAATACATTTTAGTAGGATTAGTTCATCAGTGGTTTACTTTTTTTATGTTGTTTGTTGACCATAAGATACAGAACATCACCAGATATGATATTTAACAATCAAGTTGCTCCTCATGCTCAGGTTTCTCAGGATGAATTAAGTCCTGTGTGTGTGAAGTGACATTTCTCACTGCATTGAATCATTGTTTACTAGATATTGCTGATTACCATAGGGGGACCATATTCATTATATGTGCACAACTTAATTCCTTAACTTTTTCCTTTAGAAACTTTAGTTTCCCTTGTTTACCTGTGTTTCTGTCCCCCACTCTCCTCTGATATTTACTGTGAGAACACCAGTGCACACACCACAGATCTGTGCCATTATTATTATTAATCACAAACGCAACTCACAGTATCTTCTTTTGTTTGCACAGTGCATACATTAGTTTATGATTTATATTCATCATACAAAAGCTTTTTGTGTCTCGCTGTCTCATGCACACACACCTCAACACCATACATTTAACCCTTAACATAGCATATCAGAAAACATGGTTTACAAAAGCACATGTTCAATTTTTACACTGGTACAGTGAAACCTTTTCGCTTTCTTCCTTTTCAGAGGCACACACACACACACACACATGCACACACACACACACACTCATACACACACAGGAAACACCTGTCCTATGCGAGCTCAGTACCACAGAAACTCTGAAGTGACACATTAACACACACATAACCATGCGCCGTTCTCTGCAGTACTGAGCAGAACAATGTTATTGTCTCCATTTCTTGGTGACATAGTTTGATGCAATCATTTTGTGAGACAAGAGTGTTGATTTATTGTAAACTACGAGGATGTCATCTTTTTCAGAGATAAGCCTGATCTGATGGTTCTCAGTTTTTTTATATACATGTGCCATAACTTTGCAAAAATAATTATAACAAACACTCTAATTCTTTTAAAACAACACTGTCAATAATAAATTGTCTGACCTATTTGTTCTACATTCAGACATAGGCCTACATATGCTTCATTAAGTGAAATGTACAATGTAGTTCATGTCCATACTGAGTCTACAAACTGAACTTATGTTCAGAATTCTTGAACAACTTAAAAAAATGGCTGGCTGTATGAAGAAGTCTGTATTTGTACATTGTAAAGTTTTTCAGTCATGCCCTGTCTCACATTTACACAGTCTACAAACTTCAGCTAGCAGCTGTGTGACTGTAACCCACCACAGGGAACCTTGGCGCGTTGAGGGAAGATGGAAGATTATTTAACATGAAACCTTCTGGATTACTTGCTTGTTTCTCCAACTTATTGGAAACTTACATGTTTTTAAATACTTACTCAATATTTGAAGCCAGTGTATTGTAAAAAGAGCCTTGAAATAAAAAAAGCACTTACAGACAAACTGAGAAGTTGAAACAGCCACCTACAAACAATCGATCACGTGGGGAAAAACAAGGCAGACACAATGTGTGTAACAAGATTTGTATGTTGTGTGACAAACACATGAATGTGAAATCTTTCATTTTGAAAGATAATATATAATTACCTCCATTTCTCTCTCTGCTCTTCTTTTTTCTCTTTTCCACATAGATATTTTGTTGTTTACAGACATACATGAGATCTACATGACAATACTGGATACATTTATTTCCTCTTCTTTTTTCTCTTAGTATCAGGACTTTTAGCAGTATCATATAGTGTTCCTGAGTCATTACAGTAGCTGAGTTCTGTTTTACCTTTTCATAAAACAACATGTTATACAGTTAATTAAAAATGACCCAAAAAAATCTTTAAATCATCAGTGGTGCTGCCTGTGTGATAAAAACACTAAATGAAACACTGTGCCAGCCTGCTTGTTAAGCTCTAAAACTGAAATGTGTCAGTGACCTTTGTTTCTGGTTACTAATCTCATCTCGACAACCAACAGACAGAGGGGATGAATCCTACTCTTACCACTGATCTACCATCACTGTAAAGCTTTACCATCTTATGTTAAAGATTCCTCTTTACAGGGTGAAACCTGAACCCGCATCTGTTCATTGACATGTAGTGTGTGTATGACATGTGTCACATCCTCATTAACATGTGTGTGCATGGAGAAGCACAAGAAACTGTTACTGTGACTGACACATGTCATTATCTGTGTAATGCAGTACGTTTCAGTGTGTATGTGTGTGTGTGCATGCATCTGTGTGTTGTACAGCTGGTTGTGGTCATGTACACAAATGGACAGCGACAGAGGGCATCACATTTCACCCAGTGCCTGTGTGCCATGTGATACTCCAGTGTACCTGTGTGTGTGTGTCTGTGTGTGAATGATAGCCCCAGGTCCTGTTCCAGAGTAGCGATCACACATAGAGACACACAGTGACAGAGGCAAACTGCGACTAACACCTAGCGAAGCATTCAGAGCTTCTGACAGGATGTAAGATTTCGAGAATTTTCTGTGGTCTCAGCTCACTCAGCCTCAGCAGGGGAGAATGGAGATCAGAACAAAGTGACGGTCTGGATTTGGACCCAGGCTGTCTCAGCGATTGCTTTGCTGAATAATTGATTCCTTGGCTTGTGACTGGTTGAAGATGAGGAAGGCAGCGCTGATGGTTTGGATCAGTGTTTTGGTGCAAGGTCAGCTCTGTATGATGATCAGTTTGATGTTTATATTTGACTAGTGCACATATATAAGTTGTCTTTGTCTCTTTTTGACTATTTGCTTATCTCTGCAGTTAATTTTTCCTGTCTTTTGTAATCTTTATTTTGTCTGTATGTTTTGTACCCTCTCCTTTCTTTGCTCTTGTCCCCTCAGTGTCCCATTGTGCTCAGGGTCATTATGCCCGCAAACTTCTCAGTGACCTGATGGAGAACTACTCCAATGCTCTGAGGCCTGTAGAGGACACAGACGAAGCTCTTAATGTCTCTTTGCAGATCACGCTGTCGCAAATTAAAGATATGGTGAGTAGAGAGGAAGCTCAAATACCTATCATTACGCAACACAGATTAAGAGATATAACAATTGCACAACCCCGCCACAGATACCCTTTAACCACAAAGAATCTCTTTAGATGTCCCCTTGTCTGTATTTACAATTTCAGCAAAATCTTAACAAGATAAATCATCAGGAAGGGAGGATTACATTACATACATTACATACTTTTGTATTGGACTGCATTAATTTTATCTTGGTGTAACAAATAATATGACAACTGGGCATATCTTCTTGTTTCAACACTTCTGTAGGAAATATTCAAAGCAAATTAACCCAATATTAACAGAATACAACAACAATTACACACATGTAAACATTTCTCCATTAATCAGTCATTCAATTTTGAAGCTTTGGGCTCCACTAGATTAGAAAATATTATGAAGTGGATTTAAAGAATGATCGGCCATACAGCATTAATTATAAAACTGTATTATAA
>JAUBNQ010000001.1:12095846-12107377 GCA_032353495.1 Ctenopoma kingsleyae | reverse complement strand
TGTGTTGTTTGTGTGTGTGTGTTCAGGATGAGAGGAACCAGGTGCTAACCACTTACCTGTGGATCAGGCAGGTCTGGCATGATGCCTACCTGAAATGGGACAAAGAAAACTATGATGACCTAGAGATGATCAACATCCCCAGTGACCTGGTCTGGAAACCAGACATTGTCCTTTATAACAAGTCAGTAATAAGAGAGAGACATAATAAGAGATGGAGAGTCAAGAAACTAAGCAAAATAAAATGAAAAGGTGAATAAAGTGTTTCTGATTCAGTGATGATCTTAATGTCTATGTAGAGCAGATGAGGAGTCATCAGGTCCTTCCAGCACTAACGTAAAGCTGCGTTATAACGGAGAGATCGTGTGGGACTCTCCGGCCATCACAAAGAGCACATGTGTGGTGGATGTCTCCTACTTCCCATTCGACTGGCAACAATGCAACCTTACCTTTGGCTCCTGGACCTACAATGGCAATCAGGTGTGTGTCCGTAAGGACTGATGTGAGGTGATCACATCTTTTATCAAGAATTGTACTGCAGGTGTGACTATTGTATGAGTCAAAGCTCCCGTGACCATGACAGATGAACAGAAGTGATAAGCTGTCCAAAATCTATACGCTTTCATACATGGCTTCTAAAAAGCTTCTATTGTTATTTTTGGAGTCTGGTATAGACAAGTTTTCCCAGCTGAAAAATGATCAAATCCTTCACAGACACTCATAATCCACTTCTCCGCATTTATCTCATCTGCATGATCCACACACAGCAGTGTATTAAACCATATTTAGGCGAATTTTTGGAACAAACAGAGAAAAGTGATGAAAAGTGAAGATGACAACTGTGCATGGACAAAATACTTTTTCTCCTGATTCAAAACAATAAACAGTTTCACATAAAAAATATTTATTCATCATTATGTTTGTTGGTATAAGTATATTTGCATAATTAATGATCCCTACAACTTTAACTGTGTGTGTCCTCTGCACAGGTGGACATTAGTTTGGGTATGGACAGTGGTGATCTGTCTGACTTTGTGGAGAACGTGGAGTGGGAGTGCCACGGCATGCCCGCAGTGAGAAACGTCATGATGTACGGCTGCTGCTCCGACCCTTACACCGAAATCACCTACACCCTGCTCCTAAAGCGCCGCTCCTCTTTCTACATCTTCAACCTGCTGCTGCCCTGCTTCCTCATCTCGTTCCTCGCTCCACTGGGTTTCTATCTGCCAGCTGATTCTGGGGAGAAGGTTTCCCTCGGCGTCACAGTGCTGCTGGCGCTCACTGTGTTCCAGTTGTTGGTAGCTGAGAGCATGCCTCCTGCAGAAAGCATGCCCTATATAGGTCTGACTTATTGCTGATATTCAGTTTTGCCCCATTATCAACTACTGAAATTACAGAAGCCAACTTTTGCTACGTATCATACAAGTACAAATTCTTATGGGAAGTCAGAAGATATGAGGTTAAAATGTTACATTATTATGCCATAATTAATATCTCATAATGACATGACTCAATATATCATAACGGTGATTTAGTAGTTCATATGATCAAAGTTACTATCTCATAATTTTGATTTTATAAGTCAAAGTTATGGTGTAAATGGGCCACAATTCAAATTTCATTTATGCAATTTCAAAAATCTTTCCTTTTCTCTCTTTTCTTCTCAAGGGAAGTACTACATCGCCACCATGACTATGATCACAGCCTCCACCTCCCTTACCATCTTCATCATGAACATTCATTTCTGTGGTGCTGAGGCCAAGCCGGTCCCTCACTGGGCTAAGGTGCTCATCATTGACTACATGTCCAAAATCTTCTTTGTCTACGAGGTGGGGGAGAACTGCACTACACCAGAGAGTGAGAGAACCCCGCTCTACCCTGAGGAACCAATTCCAACCCAAACCAGTGATAAGTGCTTGTACCAAGATGACCATTTTCATGATCCTTACAAATACAGCAATGGCCACAGTGTGCACCATAACAACAAGAATCAGAAAAGCCAGGCCAACGGCAGCACCACCAGCAGGAGTCACCATTATAACAACCATAACAACCACGCTTCCAGACTGGAGAGGGGTGATACCAAGCGAGAGCCCACACAGCACTACCACCACATTAGGCAGGACGAACTAGACTACCAGGCATCTTCTCACCCACGAAGCCTGCAGCACCTGAACGGGGGGCTGAAAGAGCAGCTCCTCTATCCTTCAGAGAAATATCAAATCCCAGCTTGCCCCTGCTGCTGTCCCTGCCTCCAGCACAAACAGGTGAAGCACCAGAGCACGCTGTTTCTCTCCTTTACTCATTTTACCTACTTATCTGATTACTGTTCTTCTAAAGTTTCTTTAAGTGCTTGCTTTGGTTCATCTACCTGCCTCTTCCTCAGGTGGTAAAGAACATCCAATACATCGCCAACTGTTTCCGCGAGCAGAGGGCTACGTGTGTTAAGGTAGCAGAGTGGAAGAAGGTTGCCAAGGTTATGGATCGGTTTTTCATGTGGATCTTCTTTGTCATGGTCTTTCTGATGAGCATCCTCATCATCGCCAAGGCATCCTGACGGTCTCCTCATCATCTTGTCACTATTGTGATGGCATTTATCTGCTGTCACTGTTGGACGTCAGTGTTACTCAAGACTTGCCTTATTTCTACTTTAGCACAGTCAGATAAAACAAAACTGTTTTGTCTACAAATGAGTTGTATTTGATATGTGAGTTATGTTATGTATCTGTAAGTTCGCTGTAGTTTTTTTTTTTTGCTTTGACATAAACACTACACAGAATTCTTATTTTACCAACACAGTAAGATATTCATCAAAGCCTTTTGGCAAGTTACCACTAGGTGTGCTGGTATGTGTCATGGAGCAGTGAAGAGGTAAGACAAACTATAGGCCTCGCCTTGAACATGCATGGACTCTCCATTATTGATGAGTAAACAGCCAGACATCCAGTTATCAGCATCATATTATTTACTGCACATTTTAAGCAACCAGACGATGCTGTTTTCCACAGCAAAGATCAATGACACAGTTCACAGGCACAAACTGAATGTTAAATTACACATCCTTATAACTGAGGTGTGGACATCAGAGTTGAGTGAAACTCCTGTGAATCTGAGACTTGTAGATAGAGGATGAATGTTTATGTTTCTTAGTAAAAAAAAAAGAAAAGAAAAAAGAAATTCCTCACTTTTTAACACAATATTCAGAATTTGCTAAAGCCTACCTCGTTAGATGCACTAAGTTACATGCTGTTCCTCAGCCCAGTAGAAAATCAAACTTTTATATCTTGATATTAAAATATGGTTTTACTCACTGTTTCAACAGTTTGCTTTGTATAAATCTAATTTGTTTTACATGATGTGTGTAGACATTTATTTAATAAATATTTCCATTTTATTACAAAAACTGAACATGACAGCATCCATTAAAGCAGATTTATCACAGGACTACATTAGATGGTTCTTTAATACCTATAAACCAGCAACTTAAGCGAAATCACCCTGTAACACTAACAGAAGCTGAGAGTAGATACATGATACAATGGCTGGTATCGCATAAGTCATAATTAAGAAAGATACACACTGCGTGGCAGGATTGACTGTCCACACACAGTTCAGCTGCGAATAAATCTAGTTCTGTATCTGTTCCTCTAAGAGCCTCTAGAGGGCAGATATGTTATAATCATAGAGGATTCAGTAAGAATTACTGACTCACTGCACTGCAAAGTAAACATTTGTTTAGAAAGTTCCCAAAACACAGCTTAATAATACACAGCACATAAAGAACAGAAGCATGTAGAGCATCAGTTCATTCTCTTAATGAGCTCCAGAGTATAACTGTACAATATTTATAATATTATTAAAAAGAAGCACATAAAACATAAATTCAAGCTTAATATTAATATAATAATGCAGATGCTTTACTTGTCCCATTGCTTTATAACAGTATGAATAAATCATTATTATTTAGGAAAAATCCTTCCATCAAATCCAATCCAGTTCGACCACAACTAAACTATATTTTTCATCATTTGTAAGTGACAATAAATAATAAACATGAAGGAAAGCATGAGCATCATGAGAGGGAATAATAATTACTCAAATGAAATGACAAAATAATCTACTGTCAAGTAAATAGGCAACTGTGGTAGGATAAGATCTCATGTAAGAAATCCAATCAGAAAAACTGAAACTGAAACTTTCAGGCTCAAGATGAAGGCCATCAGGACCTCTATAAATAGCTGTTCCCATTAACAGGCTCCTTTTACAGATTAGTTTAACTGAATACCTTGCTTTAGGCAATATTAAAATAAACTAATGAAGTCACAAAAAGAGAATAAATAGTAACTCACTCATGCTCTCTCTTATCTTTACTGAATTTGTCCTTGTGGTACCAAAGTATTGAAAGATTCGACAGGCTGTAGTCTCTGCAGCACATCACGATAAAAACTGTCAATAACTTGTCTAACATGAGAGAGACTAACCTCTGCCTCCATCTAGTGGATTTTGTCAACAAATGCCCACCTGTTGTATTAACTCTCAGTTAGTGTTAAGTGTTAAAAAGTGTTAAGCAACGCCATAGGAGAGTAACATAATAGAATAAATTCATCTGACAGTGTTCTGTCTTCTGGAGATGCAGGAATGAAACTATAAATATTATTGCACAAATTTTAGCCATGCTAGTGGAGCAGCTCTAGAGACCTCTGTTGGTTGGTGCACCACTTTGTTCCAGAGTGAAAACCTAGTACACGGATTGGTAAGAATAGTGAATCCTTTGGTAATCTCTTAACTTCTCATCAAGTACTCATCAATACCAATCAGGTTTATGACTAAATACTGATATGTTAAACTAAGGTGGTGAACATGTTAAACATTATATCCTTGTATATAATAATTATATATGACATAACGTTTTCTTTTATGTAATAGCACTGATGAAGTAAAATTGCTGGCACATCCTTGAATGATCTTTTGTTCGGCTGGGACTCATCGCTGACATCAGACTTGTTTATTGATGGTGGTTCCTAAATGACAACTAATCAAATTATCAGCAGTTGGACTTTGATCACATTGACCCAAAATTACAACCTCACTACCTACATCACCCCCTCCCACCTGATTCTTAGGTCATTTCCCAGATCTTAGCCTCAGCTGGACCATGTCCCCGTGCTGGAGTGTGTCTACTAAGAGATAAGAACTGGTGGACTGAGCCTTTCAGAGACAGACTATTTGACCAGTCTTTGTCCAGACAGACATTAGAAACGTGGTGATGATGATGGTTAGAGTTCAGAGGGGACTTATCTGTCATGGGGGTAGACAAACCCAAAAGGTTGGGGTCTATATATAGATACGCCGCTCTCATTTGTTCTAAATTTGTGAAGCACAGTGAGCAGAAACATGACGTCCCTTAGCAGGCAGCTGTCTTCAATCAGCTGTGCAAGTAAGTTGTGTTCTCTTTCTTTCTTTGCTTCTTTCCTTCATTTCAACATAACCTATTATTTCTCCTTTTTTTCTCTGCAGGCAGGAAGCCGCCTTCATCCTTCACTGATGTCAGACTGGTTTTGCTTGGGAAGACAGGCAGTGGAAAAAGCTCTACTGCCAACTCCATCTTGGGGAATAAAGTCTTTGATATAAAGGCCAGCAGCTCCTCTGTCACTCAGTATTGTCGCAGAGCTTGTGGAGAATTTCGTGGACGACACCTGACTCTCCTAGAAACTCCGGGGCTGCTGAACACTCATCAGACTCCACAGGAAGTGCTGAAGGAGATGAGGAAGAGTGTTAGCCTCCTGAGCCCTGGGCCCCATGCTTTCCTTCTTGTTATACAAATTGGGAGGTTCACTCAGGAGGAGAAGGAAGCGGTGAGGCAGATCAAACAGGCAATGGGCTCCCATGTTTTGAGTTTCTCAGTGGTGGTTTTTACCCATGGAGACCTCCTGGAAGACGTAACCTCTGTGAGGCATTGTCTGATAGACGAGTGCAAGGACTTAGCTGAACTGGTGGCTGAATGTGGGGGCAGATACTGCGTCTTCAACAACCAGACGTCCAAGAACAAAGAGCAGGTGACCGAGTTGCTTGCCTTAGTGGACAGCATGATGGAAGACAATGAAGGAAGCTACTACAATAACATGATGCTCCACAAGGCAGAGGACAGTCTGGTTCAGCAGGTCCAGGAAGAGAGGAGGCTGCTGAATGAGAAGGAGGAGATTTTAAAAAAGGTGCAGGAGGCAGCCATAAAAGAGTGGTATGAAAAAGAGCTAGAGCTGTTTCAGCAAAAGTGCAAGAAGGAGATGGAGGAGAGAATACAGAAGCTGAAGAAGCAGAGTGAGGAAAAACTGGCAAGAGATCGAGAGGAGGCCTTTAAACGAGAGGTGGAGGAGACTGAGAGGAAGGAGAAGCAGAGGAAGATACAAGAGATGGTGAAAATGATGGAGATACGTAAGGAGGAGGAGGAAAAGAGGGAAGCCCTCCAGAAAAAGCTCGACAAAGTTATAAAAATACTGGATGAGCAGACTGAGAACGCAGAGAAAATGAGACGAGAAATAGAGGAAAAGATGAAAACAGATAGTGTGGAAAATGAGAAGAAAGAGAGAGAGAGAGAGCTTCAACAGATCGAGAAGGAACAGGCCATCAGGCAGAGGGAGGAAATGAAGACAGAGCTGGAGAAACTCACCCAGAACTTGGAGGAGCAGAGCAGGATAGCGGCGGAGAGTAAAAAGCAAATGGAGGATGTGCTCAGACATGAGAGGGAGGAGAATCAGAGAGAAAGGGAAACACAGATGGAAAATCTGAGCACAGAGAAAAAGATAACCGAGGCCCTAATGCAGGAGCTAAAAGTCACGAAAATGAAGATCGAGAAATATAAGTTAAGTGAAGAAAACCTCAAGAGACAGCTGGATGAGTACCTGCGGAGGGAGCGAGAAAAGTGTGACAAAGACATCTGTGGATTAAAGAAGCAGAATGATAACAATTGTTCAGAGATGTGCCATGTGCCGATCAAGAAACCTGCAGAGAGTCCAGTGACAACTGTTGTTGGATATGCACAAGAAATGGGATTGATGGGGCTGAACACAGCTTTAGAAACAGTTGGAAGTCCCTGTTGTATACAGTAACTGTGCAGAATAACAAGTGTATTTATTATTCTACATTTATTATGCATCAGGACTATGTGTTCATTATATCTGTATTTGCTTTTCATGAATATGTGTGTGCTGCTATTTAATTACTTAAATATAACATAATAGTTTTTCAGGGATGTAACAGTGTATGTTACAAATGTTTTGACTTTTAAATCACTATTATTATTAGATTCAACTGTTAACCCACTGTTATGAAAAGAAAGGAACTTAATGCCCATGTGAAAGTAATTTCATTTCAACAAATGGATGTAATTCCAGTGTGTCCTAAATCAGCAAATGCACAAAAATAGTACAAATTCTCAAAAATGATGGCGTTAATCTGATTATAAACGCCCCGCCCTCTGCTTCTGCCTGCCTGTGTCTGGCTCCATCATCTAATTCTGTATTCAAACAAAACCCTGTTGCCATTAATAAAGATCAAACATTGCTTGAGTGCTATTTCAGCGTTCCTCACTGATGCTTCAACTGTGCCATCTGGTTGTGTCCTCGGCCAAAAGTCTGCTTTTATCCACAGCAACATGTCATGTGTCCGTGTATGTGTGTGTGTGTGTGTGTGTGAGAGAGAGAGAGAGAGAGAGAGAGAGAGAGAGAGCTGTGGGGAGTGTGGGTAATAATTGGAGAGTGCATTGTATTGTCTGAACCAGGCTGCTTAAATGTAGTAGGTAGAGGAGAGGCAATGCAGTAACTTTACAATATGCTTTTTCAGGTAAACACGTTAAATAAGAAGTCACAGTTATCAGCCGGTTAGCTTAGCTTAGCATAGAGACTAAAAACAGGTGGAAACAGCTAGCCTTCCTCAGTCAATCAGTAGAAAACTCCTCGTAACTTCAGGAAATAACTGCTGCTAGTCGGGTGCTTAACATCCTATTAAAACTGCAACATGTAGATTTTAAATGCTGTTCATTACAGAAAGAGGACTCTCTCAGACTCTGACTCTTTCAGCTCTGATTGGGCCATCAGTCCTCTTTCCATTAACATTACAGTACAGTCGTATTGTACTCTGGAGCTCTCACAACTTTCCTACTTTGAATTATCAGTATCTCTGGAACAAGAAATACAATGGCAGAGGTGAAGAGACCCTGGAGCGATTTGTGTTCACAATGCAGAACTTTGAAGCAAAACATCAGACAGTGTTCACAGTGTGTTGTCATGGATGAAATAGAAGATTTTCAGACCTGTTTGGAACAGAGCAGGAGCACATCCCTAGGAACGGAAGAGATGATAACGTGAATATTGGATTGAAATAGAAAAACATTCATTATTTTTAAATGACCTGCTCCTTAGAATTCATTCCAATGTAATATTATAGCACTTGAATAGGGTTAGGGGTTAGATTCAGGGTTAAATTTATATTTTGCTTCCTAATTCTGTCTTATGCTTGTCACTAAATCCTGTTTTTTATTAGTTATATTGTCTTTTGTGCTGCAGAGACATTTATGTCTCTCACTGTAAAGCCAGTGCTGGTGTAAAGAGCTGTGCTGAAGCATTATCTTCCCAGGTGGTAACAGTTTACCACGATATGAATTTCATTACCAGATTTAGTAATTAAATAGTAAAACCCGCTTTACTTTTTAATGATTACTGCTTTTAATTACCTCGTACGTTTAGGGTTAGGTAAGCTTAACCTTAATAGAGTACTTTCTCAATCAAGCAACTCGTTCATTGTTATCCTCAAAACCACGCCTACTGGGTGGGATCAGATAAAACTATCGGGACAATACCATGATTATATAGTAGTGAACGGTAAGCTAAGAGATACTTAAAGCCAGTGTTAATGTGAAACACGTTGAAATGTTTTTCTTTTCTCAGTTCGTAAACTTGTCTCAGCCCTGCGCGTCAGCCGCAGGTGCATGTGGTCCTCACTCAATCAGCTCCGCGCGCAGAGAAGCAGCACAGATCAGTCCGACTGAAGCAGGAGTACAGGAGGCGCGATCTGGACTCTCTGTAACTGTTTCTCCTCTTGGTTTTTTTCTTTTTATTGAATGTTAAATGAATAACACAACCGGCTTCGGACTGGTAGGAGCTGGCAGCTGGGAGGAATTACCGGCGCACCGAGCCTTTACGGGCTGCGTCCTGGCGCTGCTTATCATTTGGACGCTTTTAGGGAACTTTACGGTGTGCGCAGCCGTCTATCGGTACCGGCACTTGCGCGCCAAAGTAACCAACATCTTTATCGTCTCTTTGGCGCTGTCGGATCTCCTGGTCGCCGTGCTTGTGATGCCCTGGAAAGCAGTTGCAGAAGTGGCCGGTTTCTGGCCGTTTGGCGGGTTCTGTAAGACCTGGCTGGCCTGCGACATCATGTGCTCCACGGCCTCCATCCTCAACCTGTGCGTCATTAGCGTGGACCGATACTGGGCCATCTCAAGCCCTTTCCGCTACGAGAGGAGTATGAACAAAAAAGTGGCATCTATTATGATCGGCGTGACCTGGACGGTGTCTGTTGTCATCTCCTTTGTTCCCGTGCAACTTAACTGGCACCGGGCGGAGATCAGTGACCCAGCTGGGGAGGATGTGGAGCTTCACGGTGAGAGTGTTGATGGGAGTTGCGACTCCAGTCTGAGCCGCACGTACGCCATATCCTCCTCTCTCATCAGCTTCTACATCCCTGTGGCAATCATGATCGTCACATATACCCGCATCTACCGGATAGCCCAGATGCAGATACGGATGATATCCTCCCTGGAGCGGGCAGCAGAGCACGCTCAGAGCTGCCGCTTGGACGTACCTGAACTACCTCACCTGTGCGCGGAAATTGGCGCAAACTCATATCAGTCTCATATGAGTCTACATTCTGATGCCCAGCACTCTAATCAGTCACAACGGGAGCTCAAAGTCTCCATCAGGAAAGAGACAAAAGTTCTCAAAACTCTGAGCATCATCATGGGAGTTTTTGTCTGTTGCTGGTTGCCATTCTTCATCCTGAACTGCGCTCTGCCCTTCTGTCCGGGGTCAGGGACCCCGGGGGTTCACCGGGGTCCTTACTGCGTCAGTGAAAAAACATTCGATATCTTCGTGTGGATCGGCTGGAGCAACTCTTCGCTCAACCCGATCATCTATGCGTTCAACGCGGATTTCAGAGACGCCTTCCTGTGCCTGTTGCGCTGCCACGGACGTGGCTGCTGGGCCGCGGTGAGCGCAGCGGTGGAGACGATGATGGCGAGTAACGAAGCAGTGAATCTGAAGCAAGAGAGCCCGCTGAACGTGAAGCTGAAGGTCTCCTGTGCCGCGAACACCAGGGGAAGTGAAGACAGCGGAAACACCACAGTGACTGTGTGTTATCACAGAGGCACAAACTCGGAGCAGGTGACGGACACTGCGGAAAGTAACGACAAAGACAGACTGACGCAGATACCGATATGAATGACACAATTTGTGAAATCGATAATGGGTCTCAGGGAACCGGAATCATATGCAAAGAAGGTGGATGATGTGCATAATGGACTACGGGTGCATAGGAGGAAGGAAAAAAGAAGCACATTGAGTTTTTGCAAACCCCCAGACACGTGTTTTTGTGAGAATAAATAATTATTTGACTTAGGCCTGCTTGTAGGTGGAGCTGCTATTTTGTTATTTCTTAGGCTTTACAGCTTAATTTTTATATCATTGTTTACACAAAAAAGATTTTGTAGGCGGAAATGTTGCATCATTGCATCACTGAGAGTTTGCAAAATTCAGTGTGAGGACTACCTCACATTTTCTTTCACAGGATGAACATGAACAGGCCCCATCTGGGAGCATAAAATTAGGCCCTACAGCAATGTTATGATACAAGGGTTGAAGACTACTGAAATGAAGGCTATTGGGAAAGTGATTATTTCTTTTTTTTCACTGTGCAGTATTTATTTGAATAATTTTCCAAGAAGCAGTAATTAATGACAAAACAGAGTAAGACAAAGACACTATAGCGTATGGTTAGTCTTCAAAGCAGCTGGTGCAGGTGCTTTCATTTCCTCCTCCTTCCTCTGTGTCAGTGTTAGATTAGAATAAATGTGACATGGATGATAAAACACTTTTTAAATTCAAATTTCTGAGGAAATTAGGCTATTTTCAGATGAAACTTAATAGCAAAGAAGTGAAATCATCTCACTCATTTCACTCAAAAGTCACAAATAGATTTACCAGTGAAGCTGGGGGCTTTGTAGTGTGGCCACCCCCCCTCATGCAGAATGAGTTATCAGAGGTCAGGTTTTCTCTGAATCTCTAGAAATGGGATTATGTAACTAACTCACATTAGCAGCCGTCAGCTGTGTGAATGCACTGCACACTCCGTTTCCCCTCCATCTATGTCCTGAAAGAAACAACCATAAATAATTTGTAAAGGTTGTTCCTGTGAAAGATGCCTTGACCAGTGAGAACAGAGAAGCTTTTACTGTGACAACCCTCAAAAACACAAGACGTGAT
>JAUBNQ010000001.1:12066777-12078911 GCA_032353495.1 Ctenopoma kingsleyae | reverse complement strand
TGTCTGAGTGTTTTCTGTAAAATATGCATTAAAATAAAAATCCCAGAGAGTTTGTCAACATCTTTAATAAAAAGACCAAACTGACCAATGAATTGATCCTTACAAGTATTGCCAGTGTAGCTGCTTATTCCTCTGTGTTATGTAGCTCTATTGTTGTTCAGAAACACAATTAAAAACCTAAAAATGGGCCACACTGTCCCATTGAATGACGTGATCTTTCATTGGAGGGAATATGGACACTAGATTATTTGAATCAGTTCCACATACATGATCCTGCTGCTGTAAAATTTCACTAGAGCACCAAACCCATTGTTGAAAATGCTCACCAAATGCACTATTTAGTCATGCTTGAGTACATTTTCATAAAAACTCACTGAGTCTAATTAAAAAAACTTTTTTTTTTCATTTTTTTAATCTGTGACCTTTAAAAAAGATCATATCCATAGAAGGAAAACATAAGGTTGGGCTGAGTGTCACAGACCAGGAAAGTCTGAATGTACTGAAAGAGGAGCATCTTTCTGGATTTGGTCTTTTCATGGAGATTTTCCTACAATAACTGCAAGAATATCATCAGTTTTTAATCTGAAATGATGTGCCTGGAATATTATGGTGCAGATTACTTTAAATGTGGTAAGGTGATAACATGTATGCATAAAGCAGCAAGCAGAATAACCACAGGTGTCTGAGAGGACTAATTTCAAACCTAGAGCTCTGTTTGAACATAAAGGACATGCACTACTAAGATGGAGCACCACTGCATACAGTATATTACATTCGCAGTACTCAAAATCAAATATCTGGGGAGTATGAATAAAGCACAGGAAATAAGGGAAGGGCTGAAACAATGGAAGGAAGGAAGCAAGGAAAGAGAGAGAAAAGGGGACAAGAAGGACAGAGAGAACAGACTAACCTCTCTCCACCTCATTGGTAGCAGCTGCAACCACAAAAAAACAAAACAGAACAAAAAAAACAGACAATAGATAATAGAAAGCAGAGCGAGACAGGAAGAAAAGACACAGGACAGCGAGACGTAGAAAGATAGAGAGAAAACACCGCCACAAAGGTTAGCAGTCAGACATGATTAGCACAGTGCAAAAGCAGACAAACAAGTAGCAACAGACTAATGTTAGTCAGAAAAATGTGATTTGTCTGCAGTTCAATATTGTAAAAAGGAAATGCCATCTTTATCTTTGTATGTTTCAGTGGAGATAATAGAGTTGCAAAGTGTGATTAGCTATTTTGCGTACCTAGGAGTAAAAGATTCATTGTCTTTTCCTATAAACTCACGTGTCTATGTGACTCACAGTTCTACAACTTAGATTGTCTTGAATTCATCCACAGTGATATAAAGTCAAAGGTGCAAACTACTGTACATGAACAGTCCTAGTGAGGAACCTGAAAAACAATCTACATCCACATGGTTTACTAGTATACTATAGTATATATTTACTGTATTTATTGAAGAAGTGACCGTGACATCTCCTAATAGTTTGTCAATGTACATCATAAAGTCTTTCAGGTATAGCTGGGGGGGTCAAGTGGACAGAATTACTGGACAATGAACACTATAAAATAGAACCAGGCTCAATAGAAAGTACATGTCACTTACTCAAAATGACAGATTATTGTTAAAAGACAGAATGGGAAATACAGAATGTGAAAACCTTTTTTCCACCTCACCGCCCCTTTATTAACATGTGTTACCTGTGTATTCTGGTGAGCACATGCATGTGTAGTTGTTGATGCCATCAACGCAGGTCGAGTTGTTCTCACAGTCGTTATCTTCACAGTCATCGATGTTGATCTCACATGCATCACCTTCAAATCCCTCCGGACACACACACCTGAGAATAGACGGCGACACACAGGCGATCATCAACAGAAATCTTAGGGACCTCTGAATAACAAAGACACACAAATGATTCTCCATGTAAGTGGCTCATAACAGCAGTGTCAGCTCCATCTTCATATCCCCAGCGGGTCATTATTGTGTTAGCGTGAGCGTGCTTCAGCTCTGTAACTACTACTCAGCTTTATTACTGCGTTAAAATACACACAAACACACACACACACACATACAGAGCGGTATATTACGTGTCTAATAAAGAGCTCTTATGCGGCACACACTCGGGTAGATTAATATCTCATTACATAGTCAATGACAGCTCTTCACAATGAATATTCACCCTCTTTGCTGGAGGAGGAAAAGATGCATACAAAGATGGAAATGCAGACATAAGACGGAAAGGAAAAAGTAACAGAAGAGACAGAGAGAGGCCAAGGAAAACAGGCAGAGAACGGGGAAACTGGAGGAGCAGTGATCCTGGGCTAGTCTAATATTCTGTGTGGGTGGTTAAAATCTGCTTGAAGCGAGCACACAGGCGTTAGCTCTCCTCCTGTTAGTACTAAGCAGCCAAATGAAGAGAAGGCCACTCTCACTGCAGGGTTGCCCAGCTCAGAGACAGGCTGAGCACAAAACTGGTCTCCAGAGCCATTTACTGCCTGTTAATTCATTCCCACCTGTCATTAGCGGTGCACCATCATTGATGAATTTTCTACTGAGGGGTCCAGAGGTCACGTGCTATGCCCGCTACTGTGTTCTCAATAATCACTGTGTTTAGTGGTTTATTGACATCTAGTATTTGTTATCTGATGCCTTGTATTTTGCATGCATCACCGTATTACTATCCTTTTAAAAGGGCTTTGTACACATGTGCTTACCTGTATGCGTAAGTGTATTTTCAGATAAACACAAATAAATAATGCCACTTTTTATTATCAAACAGTTCTAATAGTTAAAAAGTTGAGTAGTACTCCTTTGGACACGTAAACTAATACCCATGGATTAAAACTTCTTTAACATAACCTAGGATAATAGTAAGAAGTAACCAGGCTGGAAAAAATGATTAGTCTCTCACCAAAAGTTGCTTCCTTCTCCTTCTTTCAGGTGGCATGTTCCACCATTCTGGCAAGGGTTACTGATACAGGCATGAATGGGCTCCTCACAGTTCAGGCCCTGAGTACACACATAAACACACACATTCAGTGCTTTAACAGGATTGCTTCTTTTTCCACAGTAATTACCATGAAATTTCAAGAACTTAGAGATTACAAAACAGGTTGATTTAGATGGTTAAACAAGTGAATATGACCTCATTTGGCTTTGCATAGGATATGTACCTTAAATCCATAGGGGCAGGTGCAGCGGTAGTAGTGCACAGGGTCATTGGAACATGTGCCGTCGTTCTTGCAGGGGTTAGACAAGCAGGGCTCACACTTAGCCTGGATGCTCAGATCCACTGGGCCTGTATGTATGCATACACACCAACCCATACACACAAACAAAACAGAACCACGGGAGACATGATTAACTTTATACAGTGGTCTATATTCAGCGGAGCAACACAAGTCAGAATACAGAGGTTTACATACACTTACACTTGTACATTATCAAGGACCTGCACAAATCTTGCATCTTCAGGAACTACCAGCAGCAGATAAAGATTTGATCCCTCACTGCTACTGTATTTTTTACACTTCAAACTGAATGATAAAACACCATAGTTCATAATATAGTGTATATATACACTGACATTTGATTAATAAATGGTGAAAATATGGAGGTGGTTGTAGCTCATATGACAGAGCAGTTAGAAAATGCAGTGTCAGGGGTTTGATCCCTGGTTCATTCTGGCCACATGCTGTAGTAGCACTTTGAATGGTAGCTGTCCACAACAACAGTTTCTCCACAGGATCAAACAAGTATTTAAAAAATTATTATATATATAAATGTAAAACCTAATAATAAAGAGAATGGTTGTAGAAGCAAGGGTTTCAGAATTTAATGGGTTATACATGAGAAAGATGACAGATTTTCTTTGCAGGACCATGTCGTGTACAAAAGACAGACAAATCCCCAATTCTGATGACAGAACATCTACATTTAACAGTCGGGACACACGGTGCTGGTCAGAACATGAGGGCAGAGCGGTTCAGTCTGGTCAGGATTCAAAGGACGAGGGGAACAGGGCTGGGACTGTCTTTAGGATTTGGGGTAGGTGAGACTGAGGAGTAAATATTTGGACATGGTTGGCTACTTTACCTGGCACCAGAAAACCACAAGGCCCCGGGACTTCTACAGCGCGTCAGTTAGATTAGGTTAAAAATAGGTTTCAGTGATGTATTCAGAGTGAATGTGATAAAATGAGGTTAAAAGGTTAAGGTCAACAGTCAGTAGCACTTTTGCTATGAGCTACAACCAAAATCATGCTCTCGAACTATTGATCGATTTTAGGGTTATTTAATTTAATTATTAACCAATATCGCTGTCCAGTGAAAACCATATATCATATCATATATACTGTATAAAGTATCAGACAGACTGAACATTTTTTTGGTGGGTTACCTCTTAGGATAACAAAACTGTATAAAAACTCATGAAAGGTTTTTCAATGAAAGGTTTACATTTTGGAGAAACACAGTTTCAAATGGACAGCAATGATTAGTAAATGTAAATGTAAATGAAGCTAGGAGTCTTTCAAGTGCATGCATTTGTTGGCACTACACCGATCTACTTGTCTTTAGTTTGATAGTTAGTTAGTTTTATGATGCTTCATAAAGTGGTTATGTACATTCAGACATGTCATTGATGCGCTTATCTTCTGACATGCACATGTGTACCTGTGTTAGTGCTCTATGTGTGTTACAGTGTGCAGTTACCTGTGCAGGTAAACTTCTTTGAAGGCGTGGTGAGCAGCAGTTTGTCCGTCATGTCACCAGGACCTGCACAGCGGGCTATGCCAGGCTCCTTGTAGCCGCTCTTTACCCAGTCTGACAGCCACTGCATGTGGCAGTCACAGTACAGAGGGTTGGCACCGAGAGCCCTGCCAGTCGGAACAAGAGAGAGAAGAGTGAGAACAAAGTTCAGTCACAGTACCGCTGAACAGTCAGCACTTTAACCTCAGAGTCTCTGCTTCATCTCACGGAGCTAAAACATCACTGTCTACATATTTACAATATGTAAATATTTATATAAATATTTACAATATTTATATCAAATTAAGTTTGAAACTGTGATATTTTTCCATATTGAATAATTGTATTGGAGTTTATTCAGAGCATATATCTGATGCTGTTTGCAGTGTTGTGTTTCTCAAACTGTGCTAATACTACTAAAAATAGTAGTAATACTAAAACGTTGCCAATGTTCTAACTATAAGAAATTCTATTGTGAGTTTTTTCTCTTCATCATCAGTTAATTCAGACAGACCACAGAAGTCATGCTTGCATTAATTTAGTGGTATCAGCTTATTGGCATTCATACTCTGCAGCGACTGGCTCTGTCATTAGCTACATGGCTACTATCTTACTACTAACTAACCACATTCATGCAGCCCAGTCGCAGCCTTCATATATAATATAATATGATTCAACTAAATTCTACATTTACATCTGTTTTTCTCCCAGAAGAATCCCGCTGTCTTCTTTTAGACTTTGCTAATGAGCAGAGATTTTCGTAATCATTTATGATAAAATTCTTTAACCTAAACGTCACTGACTGACCTGTTACAGTGGTCAAAAAGTGAGCGAACGGTACAGTTCTACCTTTATCCTTCACCCCAGTCCATCAGTGGTGTGCACCCTATATCACCACATCACTCTGTTTACTGACCACTTAGTGTTGAGACACTATGGTAAAAGATCACATCAGTAAAGTGATAAAAGTAATACTTCTTTAGTGGTGTCAATTTTTCTTGACTCAATGCACTAAAGTCCTCTGTGCCTAAGCCCAAAAGCGCTTCTGCCGAAAAATCAATTTAGACGTTTCCCACAAAAGCCATTATTTAGAAAAGAAAGCAACTACTAAATCAGGTCCGCTGCTGTAGCCACAAACAGAGCATGGTTCAGAAGCATAAGGTATTCTCGAGGCCCAGTATACGCCACCTTTTAATTTCTACTGTATATTATAATGTATTTGGATCTAGCCAGTACAATAGATTGTGAATATTTAGGATACAGGTGTAAACTCTTAACTACTCCAAATCTAAATTTAATAAACTAAGAACAAGAAAAAATAAATGTCTGTAACTGGGTTTGTTGCTCAGACACTTTTTAAGCCCGATTCTTTGAAAGACTCGCTGCACACTTTCCTTTCTGATGAGGAGACAAGGCTTTTTTCTTATGATAATGTGTCTTTATTTTGCAATTCTATAAGGTGAAAATGTCAACTCTTCAATCACAGAAAAAGACATGAACAGTGACGTGTGTGCTACTCACAGGTGAGAAAGTGATGACAGGTCTTTGAAGGCTCCTTCTGGTATCACTGATATGTCGTTACCATGGAGAGATCTAAGAAAGGGCGAGAGGAGGAAGAAGAAAGAAGCAGGCGCAGAAATTTAGAAGGAAGTCTGGATGTTAAAAGTCTGGATGTTTCTTTAGGACCAGTCTGACACTAGAATATCGGCACTGTGTCACCATGTGTCAGGAAAGATACTCACAGCAAACGCAGAGACTTGAGTCCATCAAATGCCCTCACTGGTATGCACCGCAGCCGGTTGTAGCTCAGGATTCTTTACACACAGAATAAACATGTTAGCATGGCGACAAATGCCAAAATGTATTTTCAACATCTTCAAATGCAGCAAGGGGACAGTTACTGTATGTTTAAGATTGCATTCTACTGAGCAACCGTGTCAAGCAAAGGCAGACATGCAAATTGCACACACACACACACACACACAACAAACAGATAAATACAGGTGGAAACACACACATACGTACATGTCAGTAACAAGTACAAACATATTATAGACTGGATTAAAGAGTTGTTTGTGTTGTTTCCTTCACTGTCTTTTTTAGTTAATTTATTATTAATTGTTATTTATGCATTATTTAGTTTGAATTATGCTTTTTCTTGTACTTTCGACTGTGTGGTGAGAAAATCTTCAGCTGCTTCAACCTGCATACTCAGTTGCATTGTGATAAAAATATATTTTTGCTAACAGTGCACTGAAAGAAAAAACAGCTTAGTCCCATGAATCACCTATGGTGACCCACATGGGACAGTATACATGTGTGACGATATGGTGACTCAACAAAAATATGTGATACAAAAGGAAGTATTCATCTGGATTGAAGTGCATTGTCTTCCTGTGGATTTGTGAATTAGTCTACAAAAGTTACAGTAAGACACACACAAACATTGCAGAGGGACTGATGTAAAGCCAGACTCACAGCGTAAGCAGCTCGGACATGTTACTGAGGCTGTGGTTGGACAACGTGCTGATCTGGTTGTTACTCAAATCACTGAAAAGGAAACATAAAACACACAACACATGCATAAACAAATGCACGCACACGTCCACTATATGTAGTACATAATGCTCATCTTTACTCTTCTTTACTCTGCACTTGGATTGTCATGCCCACTGCAGGGCCAAACCAGGTAACACCAACAGCGATACAACACAGAGCTCTGACAGAGGACCAGTCTGTTAGTTTCAGACTTTAAAACACAGTGCACAGAAAACACAGGTCAAGTCACTGTCAAAGTGTGCATTTGAATTTGCAAAACTCTGGCCTTGTGATTTATGAATGAATGTTTGAGTATTTGCAATATGTGTCCATTGAGGTCACATGTGTGAAACTTACATGAGTGTTAAGTGTTTGAAATTGGAGAGCTCCACAGGAACCTGAGTGAAGTGGTTGCCATCCAGATACCTAAGTTACCGACAGAGAGCACAGAGGGAGATATGGTTTAGAAACAAAAGAGAAGGGAATAAAGACTAATATTGAACATATAAGAAAGAAAATGAGAAGGGAGAAAATAAAGTTATTTAACCATGAGGGAAATTCTTCATCTCCAGCTGTGTGAGCAGTCACCATTGCTGCTAGAGCCATAACACACGCTGGAGTTTAATATCCCCTCATGCATCTTAATGCAGTATCCCCCCCACACACACTCTCAAACACACATGCATGACTGAGATCCTATCTCCTACACTGCGTGACAATGTGCTATTAATCCAGCATATTAATTAAGTCTTTGTCAATATTGGAAGAAGCATGTCCCCCACAGGAGAAACAGTAAAATGATAGAAAATACCATCAAGTCTTCTGTCTAATGTTTAATTTAGGGCTATAATTTTTATATCATCAGGGATTTTCTGGGAAGCACTGAGTATGAGTGTATCTTGAGATGAGATTAAAATGCTCTCTAAGTTTGCAATATGTCTGCCTGTGCACTATTGTGTGCATTTCTCATGCAGTCTGACCAACAAAATCTACAGTAAAATATTTATTCAAGTTCACAATATCTGAAGTTTTGGTTTTCTAAGGCTAACAACTGGTGGTACAATGACAGCAGCTCCATATGCAATTGGGGAATTATACCAAACAGCACGAGACATGAGTCATCAATGCTTTGTAAGCACTACTGGAGTGTCCTTCAGCTGACACTGACTCCGACCTCTATGACTGCGTCACTGTCCTTAGCACCAGATATCCCATCAGCAGCAGAGCTCCTGAAGTGCTGGCAGGACAGCAGGTTGACTAACTATCTTCATCAGACTATTACAGTATTAGAAACAAAGCAAATAGGTTTACAACAGAAAAACAGGAGAACCAGGAGGTTTTCTGGCTCTGGGGACTATGCTCCATAAGATCACCAGATGGAAACTGGTAAAAAAGGTGAATAGTTGCAGATTTATCTATGAGATGCACACGTAAAGGAAGTTTAAAATGCCCCAGAAATCGTTCTGTTGCTGGTGTAAACTGTCTGTGAACCTATCCAATACTGCATTATCTACATAAATGCAAATCAGCACTGTTCAAAGAAACCTAAAGATGTATTCAGACCCTTTCACTTTTTTTCACTGTGGAAAGGTCTTTTTGCCAGTCAGTCTATACAACACAACTCACAGTGGCAAAGTGAAATCAAATTTTTAAAAATTGCTTATTCATTAATAATTAAAAAAAAATAATCAAAAACCGAAATCTCAAATGAATAAAATGATTTTTTTCCCTTTTAAGACTAATTAACTAAGAAGTAAAAAAAAAAAAAAGTAAAACAGCAAAAGCAGTTTATTATGTGAAAACATAAGTAAATCGAATGTTTAATGTTTTGGACATGCATGGTTTACACAGGATAGTGAAACAATGAGACCTTTGCAGCCAGTAAACTAGCTGAACTGAACTAAGGATGTGCTGGTCTTAAACTCACAGTTCAGTGGTCTCTTTGGGCAGGCCTTTGGGCAGAGTGGTGAGACCCTTGTTGCTGCAGCGCACCACGGTGTCCAGACAGGAGCACTCTGCTGGACACCTCAGCACCGGAGAACAGCTGTTTTCATCGTTACCTGATTAGGATGAATCAATGAACATATGGGGTGGTTGAACAGGTGATAAAAGAGTGAAAATGAAGAACAAACATCAATCTGTCAAGGCTACAGATGTCGGAAAGCATCACATCTAGAAGGTTAACTCTACATCTGCTTCGTCTCACCATCTTCACAGGCAAAGTCCTGGACAGCTACATCCTGGATCGGTATCTCCTTCAGAAAGTAAGGACTCTGGCAGCGAGGATTACCAGTGACGATGCGCTTACGCCTCAGCCAATCACCAAGCCAAGCCAGGTGACAGTTACAGTTGAAAGGATTGGCCAGAAGGTTGCTGGAGAGCAAAGAGAAGAGGTGAAAGGGCACAGATGTTTATATTTTTGCCTTTATACTTATATACATGTGCATGTGTGTGTTTCATATATATTTCACTCACAGTGTGGACAGGGAGTGCAATGTGTCAAAGGCGCCAGGGTTCATGGAGGTGATCTGGTTGTCGTAGAGCGACAGGAGACGCACAGAGCTCAACCCCACAAAGCTGCTGTTACTCACACAGCTAATACGGTTACTCCTCAGCATACTAGTCACAAACACACACACAAAAGGTGTGATTAAATATACTGTTTTACTGAAAAAAGCATGAATTTATGAATTTATGATAATATAAACCTGTGAATAATGCATGGTCACATGCTTTAAACGTTTGTGTGGATATTGTCACAGTATGTGAGAACATATTTGAATATTATACAGTACATACTTGATATGATAATGTGATTGCATATGCATTTGAGTGTGTACCCACAGTGTACGGAGGCCACTCAGTCCCTTCAGCATGCGGTGATGTATGTTCTCCAGTCTGTTGGAGGTCAAAATCAGTTCATTGACCCCTGAGGCTCCTTCAAATGTGCCCTCCTCTATATCAGTGATGCGGTTATTACTCAGGTTACTGCAGGGGGTGAGAAGCAGGAGTAAGAAAATTAAGAAGGCGATGGGAATGAAAGCAGAGGGAAGAAACATTGAGAGAAAACAAGAGGAGGACAAAGACGGAAAAAACAGCAAAGACAGAATGAGGAGTAGGACAGATTAAGCAATATATAGAGAAAACACATGGTTCATTATCACTTCTACAAGGATAGTTTTCTCTATGTGACCTGAATATGACTACCTCACGTCACACATGCAACGCTTTGTTCCTATTATGTTTACAACATGTCTGACTCACATCTTCCTCAGTTGAGGCAACTTTTTGAAGATCCCGGTTGCCTCAAGCACAGTGAATTCATTGTTGTTCAGACGCCTGAAAACAGGAAAGAGAAGAGATGGTCAGAGACAAAGAGGGAGAACAAGAGTGATGTTTTTCAATACCACAGACACAGATTCACTTTGTAGTAGGCAAATCTAGCGTGACTCACAGTTCAGCAGTGTATTGGGGAATGTGATCTGGTATTTTGGTGAGTTTCTGGTTGGAGCAGTCGACTGTGGTGCCCTCACAGCGGCACTTCTCGGGGCAGGCCAAGTCAGCGAAGCAGTCCCCTCCTAGCTTGCTGCGGTAGTCCTCGGTACCTGGTCACAATCACAACAGCAACATCACAGAATGCTCTCAGTATGCAAGAGTTGAACCCAGGCGTTTACTGGTTCCAACAAAAACACTCCGGATGGCCAAAGTGAAGGTCATGACACAATGGAAAAATTTTGAAATACTTCAGAGGGGCTGTGCTTGTTTTGCTTGGAGTGGGAATTGTCAAAATCAACAAAACATGTTCAAAAGCTATTGCTGATTGTGATCACTTGCAACATGTGTATCACAGTCTGCCCACAAGACACACAAACTGTCAAGACATGTAAACACACACACACACACACACACACAAAAGAACAACCATATACCGTAGACGTTTTTCAGACCTGTCAGACTGCAAAGCAACTGTTAGTGTTAGAAACCACAGTGCAACAAAACAGCTTCAAAAATTAGATCATAGCAGAAAAATGCTTACGCACACCCAGGCATCATCTATCACACTGTACAGACACAAGGACTCTTTCTCTCTCTCTCCAACTCATAAACACAAACACACACAGAGGTTGCGAGAGACAACAGGAGTTTGCTGTCTCTTGCGTCTTGGCCATGCTGTAGGGTTTGCAGGGCCGTTCCATGGTGCTTGACAGAACCATGTTCCACTATAGGAACCTGGCAGCCACATGGTTAGATCAAGCACAAAGGAACAACCTGCTGACTGACTGCTCCTCCGCTGGAACAGAGGGATGGGAAGAACAGAGGGAGAAAAGGAGGCAGTGGAGAGGAAGAGGAAAGGGTGAGAAGTCAATGATGAGAGGAAGAGAGAGGGGGGTAGGAAAGAAGAGAATAGTGAAGAAAATAGATGAATAGGAGAGGAGATGGTTGGCAGGGGGATGAGGAAAAAAGGAAGAAGAGGATGAAAAGGAAAGAAGGAAAGGACAAGAGAAGGCAAGTGAATAAAATAAAATAAATAATGAAAAGCAGGACGACATCAGAACCAGCTGGCTCGAGAAAATGTATCACTTGGAATGAAGACAGAAGGTAGAGGAGGAAGAGGATAAGATGAGACAGGTACAGTAAAGAAATCAAGAAAAAGCAGAGACAGGGGGAAAAGAGACTGGAGCATCTAAAGACATCTAAATTCACAGACATAACACAGGAGAGCAGGAACAGTGGGAGGAGAGTTACAGCAGCACTGAAGGCAAGAGAAGCCCTGTTTTCAAGGAACACACACCACACACGTTTGCCAACAAACACGGGTTCAACACACAGACACACACACA
>JAUBNQ010000001.1:12055266-12065415 GCA_032353495.1 Ctenopoma kingsleyae | reverse complement strand
CTCACATGCAGCTGACAGCGACCTGAGCTTGTTAATCCAATTGTTTTTGTCCATCTATTGTGAAGGTTATGGTTAACATCAAAAACCCATTGCAAGGACCAGAGTGTGATTATCTGGTGTGGTTAGACGTGATGCATTATGATGTATGTTAGAACATTAAAAGCAAAGATGTGTGGACATTCCAAAGGGCGTCAGACAAGGCAAGTTACTCCGTGTGTTGAGAGTGGGTGAGTGTGCAGCATACGTGCACTGTGAGTGACCAAACAGTGTCTCACACACAAGCTCACACACGCATGCTTGATGTACAGTACCTGCGATGAAATACTGTTCTCTAGCTAATGGAGAGACAAAAGAGCGGAAATGAAAACAATAAAAGATGAAAATACTCATTTGCTATCTGTAGGTGTATTTGTAAGTGTATGTGTGTGTGTGTGTGTGTGTGTGTGGGGGGGGGGCATGGGGGCTAAACTGGTGAGAAAATACTGAAAACAGGGAATTAAGGTTGGTAAAAAAAGACTGAGGAAAAATCCCAGCAGGAATACACATAATGAGAACACAGGGCAGGACAGTTTGTCTTCAGTAATATATGTGAATGATCTGAAATTAAAAGAATTAGACTTGGCACACAGATCACTGTGGACATCTAACTGGTTTTCTGTGTGAACTGCTGTATTTGCATATACTGGATAGTGTGTGCAGGTGTGTTTATACCTGAGCAGCGGAACTTCTTGCTCTTGATTTGTCCAATTCGTTTGTTGGCGAGCCGTCGAGGGCTGGTGCAGCGAGCACCACTCGTCTCGATGGGATTGTCCTGCAGGTAGTCGGCCAGCCATTTCAGATGGCAGTCACAGATAAATGGGTTTTGGGCCAAATGACTGATAAACCCACATGTACATCACACACACAGAGGACAGAAAAACACACATAAGATGTGAGTACCATATATAAGTGTGACCATGTTCTGTTTCCTCAGTGAAAATGTGGTCAGAGGAAATACTTGTTTGTGATTGGCTGGCAGGGGTATTACAAAATAATGTGTCTCAAATACCTGTTTTGGAATAGTGGTTAATGAAATTAGAGTCTTTGGAGTACCTAGCAGGAGTTTGTTTCGTAGAAGTAAGTTGTCAGCAAACAAAAAATGCTATTTACTGGTTTAAAAAAGATTTTTCATGTTTTTCACACTGCAGATAAAAATCCGAACAATTTAAACCAACAAAAACATAACATTTTAAAATGTTGCACGTAAAACCTTTACATTTTGTGTTATTATTATATGAGTGTATGTCTATACACACTTAAATTAAATCTACTAAACAGAGCAAGTATCTACCCAGGAGATCTTACTAAGAGCTAGAACATGAAGTTCTTCAGTCAGGTGTAAATTTACTGAGGCTCTTGAAAGTGATGAAATTGGTGCGTCTGTAATTTGGACCATTAGCACAAAATGGTTTTTGTATTTCTTAACACTGACAACAAAATCTGGATTGATTGAAGTGTTTTTCTACAGTACAGTGCTTTTCTGAAAATATAGATTTTCTTTACATCCACAGTTGTTAAGTTATGATAATTGCTGCTGAAGTTTAGCACCTTATTATTTAGCACTAGTAGTCAAGTGCGGTCTCTGTGTATACTGAGGTGTGTGTGAACGTACAGTGTTTGTATGGCTCTTAGTGATGAGAAGGTTCCCTTGGCGATGGTCTGAAGCTTGTTGTCATATAATGAGAGCAGATTGAGGTTGTGGAGGTCCTGAAATGCATCCACACGCAGACACGCTATCTTATTAGCATTCAATAACCTGAAAGAAAGATGTGACAGACAGAGAGAGGAAGACAGAAGGGGAGATGGGCGATGAAGGCTTTTTCTTGTTATCATTCTTGGATGAGTGTTTCAGATGTTACAGGTCAGTGATGATGACTTTCAATCATGATGTCTACACTCTGATGACAATGTTGTAGCTAAGAACTTTCCAGCAGAATATCAATGAACTGCAGATGTGAGCTCTTAGATGCAAACTAACTCTGTGTGTTTGTATGTGTGTGTGTGTGTCTGTGTGTGTGTGTTTGGGGGGTGGGGTGGGGTTCAATAGCAATAATAGCTCACAATAGCTGCAGAGCAAAGAGTCCCTCAAAAAGTCCTTTGGAAATCTCAGTGATCTTGTTCCCATATAGCACCCTGTGGAGAACAAACAACAGTAATAAGACCACACATACCGTGTTATTCAGTATGTCTATTAATCATAACTCTGAACATATATTGTACGGAGAACCAAAACTATCCTCATTACTCTCTTTTAGTACCATCTGTTTCTCAACTTTAATCAGACATAAAAAAAAAGAATTCTGCGATGTTATTGTCTAAATTCTACCAAAATAATATTTTCTATTTAATACTATTTATTAGCTCATTTTCTTTTACATTCTATTAGTTTTCAAAAGCTCCCACAAGTTTGACAGTGTGCCCATGACAAAGGTTGCATTTATACCTTACCAGTAAGCAGCCCATGAGAAAAAAAAACGAGCTGCAGGTTATCAGAAACGAAAGATAACTCATAGTTAGTCACTGTTAGTCTGTCATCTGTATTTAAAAAACGATTCAGATTATCAAGAAAAAAGTTCTTGTTCTGCTACATAACAAACTGAGTATATGTATGCTTTTAATATACAGTTTGCATTATATTTATTAAATTGTGAAACAAATGCTTTATTTAAGTAAAAGTAGCAATATCACAGAGAGTATTATCAACAAAAATATATTATATATATTTAAAGTGAAGTACTTACTATGCTGAATCGCCCTTGACATTTAATGTTACATTATAAGAAGGTTACTGAAATATGAATATATATAGTTCAATATATAACATGCATCATGCTGTAGAAAGTAATCATATCATTTTTAACATAAAATCTTTATCTGAAGACCAAATTAAATGTGGTGGGGAAAAAAATCCAATATTCCATCAGAAAAGTAGTTTAACATATAGATTAAAATAGTAAGTAGGTAAAGGTAAAGTTACAGGGTAACTTTAAAGTTTGGTTATAAAGTTACAATCAAAATATATTCAGATATGCAGTGGTGAAAAGCAACATTTATCTGCACTACCAGTCAAAAGTTTGGACACACATAGGCATTTACCATCTTTTCCATGAAAAGATGCATGTCTTCAGCTGTGTTACCATCATTGCAAAAATGGTTTTATAATAATTAGTTATCCTCTTAATTTAATAAACTTCCATTAGCAAACATAATGTGCTATTGGAAGACAATACTAATGTTTGATGATTATAGGCCTCTGTATGTTTATGTTAATATTCCTTTAAAAGACAGTTTCTATAAACAATAGTCATTTTTAATATTAACAATGTCTACACTGTCCTTCAGATTTTGATGTTAAAAAATCTGCTTCTATTTCAAAAACATAGTCATTTCTGTATGTGTCCAAACATTTGACTGGTAGTGTATATTTATCTGGTCTGACTACAAGCTTAATTATTGGTGGAATCGTCTTGGGATAAGACTTAAAAGCTCCCAAGTTAGAATTATGGGAAGTTTTACAGTTCTTCCACTTCTGATCAGTATTTACTGTGTGAATGCAGCATAAAACTACAAGGGTGGGACTGCAGGTCTTTACTGAAGAGAGCACAGAAACATTCAGGGAAAAACATTAGTCCCATATCAAGAATGATAAGACCATATTTTCCTTTTTTCTTTGCCCTTCCAAGTAAAACACCAATAAAACACCAGGAGTAAAAACACTGACTCTGTCTTTGTGCCAACACTTTGCTCTGTATTTCAACACATAGGACATAAACTATAACTAGTTATGAACACTTTTCATCTAAATGTCATAGTGAAAAAAACCCTCCATAAATCTGGCTGCAGCTACAGTGTGAGGAATGTACGCTGTTATCAGCGAAAAGCTTTTTATAAATACATCAGATTACATACACAAACAGGTCAAGGCTGAGACTGCCACTGCCTTTCCCAACAAATACCTTAGACGCACACACACCGTTATCAGTCATCTTTACGCTCCACGCTGAGTTGAGTTGTGTATGTAGGCAGTTTAAAGACATGTGTTTTAGATTGGCTTTTATTTCATTGTGCTGAGTGGCTGTCCCAGAGAGACCTGCGGTTGGGAAATGCATGATGCAGGGATTGGATGCTTCATTTATGTCTCTCACACACATTAGCGTGTACTGTTCTACGCTTACACACACACACACCCAAACAGAATCGAAGGTTCATTTACATCCTTTCTAACCAAACACTGACACGCAATGAACATGCGCTGCAGCCTAATGTGAAAGTCAAACTGTATGTGGTGTGTCAGCATGAATGTGTATGTCCCATTCTCTCTGTGGTGAATGTGTAATGAGGTGGCAGAAGCCTCCATTCAGCAATTCAGCATTTATGAATTATTGACTTTAGAGAGACGAGACCTTAATATAACTCCTTCATGAAATAGCTCCGTAACCCTCCTCTCCTGCTCCTCTCTGCGTCTTCCTTACAAAGCTTCACACGCAAAGCAAATTGTCCAACCTGAGATTCAGGCCCAAGTGGAAGCAGGTAACACCACTGTTCTTCTACAAAGTGCAGTTAAATGGATTGTAAAACAGCCTTCCTGGCTTGTGCTGGATTGCTTTGGTGTTGACACATGGCCACATTTGACGTGCATTCCTCACAACGTAGTCAGATTTATGGAGGATCTTTTTCACTGTTAAAACTGTCAAAGTAATTTTGGGTAAATTTTTACAAACTCACTAAAAATCGAGCTGCAAACGTCAATATTAGCTTAAACTCTAATATAATGGTTTTAGCATCCAGGCGCATCCAGGTGTTACACTCCCATGCAATGCATCTCTCAGTACCAAGTGTGGCTTTTTAAAATAGCCTAACCAGCCACACCACATTATAGTTGCATTCTTTTCATAATAAAATTCTCACTCCTTGGAAGTAATGCCAGTTTAGAGCTGTTGATAATTACTTACCCAGGCATTGCAATGTAGCAGTAGCACTTTTCATATTTGCCAGAGTTGTTCTGGTCAATGAGCGGTGTGATGTGTGCTTAGTGTGTGTGTTTTTTTTAAGTGATTTAGTCATTTTTACTAGATCTCTGAAACAAACTTGGAGTATAGTATTAATATAAAGGAAAGGAATGATGGATAAAACTCAAAACAGCAAAGAAAAAAACCCCCCACATGTTTTCACAACTTTTCAGGTGGAATTAAGAATTATTAAAACTATCAGAGGTTTGGTATTCATCATGAAATTCAAAAGGTTGCACTGTGATGTTGTGTAAACAGAAACATATCATGCAGTACTCACAAAGAGTTGAGGGAGCGCAGACCTTGGAAGGCATCTGAAGCCAGCTCGGATATCTGGTTGTTACTCAAGTCTCTGTGAGGAACAGAGCAAAAGAGTGGAAGCAGAGAGCCACAGAAAACACAGACAGAGTGAGCAAAGGAGCGAGAAACACAGAAAACACAGACAGTGCAACACAAAGATCAATACAAGCCACAAACAGGACAGGATTAGACGTTTTTGTGGATGGTTGACAGGGTGCACAATACGTGTATCTCCTCATCTACTCACATCCTGCGCAGCTTCTTATAAGGAGAAAAGGCCCCAGCTGGGATCACCTTGATGGCGTTCTGCTCCAGTCGTCTGGAACCAAACATACACACAGACCATTGAGGAGCGACATTAACATTCCCCTATCACAGAGCTATCTCTGCTGTATCACTGGCCGCTCATTCCTGGGGGCTCTGGCTAATGGGAATATTTCTAGATAAGGTGCTTTGATGACCAGTGCCAAAGCCTGTCACATTTCTCTGATCTTTTGCCCTCTTTAACATGAACAGTGTGACGTACATACACTCACACGAGCACATGCACCCTTAACCATGTGGGCAGTGCTCCATTAAGTGTCAGTCTGTGTGTCAGTCAGGCCCAGACAAATAACACCAGGCCAGGGGAGAGAGAGGAAGAGTGGGAGGGGGCAAACAAAATAGAAAACAGACATAAACAACGGTTCTCTAAACATATCACATGTTCAGTCACTGTGACAAGAATGGCGGTGGAACATGATTTGCAAACCAACCATTAGATTGTGAAACATTTCCCTAAAATGAGTTTGTTTTCAATTTGCTGTTCTTTTCCGTTCAGCTCCAGACATTTCTTCAGCCCTGAAATGTTTGACCGGTCGCACAGGATCACTGTATTGTGCAGTATTCTGGGTTTACGTGTCCCAAGTGATGAAGCAGGTCACATTGTGTCTACACAGGAGGTGTAGTGTGAGCAGCATGTTAGCAGAGGGGCAGAGTCCACACAGGAGGCTTACAGGTATGGTACAGAGTCAAGCCTTCAAAACGAAGGTCTACACAGTCCAATATACAAACACTGTGGTTATGCAATAAATAAATAATTTAAATGCGCTTCTGGTCATATTAATGGTAAACAGTAAGAATAAAATGTGAAACGTTACGCAGCCTGTGTAGACAGCTGGCTTAATTAAATGCATGTACTGTAAGACAGATGACTGAAAAACACGGCTGAAGTGCGTTGTTTGTAGACACCACCATAAAAGTAACTGAGAGAAGTACAAGTCAAGTCCCACTTCTTGTCAAGTCTTAAATTCTTGTCAAAGCAGCTCTCACGTCAAAATCTCAAAGTCAATACAGACACGTCCAAAAGCACAAGTCTTAAAATGACACGGTATTGTAATATTTTCCAGTCAGGGCTTTGTTTTAACAGGATTTCACTCAGTTGACACTAATTCCTTTCAGTCGTTAGACATGGTAATTAAATATTCAACATGATGCGGTTACACAAAGACTGCCTTATGCTGTTAAATAAGATCTTTACAGAAATTTACCAGACCAGAATTTCACACTTCAATGGTTGTACAGTCTTTAGAATCTCAGAGCAGTCCAAGTCCTAGTCTCAACTCAAGCCCTTGTTAATATGACTCAAGTCTGACTCAAGTTCAAATCTCAAGTCTATAGTCCTACTCGGTAGTTTTTCACTTTTAATCTGCTGAGTCTGATCTTTCCCTCTTTTAGATAGAGATATGATTCAACTTGTCCTTCAGAGTAATCTTTCAATTCCTCCTCCCTCCTGCCTTAATTATTTTCTTAAGCAGGGAAGAGCTGCACGGCCAGGCTTTCTCATTTCACAGATGTGTGGTTTTATTTCACTACACAGGGAGAAAGAGAAGTAGTGAAACATAAAGGTGGAAAGAGACAAAGAAAGAAAATGGAGAGATGCACAGTGAAGGAAGAGAAATGTCACTGCACCAAGTTCTGTATGCAGGTGATTGTGTGCAAGTGTGCATGTACAGTACGCATGTAAAGTAGAGCAAGTGCATGTCTGTACTTTATGAGTGTGTGTCTTACATCTCAGTAATGGTTTCAGGCAGGTTTGTGGGTATTTCTGTCAGTCCCTTCCCTCTGCAGTCTACAATGTTGTTACTGCAGGTGCAAGACTCTGGGCACTGTAACACACTGCAGGAGGAAGATGATGACGACTGGTGACCTATACGGAGACAAAGGGCCAATATTATCCATGGATAATAGGTTATGCCTGGTGTAAATCCCAAAGGCAAACAATGTTGAAGCTGACAAAATTCAGTGAAGAAAATCACTGTGTGAAACAGCAGCAAGTGCAAAGTGCAAATACACAGGTGAGAGAGAGAGATACTAAACATTTTCTAAATGTGACAAGGTCTATGTCAGTCTGCAATATTATTTCATGCTACTGCAGTGCATGTCAAAGCTAAGCAATGGAACGTTAATACTTGCCTTCGTCCCCATCTTGAAAAGCATGAGCAAAAGATGGTAAGGAAAAGCAAATGAGACCAAACAAAAAAGGGATTTGCCACCGTTAAACAGCAAGCGGATATATGTCAAAACACAGAGAACACACATAGTCCTGTACACACATATCATATTTGTCTCTGAACCTACCTGTGCAGACAAACTCCTTCTTCTGCACCTCAGCCACATTGTGCCCCCTCAAATGTGGCGGGGCCATGCATTGTGTGTAGAGACCCAGACGGGGGCGCTGTCGCAGCCACTCTGACAGCCAGGCAACGTGGCAGTCACACTGCAGGTTGTTGGAGTGCAGTCGACTGAGGGAGAGAGGAGGTGGCAAGAAGGGAAAGAAGAGAGAAGAGGGCAGAGAAGATGGGATTGGTTGGGGGGGGTAATAGATGGGGAAAGAGGAGCAGAGTAGGTGGAGCAGGGGGAAGGTGCGAGTACAGATCGATCAATCAATTGTACAAATAGGCATGGATGAGAGGAACCCTTCCCCTCAGGGCAGCAATGTGTAGCAAATACACTGCAGTGCCACTTACAAGGTCCGTAGCTTCGGCATGTGGTTGAAACTGGCCACAGACAGTCGGCTGATGTTGTTGTTGTTGAGGGTGCTGAGGAGACAGAAGGGTTGAAAACAACAAACAATGAGATCTGCCGTAGATTTACTGGGTTATTGTACATGGACACGTAGAAGTGGCTTCATCAGCACAACAGGTTTTGACAGATGACTCAACTACTTAGTGTCATGTGATTTTTCACTTTACAGAGAGGTAACTGTCTTGTTGTTTTAATGCTTTCTACAGCTACAATACTTGTCTGACACTTACCTGTAGAGAAAAGCTACTTGTTAAATAACTAGTATTTTTATTAGATGATTATCAGTTGTCTCGTTCCATTAAAGCCAACTGAGCTTGTCCTTGCTTTGTTTTAGCCTGAAAACATAATCCATTTATTGCCTTCTGAACGATTAACACTACAGGATACATAGTTAGTATCATGGTAGAAATGGCACTAAAAACAGTTGGAAAAAATATTTTTGGTAACCTGACAACATTTTCTGAATTTATCATGAAACAATTACAAACTATGTGTTAGCTAAGCAAACATAACATTGTTGAAAGTTGGTGACAGCTTAAAGAAAAATCTGAAATCTGGGAGCCAGTAAAGTTGGCATGGCTTGTAACTCAGCTCAGGACTCTCACTACCTCTTGGATATGTACTCTAATATACAGTGCTATGACCACACCCACTAAATATCTGTAATTATAATGTTGTTAGTTTTCTAATCTCCATCTCCACACATTAATAAGCTCGTCAGTGGAGTAAGGCTAATGTTAGGACAGAAAAGGAATCTGTCATTCCTTCAACTATAGGTACATGTCCTACATCAGAGACAATGCAGGCTTTCACACGTCAATGTGGATATGAGCTCTTCCACATCCACGCTGCTGTTAGTGTTTATCATTCACGGGTCCTTCTGCTGCTGTTAGCAGAGAGACTGAATAAATAGGTACTCACAGCACTTCCAGGTCACGTAATGCTCGGAAAGCTCCATCTTCAATACAGCTGATGTGGTTGTAGTCCAACTGGCTGCATACACAAACACACACACACACACACACACACACAAAAGAGAAAAGGAGGCTTTAAAGATGTAGAAGGACAGAACAGAATATCTTCAGGTGAAATTCAAGTCAGACAGCTACAGATGAAAATGCATCAACTCCCCTGGCCAAAGTCACCAGCAACCGCCGGCTGTCTCTCTAACACTCACTCACTTTCTCTTTTGGTTTAGTTCTGACTCCTGAGCTCTTTGTTCTTTGTAGATTTATTTTTTTTCATCTCTGTATCCATTCCTGTTTCCTACTCTCTTCTATCTGACGTCTAATTTGTATGCGCTGCTCTTTACCTCTTTCCCCCCTCTCCCTCTCTCTCGCTTTCTCTCTCTCACTCTTTTGCAGAATTGCTTTGCTGAAACAATTTAATTAAGACATAAGGACAGTAAATCATGTGTTGTCACTCGCATACTAATGCACACACACACGCGCGCACACACTGCCCTGTTCTTTTACAATAATTAGAAGGCATTTAAAAACACATCTGAAGTGAAACAAAAACAGGATGCAGTGAAATAGCTGAAAAATCCATATTTTTAAAATTACTGCTGAGCAATTACTTTACCAGCAAAATGACCAACAATTATCTTCAATAATCGTAACTACTACTGAGGCAAAACAAAGAGAGAACAACAGAAATGCCACTGACGTGACATCCATAGCACTCCATCACACACACACACGCACACACACACACACACACACACACACACACA
>JAUBNQ010000001.1:11979125-11997837 GCA_032353495.1 Ctenopoma kingsleyae | reverse complement strand
CACAAACAATGACAGTTATGTGGATCAGCGAGCAGGTGAGCAGCAGTAAATCCAATGTTTTCATTTTAGTCTTACTTCCTGACTTTGTAAATTGCACAAATAATGAATGAAAGAACAGTTTGTGTTATTTAAATGTCCCGTTCCACATTGGATCAAACAAAATAAAACACAGTCCATCAAATGAAATTGTGGTTCAAATGAAAGAATAATTGCTACAAACTGAGCAAGTTCCTGCACTGAAGAGCTGGAAGCATGCATCAGCTAAGAAATGGTTGGTTTTTTTTTTTTTTGCCTCATCCACAACTCTTCTAGCTCAGCTAAGAGCATAGCATCCCAAGTGATGAAGGGACTGCTAATGAGAAGTGACTCGGCTGTGACGTTGGTACTGCTCTAAACTGATGATTTAGAAACTGTTTGTGTTATCTTGGTTTATGACCATGCAGTAAAGCTGAAGGTGTGGGGGTCACTATCTATGTGTGTGAGTGTGCAGAGGTCAGTCCAGCCACCTGGTTTCTGGACAGCTGCTGCTGAGACACATGCTGCTCAGCGCTTGTCCTACTGTACACACAAGCACACCAGCTTGCAAATATTCATTTATGCACAGACACAAGCTCACATAGTGCAGCAGGCAGACAGACAGACAGACAGAATCTCAAACAGTTTATTATGTATTAATTAACCACATTAATCATAACTGCTGTGAATTTGCCTTCATCAGATCCATATTTGCGTGTGTGTGTGTGCTGCCTGATAATCAAGTCATTAAAAACCAATGATGTTTGTGTTTGGACTGGCACTGTCAACATAGGGGGTGGTTACACAGCTGCAGTGAGAAACACAGACAGAGGGATGAACACACAGTGCCACACCAAAACACACAAACAGCAACATTAAAAAAACAAAAACTCCTCCTCCTGTCTCAGATTCCATTCACTCCAATCTGCCAGTTTCGTGCTGATCTGATTTGTCTGTGGAGCGTATTGAAAATGAATTGAGGCCCTGAGGTATGTAGGTGGCTGGTTACCTTTGTTGTGATGGGACTGAGAGGCTGTTGCTGTCTCACACACCCAACTGTCAAAGCCCCGGGAGATGCTAAGAAGTTGAATAGGATCTCACAAAGTGACTGGTATGTTGGAAACTCTCCATTCCTCTGCCGCTGGAGAAAGGTGTGTCTGGTTTCACATGACAGGGGTGTTTGCAAGAGAAAATAATTCATCATTATTTGAAAGACAAAGAGTGATCCAAAAGTACAGTAGGATTCAAATAAAACAGCATAATTATGTTAATTACCAAATTTTTCTGGAAAAGGGGATTAAAGTTAAGGTTAAGATTAAAGGATTCTGAGTATAATCATTACATTATAGTAATTTAACAGGCACTTTTATCTAAAGGTGGAGTATATTTGAAATAAAGTTTTGTCTGAACATGTTTAGCAGGCAGAACTGTTGTTCTCAGAGGCCACAATCAAAGCTGTGCAAAAAACAACTGTTCAAGTGAGGATAGTTGTTCACGTTTTAGGTCATTCTCTCATCATAGACATTTATGGCGTAGCCCTGCTTTCTCCCTCACCTCCACACACCTGAGCAAAATGTGATGCCGGACACATTCCCCTGAAAGGTTCTGAGTAACAGACATGGATCAACCATCTGACAGGCACTTTTGTTAAAGCGTACTGACACCCTAAGGCTACTTTGTATTTGGGGCTTCAGTGTCTGGACCCCTGTATCAAATGCTTTATTCTGCTTCAGTCTTCACTTTCACTAAGGTAAAGATGTTAATGTTGTGTTTGTCACAAGAAACCCTCATTTATATTCATCTGTAGTGACAATCATTCTCCTTTACAGAAATGTTTCTGGTCATGTGCTACTACCCTACCCTACCCAAGATTTCGATCAGCAAAAAACTAACATAAAAAATGTTAAACTAACTAAAAAATAAGGTTAAACTTCCTATGTTGAAGCACTTGTACCTGTGTGTGTCTATGTTAAAGCCGGTAGGTTAGTTTATTTGTTTAGCAATGACAGAAGACGGTATCCAACCAGACATGATAGTCTTGCATATTTCCCCTTATGGTGCAACAAAAGAGTCTCAGCCATTTTAATCCCTTTACACAATTATGCCTCAGTGTTTGTGTGTTTAGGCGCAGCTACTCTGACTGTGGCTTTTTCATGGACGTGAACCAAAACAGCTCAACCGCCATTATCCTAAAATAGCCCGTAGGTAAAGATAAACATGTGTGTGAAACTAATTGTACATTGTGTGGATCTGGCTTGTTGAGGAGGATTGTTGTGACAACAGATTAAACATCTGTCTGAACCCACTACTGAACTCAAATTAAGATTAGGAGGGAAATAGAATATATCCCATATATCCCTTGTCTCATCAAACTGGGGAGATGATAAGCAAGTAGAAGCAGACGTTAGAGAGCAATGGAGATTACTTACCTTCTTTTATTTTAGCTTCTGTTTTTTCGTCTGATGTTTTTTTTCCCCCTTTTTTTAAATCTGAAAAATATAAAGAACAATCTGAATTAATTCTCAACACTTCTCTTTTTTCCTTCATTTTTTTTCTAGCATGCTGAATCAGAGAAAGGCCACATGGAGTTAATAACTAGCCCTATAAAACATGGCTTTCTGAGACACACACACACACAGCGCTTCAACAACAGCATCCATGCTGGAGATTTGTAAACTGTGTATCACACTAATACCGGAATTTGTCAGAGATTTGTTCATATTAAAGTTTTTCCCCTCACTGACAAAGAACAGAAACAGAAAGAGTGATATTTACTACAAAAGGGCCCCATGTTGAGAAAGTACTGGGCAGTGCTACAGCAGGCCAAGCAAGTGAATCGGTTGTAGTAGGTTGTAAGCTATGCAGAAGAAATGGGTCTTAAATAGTGAAACATATATGATTTTCTGACAAGGGCAGGAATCTTGTTGCAGATGTATTTTTATAGGAGAGGGCTGTTCTGTGTCAGATTCGAGGAATGACGCGTGGAGTTCTGCATCCTGTGAAAGTAGAGTATAAGGAGCAGAAGAAAATAATAAGAGGCTTAAAACACCTTTACAGCACAAGAATGGCTCATGCTATATGTACTGTGTCCAGTGCACCTTTGGAGATGTGTTTTACTGTTGTATTGTTGTAAAGAAATCAAAGTTAGTTTCTGACTTATCCCAAGAGTGAGGGTCAGTTCCATTCAATACTGAGGAGAGTCCAAAGTCTGAAAAGAAAACAGAGGGAGAGTGGGATGGATGGAGGGAGAGAAAGTCAGAGAGGGAAGCGAGGTTCGAGAAAAGGAGAAGAACATGAGGAGAGAAAAGAGGGAAAGAAAAATATGAAGGGTCCTTTGGAGAGAACAAGAGAGAAATAGAGAAGGGGAGAGAGTGAGAGGGCGGTGTGTCGAAAGAGGAGTGTGGGAAAAATCAATATGCTCTCTGAAGCGACTGGAAGAGACAATCAGTCCTGTCTGACCCTCGTCTCCCCTTGGTGTCAGTACGTGTGTGTTAGATCATGTTTGTGTGTATTTGTGCACATATTTAATGCACCTAATGCCTGCATGTGTTTGTAAGCGACATGTGCACCGATTTTAAGTTTGAGTCACTTTACATGTTGATATGTACAGCTGAGCATGTGTGATTGTAATCTCAAATGTGTGTGCGTGCGTGTTTGTCCTCTTGTATTTACTGTCCTCAGCTCAAATATGTTTTATTGCATGACTGCTGAAGGCAGGAGAATGATTCCAGGGACACTAATGGTATAAAGTTCATTACTTTCCCTCTATCAACTTTATGAGAAAGGACAGATCGAACAAAGACTCAGAGCAAAGTTGAAATAGGATGAGGCTTACACATCTACAAATGGACACTCTAGCAGCTTTAACTGGCACAGAATGTGTTGACTCTTGTTTACAGTCGCTCTCAGTCACTTTCCTCACTAACTCCATCTATGTCACTGCCATCTACAGGGTCACATTCACACACAAGCCAAAGGCTGTGGGCCAGATTTACTCTGATTGTCTCGAGCTATTTTTTGTGAAATGTCCTTGATGTTAAAGCTATCATTATTACCAATAAAAAAAGAAAGAGGTTGTCCCTCTCTGTGTATGTATGTATGTGTGTGTGAATAGTTAGTTTTTTAGCAAGCCTCGAGGCTAGCAGCTTTCTTAGGCCGTCCACTCGACGTTCAGGGTTTGTAAAGCTGGGTGAACCCGCCATTGTCCAAGTCCCACTCCTGAATTCAGTTTCTCCATCTGCCCCGAGGCGCCTCTGAGACTGACAGAGGGGCGAGGGGGTAGATGCATAGATGAAAGAGCACACAGCAAGACTACAACTCTTCAGGGAGAGGGAAATTTACCAATCACAAAATCCACTTTTCTCAATCTCTTACTGCCACCGTCATCCAATCACTTCTTTTATCCTTCCCTCCCTCCGCCCTCCTCCCTGCTCTGTCTCTCTGCTGTGCAGTTGCAGGGGGTTAATTGAGGTCTGAACAGCAGGAGGCTATTATGACACCTTTGCTAAGAGGACCCACACACACACACACACACACACACTCACATATATAAATATATATAATTGTCTTCACCCATCATGAAGCAATAATCAAAATATAATCAACATTTCAAGATGTAGGAAATGTACAAGGCTCCTCTGTTATGCTATGTAGCAGATGCAGAGGTATAGATAGACTGAGTGTACCTGCATGTTTGTGTGTTTGTGTGTGTGTGTTGGTCTTGGGGGGTGGGGTGGGGTGATGTCAGATTTAATGACGGCTTTCACTGTTTAGAAAAGGCTAGCACGCACCAAATCAGGAACCAACTTAAATCACACAATTAATCCAGCAAGTCAGTGTGATGTATCAAAGCACCATACACACAAAACATAATAGACTGACAGGTGCGTGTGTGTGCGCACACGCTCACTCTGCATGTGCCGTTAGAAGCAGATGGTAGACTGATGGTCTGTTGCCAAATTCGCTGTGTGATCATGTAAATGATCACATGCACACCCACACTCAAGTAACGCCCCTGAAACTACACTAAGATGTAAACAAACATTTCACGCAAACACACTCAGACACACACACAACTGCAGTGAGACAAACAGGTGAGCAGGATGATCATTGCTGAACCACCATAGAACTAAATTAGTCTTTCTTTTCTGTCTCAACTCTTTTTTAAATTCTCATTGTTTCCACAGCCACAGTTTCTTTAATGTGAAACTGTGGTTGTGCTGCTGAGAGTGTGTGTGTGTGTGTGTGAGTTTTGCAGTTAAGATGTTGATTGAAGCTGAAGTTTAGCAGTGGGGAGCTTTACATCAAAGACTGACATTCACCTTTCATATCCTCTTTTGATGCATGGAAACACACATACACTCACACACTTCATGGGAATAGAAAACCGACAGTTTCACTAAATCAAAAAGTGACATTTGCTTCGAACCTCTGCAGTGCAGAAAGTCTTGTATGCGCACACACACACACTCACACACACACTACTGATAAGGGTCTCCTACAGGGTTTTGGGCCCCTTTTGGCACACATCTACTTACACAGAACAGTCCCCATGCTTTGGCACAATGAACACAATATATAGAAGAACACAAACTCTCCGCCACACACATTTGGCAGAAACAGCATCAGGCAACAGATGCTTCTGAATGAGCTCCTTTTGCACGAGCATGATTCATAATGTGGCCATTGAAAATCACTTTCAACACATTCATAACCACTTATAGCTGCCTATGAATATTCACAGCTCGAAGGATCTGCCATAACATGCTCTTAATGGGATTCATGCATAGATGTATGCAAACGCACACACAAAATGACTCGCCAAGTCTTTTCCGCTTGAGATACTTTATGCCTTTTTAAAACTTCAATGAGGTTCTGTTTAACATGATAGATTACAAGCAATTTAAGGTATGCAGATCAAATTTTTACAAAATTTCCCCTCCTAATGTCCCTGGCCTCTGGAGGAAATTGCTTTCCAGCGTGAGACTATATGATAAATCACATGATATGATAAAAATAAGTTTGATAACAAGTTAAAATAAAAAACACTGTGTCCTTAAAGGACCCATGAGAAAATGCCATTATCGCTGGTCATCCACAATCTTAAAACACTTACTTTAAAAAGTTTTCATCTCCTCGCCTTTGCTTATTGCTCCTCAAGGGATTTAAAGTTATTCTCTTACAGTGAGTGAGTCATCCACAAATATCACCCATAGAATTACAAGAGGTTCTTTGAGCTTTTCCTTTAGTCTTGTGATGACTCCTGATTTTAGACAGTTGAACAAGTAAAGTGTAAAAATCCATGATGTTTCACTGGTAAGTTAATCAGTACAATGTGATATTCTTTGAAAAACAGATGAGTTGAAATGAGACTTAAACGGTTTTGTTATTTTTGGTTTGGTTTATTTTTGGAAGAAAGTGTTGCAGAGTTTGGCTTTGTGAGCTTGGACCACCATCATTTCCTGAAGATAGAAGGGTGATGAGTGTATCTTAGGGGTATGTGGAGTCTGCCACAATACTATTGGCTTGACAGATGCAGCGTGTTGTGTCTTTGATAGAGAATGAGCTTCTCAGCTTCCTCACTTTCCGCTGTAGTGTCTTAAGATCCAAGAAGTGATGCAGCGGCTCAGGATACTCAACTGTTTTTCAGTGGTTGCAGGAAGAAGAGATGTTGTTGGACTTTCTTGGCTATGGAGTTGACGATATGGGACCAAAGACAGGTTCTCTGCCAGATGGATGCAGAGAAATTTTGTGTTCTTAACAATCTCTATAGGAGACCCATGATGTGCTGTGGGGAGTGGCTGCGCAGTGGTTTTCTAAAGTCAACAACCATACTTTTGTCAACACTTAGAAACAGCTTTTTATCTTCCCACGATTTTGTTAGTTGTTGCACTTCCTCACCACCTTGGTATGCTGACTCATTGTTCTTGCAGATGAGACCCACCACGGTCGTGTCATCAGCAAACCTGGTGATGTGGTTTGAGCTGTGCATTGCTGCACAGTCATGAGTCAGCAGAGCGAACAGCAATGGACTGGGCACACAACACTGGGGGGCTCCAGTGCTCAGTGGGATGGTGTTAGTGGTGCTGTTCTCAATTCGGACTGATCAGCGTCTCTCAGCTGAAGTCTATGAACAGGACACAATACAAAATTGTCTAGCACTTAACAATTCCTAGCATGTTCTTTATCTTGACGAGTTGGGCCTCATCAGGGTTCTTAGTTTGTAGTAACTCAGTATTTACAGAAACCGAATGTTAATTGCTTGTGTCTTCTCCTTGTAAGTTGCTTTGGATAAAAGTGTCTGCCAAGTAAAGTAAAGTAAAGTAAAGTGCACTGGCCAGAGTGTTTCAGTCCAGAAAGTGAATGTGGGTTTGACTGGTTTTATTTTATATTTTGTATTTTTTATACAAATATTTTTGGGTTGTGAAATGAATCATCAATGTTTCTATTATTTCTTATGGGGAAATTCACTTTGATATACAAGTGTTTTGGATTACGAGCACATTTGCGGAACAAATTATGCTCGCAATCCAAGTTTCCACCATATTCATGGTATTAGGTTCTTGTGTTTCTTATGAAACCTCAGTGGATGCACGTTTTTTCATCATGACCACAACTCTTCGATTTGACCTTTTCTTTATGGAAAACAAGCTAAACAGGAATATGGTAAATGGACTAAACAATGAAACAAAACAAAGACAGAGACAGAGAGAGAGAGAGAGAGAGAAAGACAGGGGGAATAGGTGACAAGTTGAGGCAGTGGTTCATTTCTCTATTGAAAACAGATGAGGAACGGATGGTGATGAAAGATCTGGGCAAAGCACCGTTAACCAATTAGTTTTCCCAAACAGCCATGTCCCCACCTATCAGTAGGCTCCACCTGACAACCTCATTAAAGGAAACAGCTGATTGGTTCAACTTCTGGAAACACCTAAGTTTCACAGTTAAAAAAAAAAACTTATAACAGAGCTAAAAAAAAAGGTGCTAAGACATGTTTTGCATGTGTTTATGAGGCTATTTTTCATGATAAAATTATTTATAATTTCTGACACATGTTCACATGCAAAAATGCACATAGTCAGCTGTGTCCACAAACACATGCACACACACAAAGATAATGAAAAACTGCCCTTTTCATTCACGTCACTGGTTTGGATTTTCTGCTGCATGTCTGTTCTCACTTTAAGCAGAACATGACTTCACAGACTGATATAAGTGGACTCTGTGTGTGCATAACGTGTCTTTGTGTAAAGCACTACTGTGTGATCTTGTCCTCCTTTCTCCTCAAAACAAATTCAGACCACATGTTTTTCAAACTATGAATTCAAAACTAGCACTGGGAAAGCACCTTACAGTTTCTCCCTTTCCTCACACTTATCCCTCCCTGCCCTTCAACTTCTCTCCCGCTTTCTCTGTCTCTTTCCACCTCCCTTCCCTAAACACCACATCCATACACCTCAAACAGTATCTTCCTATGTCTCTTTTCTCATCTTTCAGATCTCTTACTCTCCAGAGCTTTCATCTCACCAATGCATGACAACAGGTTCAGCTAAGCATGAAGTGGATGATGGGAAATTGAGTTCCCACTTAGAATATACAAAATGAATAGAAGAGCCCATTTGTTACGGATGGTAAATCAAAGAAATCCTAATATTTTTCCCTGTGATCATGATCATGATGAGCAGGAGAGAGACTCTATAACACATGTCAAAAACTTGTGTCTCTAATAAAGTATTCAAAGAAGGTCAAATAGGATGAAACGGCAGGCACAAGAAAGAGTATCACATGGGCAAAGATGAACAGTGTGAGAAAAGGATGGTGCTCTCACCTTACTCACTGCTGTTGCTGCGACACGGAAAGCCAGTGGCATCACCATGACAACACAAACACAAACATCAGGGTCTGCAATGTGTGTGTGCCTCTGCAGAAAAAGATCCTGTCTAATTATATACATTCTGAATTTGGATTCTCATACACATGCCTAATACAAACAGACTGGTGTCTGCAGCGGCAAACATACATTTTACACACACACCATGCAGTGACACAGTGAAGATTTAACATGGTATTTTGTGTGTGTAAGTGTCTTGGCTGCAATTCTGGTTGCGTGTGATGGAGAACTCAACAAATTTCCAAACAAACACTCTGGAAACAATTAAGAGAGAGAAAAATGCAGAGACTGAAAGATAGGGAGGACACAAAGAGAGGAAGACAGACAGACAGACTGGGAGAGAAAGATGGAGGAGAGAGACCAAAATAAACTTTGCATGCAGGTTATGCAGAACACAAGTATACTTTGCACGTATCAAGAGCAAATGACTTCCATAACTCTCAGCATGACTCTGAGAGTAAAAGCAAACATATCCACAAGAGGGACGGCAGTAGATCAGCTGGCCTGACCTGTCGTCCACAAACCCCAGGGTCAGTGGTTCGATTCCTGCCTCTTCCTGGCTACATGTCTTTGGAGAAGACACTGAAACCCTGTGGTGCTGACGTGTACTGTCTGGCAGCTGTCCAACAACGATTTCCCCAAGAAGATAAATAAACTATGTTATTATTATTCATTATTATTAAACAGAACATACAAAAATATGTATGTAATCCAAAACCTATGTAGTCCATGACTAATTAATAGAGACACAGTATAATGACAAAATATTCCCAAATCACATGAAGTTATTATTCCCACATCAGGGAGAGTGAGTGAAGCCAGCAGTCTGAAGCTCTGGAGACTCATCAGCTCCAAAAGGCTACAGACACACAAGTCTCCACCTGCTGCTGATTTCACACAGCTTACTATTATAATCAGAGGCACCCAGGCAAACAGATAGTGTAAAGTCTGTCTCCCAAAGTAATCTGTAACATCTAAATGTTTCATCTGAAAACCTATGACAACTGCAGTCTGGTAGTTATTTCCTAGCATAGATGCTGTTGACATATACATAAAAAAAAACTGTGACATTATCTTGTTTTCCAATAACTGGCACACACTATTTTAAAATATAAGCATTTTATAATAAATACATTGTGGATGGGTGTGATGAACCATGTGAGAAAAAATATGCTGGGCAGTGACACCCGCCCTGACAGATGAATCAAAGTGACAACAGCTACACAAACTCAAACTTCATCAACAGAAACACAGAGGGAGATATCACAGTATGGGAAGTGACTGTTCTGATCATTTATCATGTTGCCAAATAACAGTTTTCTGATCAGAACTTTGTATAATAGTATAAAATAGGACTGTGTGGTATTAGTAAAAGCATGTGTGTTGTGTACATTCTCCTACTCCATCAGCACCTGCACAGGGGAGGGACGTCATGTCCATCAGCAGAGTCGTTCGTCCTGTCTAAACACTCAGTGATAGATGCAGCAGCTAATCAGGACAGTGATCACACTGTGATGATGTTACAGCCCACATCAACACAGACCCTACGAGCCAGATCCCAACGGGTGGTGTCTTTCTGATGAATCCTTTTTAGACTTCACTCTGTATGTTGTTAAAAATGTATTTCCAATTCCTTAACAGCAGCTGTCTGAAAAATATTTTTATCCTTTTACTTCGTTAAAGTCTGTTAAATCATTGGTCATTTATTTCCCATGATGGGTCTTATGAAGATTGAACTATGTCATAATGAAAACCACATACAGTATATATATATATATATAGTAATCTGAGGTGAGCTTAGCCCCAGCTTGTGTCTCTTGTGTATTGCATATATTCGACTCACAGTGCTAACTTAATAAACAAAATATTGGTTTCTACCAAAATATCCGACCTAGCAGTAAAATATGCTTGTACAATGTGCTTGTAGTGACACTTATCACTTGGTTAAGGTGAGGCTAACGTGGTTTAAGATTGTGGTCTGGCAGAGAGAGTCCACGGTGCCTTTAGAACATTTTTATTAACATTTATCCAAAACTTTCCCTAATTTAAGTGCCTTTGTTGCCTGAATGTAACAACTACTGCATGTCCTGATGAATCTGCTGTAATCAATAAATGTTCTCTTGCACAGTTGATCTTGACTATTAATGCAAACAGCAATAATGCTGCCACCACAGTAGCACAGCTGGGAAAACAGCTGAGCACATTTTCTAGAAAACTGAGGAGTCCTGTAGAGCCAAACACACCCACAGAAGCTACATGTGACAGTCAACAGTGCCCAGTGGTGGACTTTAAGAAATAAACAGTAATCTCACTTGGTATGTGTTTGGTTGACCCATCCACGTGGACTGACTGCTGAACAGGCCTACCAAGCACAGACCCAGGGACCAGAAAGATCAGGCGGCTTCTGGAAGCATTATGAAGTGAATGTTATTATTAGGTGATACAGAGATCAGTTAAACACAAATGAACCAAAAAAGATGAAAACAACCAAAAGGAGACAAAAACGTGTTCATGTGTCCCCGATTTATATTTCTTTTGGTCTGGGGGTCTGACACAGTATACTGTAGGAGGCCTCTTGCCTGTCTGTGCCCAGAGGCTCATTTTCTTATGATCCACCTTTACCCATCCATCAACTCCAACCTCCTCCTAATGTGAATTTTGTAACTTTTCATACTACTTCATATAACTTGCTCCTGTGTTCTTCACTGTGGCTGCTGGGGGTCACAACAACAATAAAATGAAAATGAATTTATGGGTTGTAATAAGCTGTTCACATCTACATTATAGTGTTGTTGTTTTTCCCTATTTTATTCAAATATATTCATAAGAAAATCTAGATAACCAGAGTTCCCCCATTAGGAGTGAGACAAGTGAAACTGCTTCTTCATTTGACGTTTTCGTGTGATATAAAATATAAACTACGTCATATAATATTTTTTATGGCTGCCTTTCTTGTGATATTACAAATGTATGTTCTACACAGTTCTGTCACAATCAGTATCAGGTAAGATTGGCTGATATTTAATCACATGTTTCTTAGCAACAGCCAGAGTGAGACTGTGAACCTGATACATCTGCAGCTAAAAACTGCAAAAAACAATAAATATTTTAAACCTCTCCTCTTCTGAAAAAAAAAAAAAAACTCTAAAGAACTAATAATAAAATTAATTAAATTTTAAAACTAACTAATAACTAAAATCTAATAAAATATAAGCATCACCACACCTACTGTTATTTCCATTCTCTACAGGAGCAGAGACTATTCATTCATCCATTCATCCTGTCAGCCATTCATTTCTGCACTCACAGAGACAATAGGCTGTTGTTGTTGTTGTGTTTATGGTCTCTGTTTTTTGGGACCTTCTCCCAGACCCGCTGTGCTGTGGACTCAGGAAGCCTGTTCACTCCAATAAAGTTTAACAGGCCTGTTACGGTCCCACAGGACTCTGAACACAGGGGATGACAGCAGAGCAGCACTGACTTTCATTATCTCAAACTCCTGTGACCTAATTATATCCAATTTAATCAGCCCTCAGTTCGCCACTGGGTGGTTTTCATTACAGAAATATGGTAAGATGACTGACAGTGATGATTTAAACATTTAAGAGTGTCTGAGAAGTCTGACTCAGTAGAATTACTTAATTACGCACTGATTCCTTAATTTGTACCACATAGATACTGTCACAGATGGAAAGAATTTGACTTTTAACACTAAATGAATATTACTCAAACTGCTGGACACGAGTCCAACAGTTTGAGTAATAGGAAAAGTAGGTTAAATTAATGCGTGCGTGCTCACACACCAACCCAATCTCCTAAAAAATTATGTTTCTATACAACTATGCTGCAATCAGAAGTATGTTTTTGTGGGGAACGTAATTACAGCTGGGTGACGTTTTCTGTTAGTATAATGACTATATGTTCACAATTAACATAAATGACAAATATGTCACGAATATGTTGATACTTATATCAAGTAATTGTACACATACAGCATATATTTGTTTTATATATCGTTGTCTTATACGTACAAATATCTGATCTTGCAATATAACATCCAGTTCTGTGACTAGAGTGTTATTAACCTTTTTAATGGCTGTTTTCAGGCAACACTACACAACCTTTCTCTAATCCTAGCCTTAAATTCAACCTCACACAGGCGTCTGGGCTCAAACTTGGGTCTGCTGTTTGTCAGTCCTGCACATTGCCTGCAGACTGTAAACACTGCTAATTGTTTTTCAGTCATACAGTATGTTCCACTGGCCTTTCTTCTGTAGGTCATCTTCATTATCTTGTCCCCTTTATATCCGTTTCTCTGTTAATTCACTCTATTTCTTGTGCCTTTCTGTCTGTATTTGAGACATGGCACACCAGCTGAGTTGGGCGGAGACGGAAAGTCATTACTAAAAGATAAATGAATATGGGTGTTGAATTACATTATGTTGGGAAGAGGAATTTCACTGTGTTGACAGCTCCCAGTATTAATGGGTCGTAGACATGTGACTCTCACATGCAACTGGACTGAATAAGTCTCAGATCCGTCCATGTCAGGTCTTGTGGGGGAGCTCCAGGTGTTCAGAGGCCTGCTTGTAGCTTTAATCCCAGACATGTCTATAGTCTGCACTGAGATCTCCTAAACCACAGCCATATAGGCCAAATAGCTGCAAGCAAAAATCAAACTGTGTTGACAGTGTTGAGGGAACAGAAAGAAACAGAGAATCTAAAATGGAAGAACCTGTCACATAACCCTTGGAAGATGGGGTGAAACCAATAGAGCTTCCAAATTTGTACATACAATTTGCCACAAAAAGAAGTTAGACACACACAATGTGCCATTTGTTCATTCACAAGAAAGCAAAAAGTAATTTTGCTGCACCACTATGCACTTAAAGTCACCTGTGGAGTTGTCTTGTAAACAAATAAAAGTTGTGTTTATATTTTCTTACCAGACATTGTGTGAATCTTATTCTTTTTTCATAAGACAATGCCAGTTGTTGAATATTCTAAATTGTGGATTGTTTATATCCATATTTACTACTTTATGTTTTTGTCGTCAGGCTTTGCTGCCAAACTGTTTCCTTGTCGCTGTCTAAAATGTGAAACTGGCAACAGGGAGGTTACATCACTTGTAATGCTCACACACACATGCATGTTTTCTCATTTCAGTGTCTTTGTGCGTGCCGACTGACAGACATTTAAATAAGAGTGGTAAATTCTGTAACCTGCGGATCAACAAAGAACTCAAAGCTAAAGAAGGACAGACATGAGCACAGACCTTGAACACTATTTGGCTTCTATGCACAGACAGACAGACAGTGTGAAATAGGCTTGTGGACTAATTTGCTTAAACAAGGAATTAAAGCATTTATCCACACTTGGCCTCAAGCTCAAGCAAGTGTTTGCCTTCAAATTATAAACATAATCTCTAGGATGTCACAAAATCATCCAATGCAGAAGTGATGTTTTTGCTCAAATTAAATACAGATTCAGGAAATTCCTGAAACCCATGAATAAAATCCAGAGCACAGGATGGTCATACAGATGTAAAACATATTTGACTTTTCTGCATTTTATTTTAACACACATCCACACAGAACAAAAGACATTCAAACCTGCACACACTCACACACACACACAAATGGGGGAAGAGTGACAGGCAGAGTGGGTGAGCGGGGGTTAGAAAAACAAGGAGAAATGAAGAGTGTCTTTGAAAGTAAACAAAGACAGAGTGATCAGGACCAGATTGGTGCAGATCAAACAGTAGTGTTGAAGTAGGAGGAGAGAGGCCTCTGATGGAGACATCAAACAAAAACTAATGTGAACCACATATCAGCCTGACATCACACAAATGCACACAAAACAATGCACTACAGATATACATACAGAACATGAAAGTGTGCACACACATAAAATAGACACTGGATTGCAGAGTTGCACACACAGCTCCTGTCAGACACATTTTTAGACAAATCTAATACATGCATCTGCAAAAGAGCAAACCCCACCTACAAGAACTCCCACGCACATACAGACATCGAGGGCCAAGTACTCAGCAAATATTTTTAATAATACTTTTAAAATAGGTTTTCCTTTCCAGGAAATTAGAGTTATGGAGCAAGAGTCAAAATTTATCAGCAAGGGAGGAAGCCAAGACACAAAGTAAAACCAAATGAACTGAGAAGATATTTGATCAGGACTTTGTACTCATCAGGGATGAATTACATGTGGATTAGGTGATACAAACTCCTGGAAAGGGACGTAATATCCCTGAATATTAATGGAGTCATAATGTTGAATGATTTCTAACTGCATGCAAGACACTGACCTGTGATGTCAGATAGATGACAGAAAGGTGATGAATGATAATGCACAGTGGTGATTGGATGTTACAGTGTCTATTATTGAATCTGTCTCTATGTGAGAAGAGTGTGTGTGATATTGTACGTCACTGTGGTGTAGGGTGTCCACGATGAATCAGCAGTGCAGTACTCAATGTTCAAATTCAAAATAAAAGATGTGAGACAGAGAGAAAGAGGTTACAAACAGGTCAGTGACTGAACAGGTCAAGGGAAAAAACAAAAGGAATATTCAAGCAGAAAGATGCAGTAAGTCATCAAACTTCAGCCAAAGAAGCAAATCCACATTTCTGATGTGCTGCATCCAAAGAAAAAACTTTGCATGCAAGCATTGCAGTGGTGCATAATTTTTTCTCAGTGTCATAACTCTGTCAAACCAAAATGTACAGACACTATATGTCTATGCAGTGTTTACTAACAAAAAATCTGTTCTTCTCTCTGTCATTTCAGTGTGTCAATGCAACCCTCTGTCATATTCACCACATATTATATTATCATATTCACCCTCCTCCATCATATTCACCGCCACCAATGGTTAAGGCTGATGACACGCCAGTTTTCACCAGCTCAGCATTCCTGAGGTCCCTCACAATACTCATCAGGCTCCTGCTCCACATCTTTAACCTTCACCTCTCATCACGAGTCCTAATCAGTAAAGACTGTTCTCACTTCTGTTGTGTATACTATGGCAAAAAAGTATATTTAAGTGCTTTCAGGACTCTTGTGTCTCTCCAGACTGAAATAACATCCCAAAATGTATGATCAGTACACCAAGGCAAAACATCATGACGGTTAAGGCTGACGGCATGTTTGAAACAAACTGGCATGAGTTAAATGTGTTTTTTTCAAATGACCACACAAGGCAAATTTTCTGCCCTCATACCAAGCGACGAGACAAAAAAATTATTATTACAAAAATACTGGAAAATCTTGCATATGCCAAAAACGCCTCCATGGCCCATGGAGTTCCTCACGCTTTAACGATTTTGGGCCACAGCCCCTCTCCAGCCGAGTTGGTTGAGAATATGCATGTCTGAGGCTTCAGCTGTCCAAGTAGCTGATCTTAACTGCATACAATTATTCAAAAATATTAATAGTAAGTACATTTTTTCAGATCACCACAGCGGATCGCACATTATATTGATGTACCTGTTAACCATTGTGTCAAATCTGTGGGTAATCTGCGGTTGCAAGTGCAAATTGATGTTTGTGGTTTCTATGATAAAAAACAATGAAGGCAAAAGAGTTATATAGACATCTTTAGGACATCTCTATTACAGTGTTAACATTACAAAAAATTGAGGTGTTACTTGTGTTATTGGAACTGTCCTACTATGCCACCATCTTTCTCAACGGTCCCACGTGACCCCCTCAGATATTCAGTTTGAAAATTCCATGTGTCTTAGAAATTATCCCACAACTGGATGGTACCACAAATTTCTCCAGTTTCCCCATCAGTGTTTATTCAAATGTACCTTTTCACAAGCAAAACAGTGATATTTGCTGAATTATCAGAGAAATATTCTAGCCACAGTGTGTGCTAGTCTGCCAAGTAAGGTCATCAACCTCAGTAGTAGAGCCAGAGCGAGCAATAACGAGTCTGCTCATTTTTCTCAGGCCGCTCGTCCCTCTCCGGTCTCTCCTGCTGTCCCTCCTCCATTTCTATAGCTCTATTCATTAAAGCTAAGAGCCTATTGAACATTGGCCTAATTAATTTGCTAAACAACTAAGGGGTGTGGTGTATGTGGCGGTGGTGTGTTTTTGTGTATGCATGTGGGCATTTATGCATGATTAATGCCCCAATCAGGATGTTTACTTGTGTTCACAGTGAGAGTGGGTAATGTGTGTTTGCATGATGTATGAGTATGCATGCATTTAAGAGTTTATGAATATATTGTGATGCTGACGTCGCCAATGGCCCTGTTAAAGGTCAATGAGCAAGAGGGGAACCAAGAGGAACAATGATCAAGGTCAAGAAATTTTGTGTTTATGCAATGCTGCAAATCTCATGTAAGGCATGTTCCTCAAGTAAGAGTTGAGTATTAATCCACCAAAGTTTATGGAGATTAACCTCATCCTATTAATGTTGTTCTGTGATTTTATCCTTGACTGCTGTCCTGCTGCAGCACAGAGGTTCAGTACCACCATATAAATTATCAGTTTTGGTATGCTTTGTACAAGAACGAAGGCATGACCGGAATTAAATCAAACAGTTGAAGAATGAGATGTGGGGGAGAGATAAGGGTGAGGTGAGAGGTTTAGGGGGAGACTGCAAAATCTCATGGCAAAAATCCTTATAAGTACACATCATAATCAACTCCAAACTCCAAATAACAAATTTGATACCCAGAAGAACTTCAAATGAAATATTAACAGTCAAACTGGCACAATAAATAAATATATGGGAGAAGATAGCGTCTATAGTCCTTTATTTTGTAAACTTTAATTACGCACACACACACACAGAAAACACACAATACGTGCACACACCACCTTTGCTGGGTTATTTTACAAGGATTAAGCAGGCGATTACATGCAGTGCTTTTACTGGCTGTTCTCACATTCCAGCCACTGGGTCTCACTTTTTTTAAACTCTTGTCTCATTCTCTCTTTTACAATTGCTGTTTCTCTCTACTTCTCTACTCTCTCTTTAGATGGCGAAATTATCTGAGAGGAGAATATGGGACTGCTTCTCTGCTATATTAACATTTCAATCACGCTTTTAGTTCAGTGAAAGAAAATAAACTCAAGTGGGTTCATGCCTTTTGCTCCCCTTCACTGTATGCAACTGCGTCTCTCTCAGTCTCTCACTCCAACTGTTCCAAACCCATAAGAGCCAGTTCAATAAGTGAATAATAATCCCTGTAGAAGCAGGGAGCAGTCTGCTGGAGTGCCTTTATTGTTTGGAGGGCAGATTAGCATGGTGGCCGTAGAGAGAACAGAGTCCTTTGTCTCACTAAAGGCCTGGGATTAGATATGTGGTCACTGAACTTAAGGGTTTACGTGAGTGCATATATCGTGGGGCCAGGGGTTAAGTTTGGTGTCCATATACGTACGTATATGCACTTACAAGCACACAAACACATGAATACATGACAGAAAATACAACTTAACCTTTGAATTAAAAAAAATCAACCCTGTGTACCAAAAATTTTATTATGATTTTATACAACTAAACTGCATAAAAATTATTGAGTTGTTTGTATAGGGTTAGTCCTTGTATAAACTGTATGTAGAACATGCAGTCTACAATGAAGGGTAAAGTGCTGTGGCGGCCCGTCAATAGAGGGTGCTGGGGCGCCACCCCACCAGTCTCACATGAAGAAGAAGAAGATAGGAATCACATAAAATAATTTTAGAAAAACATGAAAATTAAAATAAATGAGCTATACATTATACAGACTGTGAGTACTGTGTATAATCTGCATTCAAGTGTAGTTTAAAAATGTTC
>JAUBNQ010000001.1:11966110-11976684 GCA_032353495.1 Ctenopoma kingsleyae | reverse complement strand
TGTATTTTCACGTTAATTTAATATTTTAAAGCAGTGTGATGTATGATAATGGTGCTTTGGTTTATACTAGTGGTGATATGTGGTATGAGTGCTTCTGAAAACTCTCTTGCAAAAGTGCACCGCCCCCAAATAATTTCACTAGCCGGCACTGGTAAGGTGGATCCTTATTTACATGAATTAAGTAATTCCCCATACATAAGCACGTAAAACACTGCTTATAATTGCACTTCAGAATAACATACATATGAGTTTTGTGGTATGATAACATAAATCAACTGGGATCATTTTCAAGTGCCCTCCAAAATTGTTACAAATCACTTAAATTGCAAAATAAATAAAGATTGAGCATTGTGGTTTGGGTGTAAGTAGTTTGTTGGGGTTGGGGAATTTATGAGGGTAAACAAAACAACTTTCTGTAACAACTGTTACAGCATATCTACACAGAAAACATTGCAACCACATTTCTAATTGTTAGGCTCACGGGAATGTGGGAGAACAGATAAATACTTTAATTGATCAAGTTTTCTATACAAGAAGCAAAAAGCTTAAACACCTGTAAATGCAACCTGAAACATATTTTGTGTTACTGTAGTGTTTTTCATCACTACGGTTAAAATTTGTGTTCGTGTGGACTGTGCACAGTTCAAGTATTAATCCTGTTGTATGTTGAGTTGTATGTCAGAAACAAACATACCTGAGAAGTAGTAAACTGAGACTTCTCACAGGAAGCGTGTGATGTGAAGGGAAAGGAATAAAAAGGAAATAATATCCATAAAAGTTCCTCTAAATCAAATCTTAGTGGGTTTAAATAAATAAAGTCTGTATCACTAGAGACACTGTGTAAGTCCAGTTTATCACACATACACATACATATAGATATACACACACACACACACACATAGTATTTCTTTCCACCCTCTGCATCAACAAACATGGACCCAGATTTGGAACCACAGAAAAATGCCAGGAATGAAAAGATGTTATGAGAACAACCACCAATGCCAAGTGACTTCCCGCTTGTCTCAAATGATGTCTGTGTGTTTGTGTATGTGAATAAGGGAAAGTAAGTCGGACACTGCAAACCTAAAGTAACTGTTCAGACTCAAAACTGAGAGCAATATGTCTGCCACAAACAGCCCACTCTGTGTACATTTCCTCACCACTCACATTTACTGACCACTGAGTAATTTGAAGACACTCTTGGGATTAACCCATTAAAAATGAAATGGCTGTGCAAGGTCCAAGTGCAACTTTATTTTAACTGCCTATTTGTCTGGTAAGTTGAGATGCAATTTGAGGTACATGTAGACTGTGGAAAAAGTCATTATCTTTACATTGAGATGGTTTTTGCCATTATTGGGAAAACAGCCCACTCCCTGCTCCCAATCTGCTGTTATTCATAATACTATTGAATTTATGAATCTGAAATGCAGTTTTCCTGTGGTTTTAAGGCTATTGGCACCTTCTACCACTTGGATCGTTGCATAGGGCGGAAAAATATGCATGTGAGTGTGTGAAAGTCGAAGGGTGCATATGTAGATATGTATTGAGGTACACAAGGGTATCGTTATACAAAACTATCATCTGATGCCACTGTAACAAACACACGCAGTCAATCAAAACAGCTGCCTTAACAATTAGGTCAGGAAATGGCTAACCATTATTCTGAGAAGCAAAAAGTATTATTTTCTGGGAGGTAAAGCAGCAAACTGTGATACAGTTTGATTTTAGGGGAAAACAACTTAATCATTAGTTTAACAACCTCGGCAAAGCCTTTAAAGCTTCTCAGTATGAACATTGTTTATTTTCACTTTGTTGCCTGCATAGAAATAAATTTCTAAAATTATACATTTGGATTATGTCTGTCTAAATCACAAATACAAAAACTGCATTCTTGTGGCTTTGGATAGTTACTGTATAACTTAATGTTGAATGTTGAAATTATGAAATCAAATTGATATGCAGAAGTATGTCAAAAGCAGTTGAAATTAAATAAAAAATGTAAAAAGAATGTGTTCTTGTGAGTCGAGCTACAGAAGATTATGTAGCCTAGTTCAAACCTGGACAAAAAAAGCATGGACCAAAGAGGACAAAGGCTTATTTTCTGAGCAGGTGTAGAAACACTGTATAGACTGCACATTCATTAAACGCAGTACATTCATACATTCACTATGTCTACATTCAGTGACATCAAGTGATGCAATGGTGAATGCCGAACATTTGACATTTTAGGAGCTTGACATTTGGCTTTCAAATCACATCAATGACTGTATGTTAAATATGAAATTACTAGGATACTACATATCAGCAAAGTAATAATACTGTTTCTGAGTTCTGAGTTATTTTTTTTAAATGAGTTGTTTTGGTGCCTTGTTAGCTGCTGGGTTACCACACAGCTAATGTAAACAATGTACATAGACGTGTTGATGGAAGTAACATTTAAAGTTACTATTTTAAGGAACTATTACAAACAAGTTTGACATATTAACATTGGACATTAGGGATGTCCGATATTATCGGCCAATATCCGCATTAAAATGTAATATCGGAAATTATCAGTTTTTACTTTTAATGACACAACTTTTACATACCATGCACATATTATACATCAAACTCTTCAGCTACGTCTCCTCTCTCTCACAATGTGTAAATATGACAAATCTGAGGTATAGTTTTTGAGATATTTTTGTTTGTTTGGCACACCTTGCAATAATGTTTGAAGTTTAAGTATGCATGAAAGGAGATATGTGATGTTAGTTACCTAAAATGATTTAGTTTTTCTTTTTTTTATGAGGGGGGACCCCTCATATATCGGTTTATATCGTATCGGAAATTAAGATTTAGATAATATCGGTATATTGGATATCGGTAAAAAAAGCCAATATCGAATATCCCTATTGGACATGATACATAACATGACACTCATTTGCATATACTGGAATGGTTTTACGGTGTAGAGACTGTGGTAGGCTATGGATGTTCTCATCTGACTACTTGGCAAGAAAGTAACTGTAGTTCCAAAAATCGAACTTGAACTTTTTCTTTAGGTAAAAGTTACAACACCACACCATAACAAATTAAGTAGCTAAGGGTCAAGTTATATTAGAAAAGATGTGGTTTGTATGATGTGTTTTCCATTCAAAATACATCAGAAAGCAAATGTATTTTTCAATAGACATACTTGAAGGCAGAGAAAAGCCAGCAATCATACAGAGCACGGAGACATGTTATTGTTTTAGAAATTAAGATAATAGTGCACATTCAGATTCTCAGCCACATCTGGAAGACTTTTGCTGAGTTGTTCACATGAAATATAACTTGAGAGAAGTTCCCTGACTCTTTGCCACCTCCACCCAGCCAACCACTCACATTAACAAGTGGGTGTGTTGTCGGATTGTTGAATTTGGAAAGTTTCATTCAAGCACAGAGCCACATGCCCAAATTATACATCACAAAGGTGTGAGCTTCTTAACCACCAATCAGGCAGAAGCATACTGGCAGCTAACTGACATCTGCAGCCAACAGGTTAAGCTAACTTTATGTTATAATAATAATAATCAGCTTTTATTGTCATTGATCACATTTACATTTTAAAATGAAATTTGGCTTCTGTAGTTGACCCATCCCCCCTTGGGAGAGCAGTGGGCAGTCACAGTGGGCGCCCAGGGAGCTAGTGCTGAGTGTCTCGCTCAAGGACACACCTGGTATGGGGGATGGGCTAGGAGCCTGGGCTGGGATTCAATCCTGCCACCTTTTGCATCCCAGTCCAATGCTTATCCCATTGAGCTACCAGGCTGCCATGATGACGATTATTAGGTATTGTTACAGATCTCTGTAATTAGTTTAAATTAGTTTAAACTACATGAACTACAGCTTTCAGATGGACAGTTGGCATCGATCCCTCTTTCGGAAAACGGTTTGAGGTCCTGCCTTATACTGTCCCATGTTAGTGAGGCTGTCAGTGGCAAAGTGGTTTGTACACACAAATACATATTTGTCCACATTGTATGGAACTTTTAATCATTTCAACCAGCAATTTGTGTTCTTCATTTCTTGTGCTTTTTTCCTGCAGTAGCTTCAGCCATTGTGCTAATTCTGTGAGAGAGTATGGTGCTAACATATGAAGCTATCTCTGGCTAGCTCCTGCACCATCATAAAGGCAGCACTGGACAGGGGGGTTCAGATAAAGTGGGTATGCAAGGAAACCACAGGGTGGCCTGTTTTGACACTTAATGTATCAGTACACAGGACAACCCAAATGTATGTTCAGAAACTAGCAAAAACTGGTATTTGCATGTGATGGCCTCTTTAAATGATTGTTAAAGCACTTTGACTTTTTATTATTCATAACGTCAGTTGCTTTTTATATATATATATATGTGCAAATGTGCAAAAGTCATAAAGCCATACAAAACTCATAAACTCCAACATGACCCAAACATATTCCCATCTAACTTTCAGGTAAGAAAATTTAACTTCTGTTACCTCAAAGGTCTCTTTGTCCTCTCTGTCACATCTTTATTGTTTTAAGTTCTACATTTACATGTCTGCACCAGTTCACAGAGCGAAGAGTTCCTTAGAAGGGCAGAAAAGACACTTGGCTTTTGGGCCAAGTTGTGGGAATGTTGTCATTTAGAAATGTTAGGGTTTCATAGCAAAGTAGCTCTACTGTACACTCAGACAGGGGTCCCATACCTAAATTGCCCATAATATTGTTATTCACATCTTTGAGACCCGTAATTTTGCCAGGTGCACAAAAAGAAACTTGGAATATTGGATAGAAACAAGGAAAATAAACCGCAATAATTTTAAACATTATTATCAGGTCCACTGACTCTCTGTATCCCAGAGGGGTAAATAGACCAGCTTTGATCCAAACTGTGAAGATATGTCTTACTGGAAGAGCATCACATAGTGCTCTCATGTCTGTCTGCAGTTTATACACAGAAGACCACCAATGTTGTCACAGATGGCCCTCTGAACCACAAAAGGTGGCTGTGTGTGTGTTTGAGAGCAAGTGTGGCTCCTATTTTTGTGTCTCTGGCATTCATGCACTTTCTTTATACCAGCGTCCTCAGGTACATGTGTTCCTGTGAGTGTGGGCCAGACTGCAGGCGTGTATTTTTCAGAAAAACTCCAAAGACCATGTGTGCTCATCATTCATCCATGCATTTCTTTTCAATGAATAAAACACTGTTGGGATTCAGGTTTCCACCACACAGTACAAGCCAGAGATGTTAATCAGAGAACAAGACAGGGATCTGCATAGTGTCTGATCTGGACCACTCTGCTGTGTTTACACAGAGTTTTTTATTACAGGCCTGAGGACGAGGAAGTGAAAATCATCTTTATCACATTAATAATATCATCAACAGAGTCCCACAAGACAGGGTGATGGAGAAAACAGACCCAAAGGAGAAAGAAAGGAGGATCAGACTGCATTTGAAATCTTCTAAATTTAAACTAGAGGGACAAAAACTTGCTGTTATTGTGTATTTTTTTGGCATAAATGTTGAGCCATACTAGAAACAAACAAGTTCACGTGCAGTTTTTTTCAACCAAAAGTGTTTATACATGTTTTAAATGGCCACATGCAGGATTTGTTGGCAACCATTGAATTATGCTTATGGAGATTATAATGCATACAATCTCTCCTTTAAGGAATTCATGTTGTTGGTTTCAGTGGCACAAGCAAAAGTAATGTAAGCACATGTGTTCAACTTGGTCATCAGTTGCTATACCTGTTGTTAATAGAATTACACCATGTTTCTGTCACGTTTCAGTCCTGAGACCTAGTTGATCTGTTTATTTTTTTGTTCCATTTCCGCTTTTACTTTGACATTCCCGGTCTAGTATCTTTTTTGCTTCCTGCCTGTCTCTCTCTCTCTCTCTGGTAATCAGGTAAGTGATAACACCTGTGGAGGGACCACAGGTGAGACATGTCTACTCTGTCTGTCTGTCTGTCTGATTGTTGCCTTCACTGGTGGTGGTAGCTCTCCAGCTAGCTCTCAGTCTGTTTCTGCCTCTTTATTGACTTCTTCTTGGCTTCTTTATTTAGAAGAAACCTGTTGTTCACCAGCAGTCTGTTCGGCTCAACTGAACTTCTGACCACTCATCGAACTCTCTGGAACCCAACACGTATTCTGTTGACAACGGACCAGCCTTCTCCCTCAACTCTGTAAGTCCCCGTATCTCTCTCTGTTTATTCTGGACCTTGAACCTGTTTCTGGATTTTATCTATTATATTTAATGATATTATATATATATATATAACTGTGGATTTGGATCTGTCAACCATCTGTGTAAAAGGACTTCTGTCAAGAGATAAAGAACTTCATAATCTTTTGAAGAGAATTACTGTCTTGGGATTTTTGGAGATCTGTTCTTATTGTGTCTGAAGACGAGGGAGGGACTCTAACCTTTGTCTGAGTTTCTCTGTCCCTGTGAAGCACAGAGGTCTTTGCTTTTTAGTGATTGTGCTTACATTAACTCACCTGTCATCTCTGAGTGTTTGTCTCCTCAGTTCTCCACACACCCAGCAAATGCCAATTCTACTGGGTGCAGCCATTTTGGCCACCTGCTCACCTGCTACTCCACTCACCTGCAGTCTGTCATTTTGTCCTCCAACCTTTCAATATCTTGTGCCTCTGTCTCCTTCCATCTGGCCCACCTGTTTCCGCTCTCCCAAGATTCTCACCTCTCCTGCAGCCATCACCGCCTGTCTACACACCTTAGCAATGGCTCCTCCACTGAGAACATCTCCTGCACCATTAACTCCTAGCTGTTATGATTTCAACTAATCTATGATTCTGTATGTGTAGAAGCAGATCTCCTACTCTAGTAGAAAGAGGGAGCTAAATTCTCTGTATTGGCTCCAGTCACCACATCATCTCCACAACCAACTCCTCTTGTCTGATCAATAAATGTTTTAAACCAATTTTGGGTGTAAGGCTGCTTATTCGTTCCAAAACTTTGAAATCCGTTGGAGTTTCCAGTTGAATAAACCCTGTATTCCACAAAATCCTTATAAGTACACAAGACATTCTGTTATCGCACTGAGGCAAACCAGCATGGAGCATGGTTTATTCCGAACTTGTTTGTGTTTCTTGGTTGAACCACTGGTTCCCACTGAGATCAAATAAACAACCTGTTCATCTTAAACAAACTTGCCAACTCTCCCCAAAACTTCTGTTTTGCTTGCCATCTCCTTTGCTAAACAATGCCTCCCTTCATACCTGTGTCAGTGCTTTCAGACTTGTTTTCTTCCCCCCGCTTTTTCCTTTGCCTTCCTCCCATCAGAGACCTACATCAAGCCTTTGCAATGTTTCTCCAAGGCTTATCCTCCTGTTTCCTCACATCCGATAAAACAGGGAAACACTGCTGCTGACCTCAAGATGCCTCAAGGAACTGCTGTGTAAGTGTGGGGGTGTGTGACCTTACAGCAGGCCCCTTCAACTCTCACTGTGACGTCTTGCCCACAGCAAGGTGACGGAGCACGCGCACACACACATTCCAGTGATCAGACAAACTTGACATAAGCAGTCGGTGACCAGTCAAAGAGGCCTGCCAACATCAGTCGACTTCAGTGCACGTCCTGAGGTGGTTCCAGATGTGGAAGACAGAAATGCATGTTGGTCAAAACATTAGAGTTGCTAATACTGGAGTTACTGTTACTGATGGGCAGGGCAGTGGTGGAGCACGTGTGTGGAGGGTGTTGGGACCCTGACACAGTTGCTCAGCATCTGTGGCCATCATGTAGTTTTTTGTTGCGTGCCCAGCACCACTGACCATACAGCTGCTGAATTCCATATGTACTGGCTAGTCATTTCTATCAGCTGTAGTTTTTGCAGTGATAAAGTGCAACATTTAATATACAAGTATTTAAATATGATGATTCTCTTGGGTCTAAGTCTGGCCTTTGAATGGGCCACTGTCCTCAAGCTACCTGAACTGTTCTGAATTGTTATCCCAGTCTTAAATTTCATGCACTCTAGTTTTCTTTACGGATCTAATTGCATTCTTTCCCTCAGATCAGACTCGTTGCTGCCACAGAAAATCACAGCATAGCATGATACTGCCACCACCATGCTTGTAGGGATGGATTTTGGCCGCTGGTGAGCAGTACAGGTAGTTACTCTTCTAGGGAACCATATTGCATGTTTAATGGAGCAGGACATACGGTGAACTTGTCGTGCGATGGAGGTGAACAGAGTCTCAGAGCAAGAGGTTGCTGAGCATCGGGGAGGTTGGACTTGGATTTGAAAAGAATCTTAACGCACCTGTGTGCGGTGTTGTTGTAGCACTTCTTACATTATTCAATACATTCTCACAGTCCTTTAAATGTTGTTTGACAAACTTTGAGAAGGTTGTTAGCCACTCTGCCATAAAACCCTGATTGAGTTCCTGTTAGATTGACTGCTGGGTTCTTCATCAACAGCGTGAATTGTCTGACCTTGTACATGTAGGTGTATGCCCTTCTGAAATAAATCCAGTTAGCTCAGCTGGCCACAGGTGGACTCTAGTCAAGTTTTAGACAAATCTCTAGGAAGATTAAAGCAAACCAGATACACCTGAACACATTTCTGCTGCTGCAAAGCAAAATAATCTTTACATATACGTAAGAGATCTTTCACAAATAAAAGACATAAATGTTGTGGAACACCTGTAAAATTAGGGTGACTGATTATAGAGAGAATGTTTGGCTGTTTGTTTCCACATTTTATAGACATACTACAAAGAAACAGACTGCTGTATTTCAGATCAATCATACGTGATTTGTTAAAAAAAAAGTAGTAATGGCAGTAATGATATTAGAACACTTTCAAATACTAGCTTCAAGAGGAAACTTCTCCTTCAGCTGCTGTTAAAAATACAGTGAATTCAAAACCTCCCAGTGACAGCCGGTCAGCTTGTTTAGCAGTTGTCTGTAAAATGTTTTATGGAGTTTGAGGGTTCTTACTTTGTACTTTGTGGACAGTTATTAATCTCCTGTCTGATCTTACAGTGTAGATTAGCAGTCAGGATCTTTGTGAAAGTTGGTTGAGACAATGAGTTATGGCTGCAGCGAACTGTTTTTCTGCAGGCAAGACTTTACGGGGTCACCAACTGTGCAGTGGCACTCTGCACATTGTTGGACACGCACACAGCGATGTGTCTGACTCTAACCTGAAGGCTTCTGGGGTTCCATCAGTGATTTGAAACAGATGATTAACAGGATAATTATCATGTCCTTTCTCCTCAGTTAGACATACACAAACACACACTCACTCTGTTTGACCCACTTCTCTCTCTCTGCTCAGTTCTCATCCTCCCACTTTTTTGTGCTTTTCATCCACTCTCCTCTTACACATAATAGACACACACCTCCTGCCCCTTTGTCCTAATCCTCACTTACATTCCTCTGCTTAGAATATAGAGCTAATTGGCTTGTTTTAAATCAGATCAAGAGCTGCGTGGTTCACTCTAAAATCTGCGGCAACAGGAGCTCAGTAGATTCTGGAGTAATGTGCAGAATCCCTGCAAACCAAAAGCATGTTAAAGGAATCTGGCTGATGACTATGGGCAAGAGCGGCCGGGGCAGGATGACAGTGTTTCACAGTGACATGGAAAAACAACACCAGAGGGTTTTCCTTCCACACAACTGCTGTCAACTAAACTCAGAGACAGACAGAGAAATTATGTGAAAAAGAGAAAAAAAGGGGAGAAAGTTTGAGACTGGGTCAATTCTGTATACCCTTGTCACATTTCATTAGTGAACCAGTTTCCCCACTGTAGTCTATTTGCTGCTAACAGTGCTTCTGATACAAACACAATGGACACACATACACAGCATACACACTACTTTCGTGACCTTGGGCGCCAGAGAACACATGTCAAACAGAAAGTTGACATGCCACAAAAAATGTGTGTTGCAGGTTGTCACTTCACTGTGACAGGCTGTCTCTCCACACTGCAGCTGGTTCACAGTAGAAAAATGAAATTTTTATTTATTTTTAATTTTGCTCTAGTACGTCCATTCCCCAATCAACACTCACATGCAGCACATTCCTCCATGCATGGACTTTGTTTTGTATTAACATGTGATATAGAAATTATGATGTGAGATTTCAAAATAATTTGACAAACAGGTTGTAATGCAGTGGGTAAAATCTGATGTTCTAAAATTTAATACAATGAAATAAAAAAAATAATACTTGTCATTAACACTTGTTAACAACATATGTTTACTTTATTGACGAAACCTCTGAACAGTCAGGAATAAATAGTGATGTACAGTTGCATTGGAAAGTATTTCACTTGTTGCATACATTTCTGTATTGTAGATTTAATTTGAAATGGAAAAACTGTGCAGTTTCTACATGCACTAAATAATAAAGTATAACAATAAAGTGAAAACACATTTTAGAACATTTTGCAAATGTATTAAAAACGAAAAACTGAAATCTCTCCTCCCCTCCTTGAACCGCCACCATATCATGGTGGAGGGGTTTGCATGTGCCAGTGATCCTAGGAGCTCTGTTGTCGGGGGCTTCATGCCCCTGGTAGGGTCACCCAAGGCAAACTGGTCCTAGGTG
>JAUBNQ010000001.1:11932351-11955999 GCA_032353495.1 Ctenopoma kingsleyae | reverse complement strand
AACTTGGCTCTTCATGTATTTTGGGAAGAGCACTGGCTGGCTCAGCAGGCATCCAACACTGACAGCTCCAGTAAAAAAAAAAAAAAGAAAAGTGGATTTCAGATTTTGGCAAAAATGTTGTTGTGAGAACATCATGCAGCAACCTTTGTTGTTGCAATGCAAATCTGTACAAGGGCAGGGTAAGTCACCACAATAGTCCCACCTGTCAGAGAATAAAATAATTATCACCTTGGCAACTTTCCAGAATTGTAACATCCATGTAATATTATAAACCACAGTTTATTGTTTATATTTAATAAGCCTCAGCATTACTTAAACTTGATTTTTTAACAATGTATGGACACAAAACCCATCAAAGTCTATGTATCATTGTGAAAAAAAACATATTTTAGCACAAGCACAAAGTTGCTGCTTTTTACAATCTTGTTCATTACTTTAGAGAAAATTATGGCCCCTTCTAAAGGGAGAGAGAGACAAAATAGATGATGAAAAGAAGTGACAAAGACAAAAAGGTTAAACATGTTTAGAAAAAAAGGTGACTGAAACATGAATTACTCCCATGAAACAGCTCAAACTCTTAGAAGCACACACCTTAGTCTTTTGACCCATAAGCTGGCCTCAGCATCTATGATCCCTAAGATACTTTTAGTGAACCGGAGGTTTGGAAACAGGCCATGGCGAGCATGAAATAGGCTTTTATCATAATCACGGCCTCCACTCTTTTGTGGTAGCCACAGAAGAAAATCCCCACCCTGCATCCTGTGCGGTACTGCCCCTGGATCGTCTACATGAGTTCTTTTTGAGGTTCGGATAACAGCACAGAAGAAGTGCAGCAATCATGTGGAATGACGAAGGCTCACATTCATATGCAGAATCACAAACATGCTGCCAGGCTCCATATCACCCCACAGCAGAGTCGAGTGTGGCCTCACGGAGTTCACGCTGAGATGTGAAGCAGACTGAAACAGACTGTAAGAGAAACTGTAGGAACAAGCTCTGTTTCATCTGGATTCATCTCAGCTGGTAGATTGTTGGCAGGTGTTTACGCAGGGCTTTAACAAAGAAACTCTACACACCCTCCCCCCTACCTCTGTGTGTGCGCTTGGAGTGTATGTAGCATGCATGTGTGGCATGCGTGTGTTCCTGTATTTCTGAATGTGAAATCAGATTAAACACGGGGAGAGGGGTGGGGAGCTTGAGCTGCAAGTGCACGGTTACGCTCGCTTTACTCTGTGGTATGTGAGAGTGAATGTGTATGTGAGACACAATGTGCACACAAGAAACATAGTGATTGTGTGTGTCTCTCTTGGGGGTGGGGGCTGAAATTGCAGTTCTTAGTTCCCAGGTATTTAACCTGGGGGCATTTGTGCACAAGCTTCAGTATGTTTATGTGTGTATTTGGATGCATGTGTGGTGTGTGTGTATCTATAAAGTAAAAGCCCACCTGCTGATGTCCGTGATAAGAAGCCTTGGGGCTCAGTCTCTTCTTACAACAATAACATATATAGGTTGGGGAGAAAATTACCAGAACATAGTTACAACATGATCTTGAAGCTAAGAAACTGTAATTACAAGTTCATATCAAGTTGTCAGATGATTTATGCTGTGAACAAATTCCTTATCTGAGCGTTGTTCACTTACAAGAAAATCACTTTATGAATCTGAAGCGTGTGTGAGACATTTCTGTGCTCCCATGTGGATATAACATGTGAACACTGTCTTTGAGCTGTATGAGATACAGCTTGTATGTATCAAAGTAGAGAATTTGGTCATTTGCCCAGTTCTCCACTGAGAGGATCAGCTCACCAGCTGAGACAGGACTTTTTAAACATGCACGGAAAAGTTGAGAAACAGTTTGTAGCCTAATTAAATGGGAAAAAAAGGCTCACGTTAGCGTAACATTGTCATGCACTTTATGAAGCGTTCCTAAATGGAAAAACAAAACTGAACTGTAAATACAAATTAACGGGAGAAAAAGACAAAAATGGCAACAGAATAAAATATGATGGCATTTTATGAATGTTTTTTAACCTTTTTTTGCAGATACCAAACTGAAAAATGTGAAAAGTTAAAAGCTTAACTATTCAGTTTACTCCACAGTTTGCCTCATATAATTCACACTAACTTAGACCAACATTTTCAATAAACAGTTTCCTAATTGCTTAACAGAAGTTTGTGAAAATGTCAAATATCAGATTAGCAAAATCAAACCAAAGCGTGTATAATGTTACTGCTTCAGTAGGACAGTGATAAAAAACCTCTTTAAATTCAGACAGGTCAGTGACACTATACAAGTAGCTGTAGAAATTAAATACACTAATATTATTTAATACAATTTATATTCTGTAGTCTTTAATATATTTTCTGTAGTCTACTTTCTAACATACAGGGTCCAACTCTGCAAAATTTGACCTTGTGTGTGTCACCCAGTCTCTGCAGGTGAGTGTGTGAGTCTTTTGTCATGACTTTAACAGGATGCGTCAATCAATAGAGAGGAAATTAGCACTTGGAGAATGAGAGGAATCTCTGTTCCCTTACAAAAAGGGAAAGATGGCAAGAGAGGAAGAGGCAGATAGAGAGACAAAGATAAACATGACCCCTAGTTCATTTCCAGTTCTGCCTTTTTGATCAGTTGACATTTTTATTTTCAGATGTTAAGTATGCGTCTGTACAAAGCCGAAATTGTGACATTCTGAAAACATTTCCCAAACATCAAGAGTGTATTTCAGGATAATGTTACAGGAAATTTTCCCTCACACAGAAAACGAGGTTATGACACAGAAGAGATCAGTGCCAATCCAATACCGTAATTTAAACACAGCCCTATGACATGTACAAATACAGTTTTTTTCAACTGACAAAAATGATAAATTATGTTGGAAGTTTCTGTAAACATTAATGAAGTAAAAATTAAAAGTGATTTTGTGAGAGACAAAATGCAGCTCACCCCAAATGATAATAATAATAGATTTCATAAATTTTTGTTCTTCAGATATGTCATAACTCTATGTCAAACTCAAAATGTCACTTCAGGTAGGAATATGAATTTATCAGGATCGGCTGATCATTAAAATTGTCCTGGGGCCCAACAAATGTATGGCCTTATACCCAAAATATCATTTGTCATGAATGTTTACCCAACTTTTGGCACATTTATCTATGTATCAATAACTCAGAACAACATCTGTATCACTAACTGTCCAAGTGGAAAATTAATCAACAAAAATATAATTTTCTGATCATGAATCCACCCCATCTCCTTGAAATGATGTTTACATACTACTTATCACCAACATATGATAACCCTCTCTAAGACGTTTGTTGCTGACTTGATTATGTTTTTATTCCTATTGTAGAGAAATGCTATAAATTACTTTATCTCCAAACTGATCACTTACAGGACATTGTGTTTCATTTCTTTTTCTACCACATTAGCTTTTGCAGTACAACATCTTCTCAGAGGAGCTAAAGCACGATTAAAATTTGTATATGTTTATGCTCAGGCACTAAAAGCACTTGGATTAATGTTAGAGAAAGGTTGTGGTGTTGGTTTTATTATGAAAAAGTCAACAGTGACTTGAAACCTGACACAGAAACATTTTTACTTTACACAAAAGAAAAACAGCATGAATGCTTACCACACAGGACTCAGCTGGTGCTTCCTGAACATGAGGAAAACGTCCAGGATCCAAAATAAGTCATGAGTTTTGAATAATGAGGTTCTGTCTGAGCTCAGTTCAGCTCCGGCTCAGTAATGCTGAGGGTGGAAGACTTGATATGGTAAAATATCGGTAATGTCGGTAAAATATTACATATTGTCAACATATTTATCTCAAGATTGTTCTGAAAAATAAAATAATCTTAACACTACACAATCTCTAACAGTGTTCATCAGCTCGTGGAGTTTTGTTCAGGTTTATATTCACGTTACAGGTCTTAATGCTCAATGCTGATTTTTAATCACACCCAGACTTTGATTGTCCACATTTATATTTGTAACATGGATCTGGCTCAGTCACAGTTACACAAACTCCAGTGAGCTTGTGTTTTACTTTTAATGAGTTTCTGTGTTAATTTCTAGTATTTTATGATTTTATATGCTTGTTGCTATTGGACTAAATACTGTCCAATACTGAAATTGTATCCACCCGCGACTTATTATGGGCACATCCCGTTTAACACGTGACTCGCAGACACCTGGCAAAGGTTTTTAAGACAACGGAGGAGACTGAACAGGCTGAGCCAGAGAGACAATGCAGCTACCTGAGAGACCTGAAGAGGAGAAAGTTCATAACAACAGTTGCCCCAGATCCCCTGAATCCAGGACGCAGACTGATAGTCTTTATGGGTGAGTAGAAAGAAATCATTAGTGGTTTTAGTGTCTGTATGGGGATTGTTGAAAATACAATTAATTTAGAAAATGACAAAAGTTACTGACCATTCCCCCATGGTCCACTGTTTCTGATCCCAGAAGTTGTAATCTGGTTTCTCCTGTGGTTGTTCAGTCTTTTTGTCCAGATCCTTGCAATTTTACCCCACAGCTTTTCCATGTGATGTCATAAATCATGACAGTTTTGAGAAGAGGTCCTGACTGATAATTTCATCAAAATTCTATTTCTACGATCCCAATGAGACTGAAATAACAGAGACAGATTAATATAGTGCGGATGAGTTCTGTTCTCTGCTGTCCCCATCTCCTTCCCGTTCTCTTTGTGAGGTGAGGACTTCAGTCTGACTTGCGTGTCTGACTTTCGAGCAGCAATTTCAGACAGATAATAAATGTGTCAGTAGTATGAGGTAGAACCATACTAACTTTCATTACGTCTGCAGTCCCACGCACTTTCACTTTCAAACACACACATAAAGCAGCGCCAGTCCTGTAAAATCTGGTGTCTCAGCCAGCCTGAGAGAAAAGGTTTATAACTAGTGTCTAGTCCACCCTTTCTCTACAGTCATCATAAACACAACTGCAGCCTGAATAGTGAGGACATTATGTGGCTGAGTCTCCTCACAAAGATAGAAAGACAAGGATGTGTGTGTGTGTGTGTGTGTGTTGGCTGGGTGGTTTTGGGGCTGCACTAATTTCTGTATTAGCATTTAATCAAAGGTTATGTGAAAGATGTTGTCTGCAGCTACAAACCCTCAGAGTATTATCAGCCAACTCCGCAGATCCCTTCAGCTCCAGTGGTTTCATCTGTTTTTCAATGCATTGTTCAGGTACTACTACCCACAACTTCTCTGGTTTAGTTGCTTTCATTTCCAGTAGCAGCCAACAACTGTTTTCATTGAAAATGTTTCCTGTTCAGTCACAAATGTCAATGTCAAAATGTGACTGTTTGCTGTAACTATTTTATAACATAATTCTATGTCAGTACAGTGTTAAAAGCTTGGTCTGCTGCCCCTAAATGGCCAAAAGCGTCAAAGAATTATATTTTAAAAGGGCACTACACTGGTGTTGGTGTGAAAGCCAAACACAGATACATGGACACAAAAGTGTGGCTGGTGATTGACATTAAGTCCATCACCACATCACAACAGTCCCCAAAGTTATGTTGGACATAACATGCTGCATTCATGTCATGTCGTTTAAACCATAATTACAAGCAGTCAAGTGGAGAAAACCAATATGTCCCTCATGGCAGAAAGAATTTTGGAAGTGCCAACAAAACAGGTTCCAGGTTGTAACAACCAGAAATATGAAGCTAACACGATAATGGCCTGACTTAACTATTTACCTAAGCTATGCTACCTCAGTAAGCGCAGGAGTAGTATTAGACTGCTGTGTGAATGCTCATGACTCATTTCTATGGAACTAACAAAAAACTTCAGAGTTTGATTTAAAAAGGAATTTGTTGGAGAAATCACCTGTGTGGACATCATAACAAAACTCTATGTACAGTATAAAAAGCTTAGGTTCAGGTTAAGGGTGGGGTAACAGTTGGAGTTAGGCAAGTAGTTTCAATTAGGATTTGAAAAGCATTATATAAACAGTCACCCTCACAAGTATAGAAATACAAGTGTGTGTGTGTGTATGTGTGCAAAGGGTTTGTAATTGTCCTTCCTTTTGGGCTGATCTACCCACTTAGATCAAAGCGAACTTCCAGGACAAACTCTGGAGTGTCCACTGTTCCGGACGCAGCCTGGAAAATCCCACTCACTGGAACACATTTACCATGGGAACCATAAGACTGCGTGTATGTGTGTCTGTGTGTGTCTGTGTGTGCATCTAAGGCATGTAAGTTGGGTGTCCCAAGGCCCATTGAGACCTTTTATGTGGGTCACACAGCTTTTCTGTTAGACTGTCACACACTTTCAACGCGCACACACACTCTCTCTCTCTCACACCCACACAAACATCCGTGCATGTTGGGCAGTGGTTAACCAGGCTGGCCCAGTGGATGACAGGACTGCTATGCTTCTGTGGTGACACTTGAACCTGGCCGGAGGTCACCGTTCAAAAGGAGGTCAGTATTCAAAAGGTCACTTAGCACCGCTGGATGGGTGGTGACGTTACTGGCGACTGAGCAGGGAGAGAGAGCTTTAGAGAGAATAAACCAAATCTCTCCTTTGACTCAACCCATTTAGACACAACACTGACAAAGGAGTGACATTAAAGAAGAGGAAAAAGTAGCTCCTTCACACATTGAATCTGTGACCTTGCTGGGTTCAGTTGCTTTAACAAATCAGTGGTTTCGGTTGTTTATATAAACCTTACTCCTCAGATGGTGGCAGCACTGCTGGAGAGCTGCAATATACTGTAAAACAAGAACACTACAGAAGAAGTGTTTTCTCAATACACTCTACAGGTGGATCACATAAGTGTATATTTACTATATTCCCCCAGCATGATAAGTTATAGATGTAATGCATATGATAAAAGATATAATGTCCCACACTGTTTGTTTGCATTTGAGAACACAATTGTTGTGCTCATAAACGATGTAATAGGCCCTTATGACAGTAGTCAGTAGTTTCAGTAGTTTCACCATATACTGTAGGTTTCTATAGGTTTTACCAAGTCAGTGCTTAATTACAGCAGAAAATGACTGTACAGTAATGATCAAAGCAGGTTAATAAGCACTCTTCTATTACCCCACAAACCCAGGTTATCAATGCTTGCAGCGCACTTGAAGTCAGTGAGGAATCGTATCCTTTCTGCAGTGCTGAATCTTAATGGTCGGCGTGTCTTGATTGTTCACTTCTGACTCAACCAGGTAAAGAGTGGGGGAAAAGAAAGGCAAATTATGCTCCAAAAACTGCAGAAGAATATTTGGGAAACTGTAGTTCACTTTTTAAGGTGACAATAGGTTTGTCACTGATTATCACTGATAATGAGGTTCATCAGCCAAGTCTGAATTAAATAATGGTACCACTTCAGGTGGATAGTTGATTTCATGGCAATCAAATATGAAAAAATATTTTTTGCAAACACTGAATTTAAAATTATAAAGACATTGTTAAAATAAAATAAATGTGTAAAATCCTATTTATTACATGTAAAACAACCAATATTCAATCAATATTCCAGACATGTTATTTTATTTTACAGTTTTACAGTTTCTACATCTGTACGGCATTTAGTATGCTAGTATGCTGCATTGTGCATTTCCTCCCCAAAGGTGAAATTGCAGACTTGCTTCAGCAGCTACTTCCATGCCAGATGATGGTGTTTGATAGTCATGTGAGAGTGAAACTAATGAATTAGAGAACAGAGGGTGCGCAGAGTGCATGCAGATCTACAGGGAGCTCTGTCAGCCAAGGGGAACAGACGAGACAGAAAGCCCACCTTGAATTTCAACACACATTCACCCATGCAAATCAATAACACCATTGCCAGTATGCACTTAAATGTACAAAGGCGTTCACTTATAAACACCCACATAGACACACATACTGTACAAAGTAACATACACATGTGAACAGGGGACATTTTCATCAGGGAAATATATACGGATGTGATTTCAGACCATACATCAATGCAGTGTCAACACTCTGAAAAAGTCTGAGTTATTTGTTTTCAAACTCTTCTTTTTTATTCTCCTCATCTCTCCTCCTTTCTATTTTAAGTCCAAAGTATGCAGATAATATTTAGATGAATTCCAGATGAACATTAGTAGAACCATGTGTTTGAATCGGCCCTCCAAGCTCTATCGATTCCACCATCAGGACATAGTGAAGTTTTCCAGTTATCACTTCTCCTTTAAGACAAAGAACCCCCCCCATCTCTGGGCCTGTGGAGGGCATTTAAACTCTATCTGTTGTGAGGATGAGAAGAGATGAGATAAAATGCGATCATGGGAGATGGAACAAATGGAAATTATCTACTGGGTGCATGATAGCTTTATGTCTTATTCTGCTGTGTGAAATGTTTTTTGGCTCTCATTACGAACGAAACTTCTGAGGAATGAAGGAGAAAAGAAACAAAGAAAAGTCTATTTTCCCTGGCTCTCTTTACTCTAAGCTGTCCAGCAATACTATGCTGTAATGCTATGACCATTATTTTAAACCCTCGGTGGAGACAAGCTGTCTTCAAATCATCATTTTTAAAAATTGATGTGGGGAACTTGTTAGCAAACAGTTGCTTATTTCCAGCAGACGCTGACCCACATTAACGTTAATTTGGAGTCGTGTTTCTGTCCACAAGAAGAACGTAAATAAAGCTTCACTCGCCTTTTAGCTCTGTTTTTGGTCTCCTCCAACCCATAAGAGAAATATCTGGTTGTATCTCTCATTTGATGATGAGCATCCCTGCCTCCTAGAAAATGTTTCTTTGTACCTAAAATACATTTGAAATTAAATTTTTCTAGGTAATATAATCACTGAATGGATTATGCAAGGCTATTGTTTGGATGCATTGTTTGATGCATGTTGGGCGTACAAAGCGCAGAAATGTCACAACACAGGACCGACTTAAGGCAAGAAAAGGTTAGAGAAAGATAGTGTTTTTGTATAAAGGTTAATAAGCACATTTTGTCTGAAGTGAGTCATTTTTTCTCACTTAAGCCAGATCACAGTCTTGCCTAAACAATAGTCAGACAAACTGGGTGTTGTATTGCTAGATCGGATATTTGGCAAAAAAGCATTTTGTCTGGTAACATTTTAATGACATGTTCACTAATATTTGTCACTTGTCATTACCGTTGTCAACACAGCCTCATTATCTTAACATTAAACATAAATTGGCTACAATTCTGTTCCCTATGAAACGTGGAATGGAATATGGTGAAAGGAAATGTAATTTTTAGGATATGCGGTTGGTTTTCGAGAAGGTTTTGCTGAAAACTACACTGATTTGGGGGCGGCAGAAGGTCAGCTGGTAGAGCAGTCATCCACGAGCCTCAGGATCAGTGGTTTGATTCCCGGTTCGTCCTGGCTCAAGGTGCATTTTGGACCGTAATAGCATCAGCATCTATATTCTGGCAGCTGACCAATGACTATTTCCCCAAGGGGATCAATAAAGTATGCCATTTTTATTATTTCTTATTTTTATTAATTTTTTATTAGATTTATTATTTAAATACTGCTTACCACCACTTTGAGTAAAAAGAACAAAGATGGAAATTATGACTAAACCTTTGTCCTTGTGTAATGTATTCAGGTGACATTCAGAGGATCAACTGCAGCTTAGAGCAAAATGACCACAGAATACCACATCACTACCCTGGGGGTTTCAGCCAATCACAGCCCTCGATGCCTCTCGCTGTCAGTCTGTCTACCCGTCCATCTGACTGACAGGCCCCAGACATTCCTGTCTTTCTCTTTCGCCATTGTCATTCTGATGCTGTATTCACAGCATGACTGCATACGCAGACAGGGAAGGGAGCGGGAAAGTCACTCAGATCAGTCAAATCTGCATGCACACATATTTACAGTCATGCTCAGCAACACTTACACATACAAACACACACAACCTAATATCTTCTGTCTACGTTACACAGCTGACATTTGTAGGTTACACTCAGGCAGTGATGTAGAGACAAGGCTCCTAACAAGCCAAAGGCTGTGACCAAAATATACATACTGAATATGTTCACTACTTGAATAGATTTGTTGTCTGCATTCAAATGCATCCAATCCTTGTCTCCCCCTCTCTTTCTAACATCCTTATACATGTCAAGATCACCCTGATGTCTGAATTAAATACTTTAGTAAAAGCAAAATTTCATCAACTTAAAGTATGCTATTTTGGCTTCATAACACATAACCCAAATATTCTGCACAACTTTTGAGGAACATAATGGCCATTGTGTGCCCTTTTTGGCACTCTAAACAACCACAACTGTGTACAGTACCTCAGTTGTCTCGGAGAGGGAAGGGCACATGTAGCACATTCAGTCTGTTACATGTATTAATTAATTAATTTTAAGCCAGTATGAAATATAAATCAAGACAAAGTTTATTTATATAAACCCAGGTTACAAAGTTCTTCACAGTAAAATAAAAACAGAAAACAAAATCTTTATATCTGACCACACAATCTGTATAACTGCATATTAGACCACCTAATATGTTAATGTCCCTGCTAAAGTACATTGTTAAAACATTGTTTGTATTTTGTGATGTTACGCTGTTACTAGAGACACCATCAGCTGGATTCAAATTCCTCATAAGCACATGTGCACACATGGCAAATAAATCTGAACAACAGAACATACAAAAGCAGAACAATAATCATTTAATACCAAGCAAAAGTCTCAGACTGTAGTGTACCAGTGTCAAATGCCTGCAAAACCAAATGAGTTCTAAGAAGTGATAGAAAAACAGTCAGGTTAGGAGGAGAGCTAATCTATTTCACAGTATTAGAGCCAGTCCTCAATCACTCCAAACGTTTAGTCTAGACTTAGGACATCTAGAGTCATCTGGTTGAAAGACATAGGAGATCTTCTTGGTGTCAGACAAAGTAAGAATTCTGAAATATACCAAGGTGCCAAACCATGCAGAGCTTTAAAAACTAACAGGGAGCCAATAGAGTGAGATAAAAGACCTCTGCAACACAGGTTGACTAGTGCAAGAATCTTCTTTATTATACCTTATGAAGAAACACATTGGTATAGAAAAAGAAAATTCACTTCAACTTCAATTTGATTTCAGTAATTAAAATAAAGAAAGTGCTTAACGTTTGCTAATAATATGAGTACTGCAGTACAATACTGTACAGCAAGTCCCTAAAATTTCTATTTCAACAATTACATGACTATGGAATAAAAACACATGCTGAGAAAGACAGCGTGATTTATGTTCAAATTAATCACATAAGTCTGTTTGGATTTTAGTTGTCTTGTATTTTTAAAGACATGTTTGGGGACATGTCTTCTTTGACAGTTGAGAGACAGACACTGAAAATAAGAGAGGGTGTGAATTGCAACAAAGGTCCCCAGCCAGACTCAAACCAGGGACATTGTGGATATGTGGCACGTGCACAAACCAACAGGCTCCCTGCTAAATTTCCCACTTCTTTAAAAGAACCACAAAAGCATCAGTGAACTAGTTTGCATCAAGTTTCACTTGTTAACAAACTGCTCCAGTTAAATTGCTAATCTGGGGTATTTAACAATTGTGACTACAAGGCTGACAGAGGAGAAAACTATCTTGGGATAACACATGAACATTCCCACATTGGAATACAGGACGCTTCCGTCTTTTACCACAATTGTGTTAATGGAGCGCTATATTGTTTTGTTATATGCTATTTCCAGGGTTTGAAATCTACTTTCAGTGGCAACTTCTAAATTATCTGATCATACATACAGTGCTGTGAAAAGTATTTGCCCCCTGAGTTTTTATTTTTTTGCATATATGTCACACTGATTCAGATCATAAAACACATTTTAATATTACACAAAAATAACCAGAGTAAATACAAATGTAATTTTTAAATGATGATTTTATTTATTAAGGGGAAAAAGCTGTCCAAACTGGCCTGGCCCTATGTGGAAAAGTAAAAAAAAAAATTCACAGCACTGTAGCCTAACAACCTACCTAGTAGTAACATATTTATAATGTATATCATTTGGTGACGAGGCCTATTTCCATCTAACAGAACAGATTCTGGTGTCTCGCCTTTGTAATATAAAATAAATTTGCATCTGTGATACCATCCAAAAACATTAGACTAAACTTTTTGTTGGTTGTGTGTCTCTTCTCCAGATGCCAGCCAGTCCACGGGTTACGAGGCGATGACAAGATGGACTGACGAACAGTAAATCCTGTCAGCACACACATGTGCACACAGGAGGTCTCACCAAATGTGGTATGAGCACATGCAGCAGTTATCACACACACACACTATTCATACATTCATGCAGCACACACAGGCATTTAACATATTTGGACAAAATGCCAGAACTCCAAAAAGATTCTATCCCTTTTCGTCACTTGTTCCAGTTAAACTAAAACTAAAAATTCTCACTCTTAAACTCACACACACTTCAACATAAACGCATCCCATCCTAGTTTCCTGCAGTCCTTCCTGGATCTCATAGTGCAAATTTGGGAATCATCAATGTGTGAGATGACATGGCCAATATTAGTCACTCTTACAGTCTATCAGTCACCACACTCACACAAGCTCACTGACAGATTTTTCCAGAATTAAATGTGCTCTCTGATGCAATCTGGGCACACATACAGTCCCGTATATTTCCAGCATTGTATGGCATAATCAATGTACACATACATACACGCAAATAAAAATCCAGCCTTGTCTCATAGTAACTTTTTCTTATGACCATATAAAGCACTGCACCACAGTTGTATTACACTCAATTCTTGATTAAGTTATGTCTGTGTAGGTGGGGAACGAGGGAAACACTGCTGTGTGGTCTATTAGTGTCAGCCAGAAACACACCACACACTTAGAGACTATCACGAGCAATGGATCTGCACATCGCACACTCGCAATCAATTAACTCAAACATCTGTGTGTGGATGAGCTTATGTTTTGTGTGGTTGTGTATGTGTGTGTGTGTGTGTGTGTGCACGTGTGTAAATCATAACTGATTTAAAGTGAGAAACTCTACTTTCCTACTTTCCCTCCCTGCTGTGTCTCATTGTTGGCCTAGACTGAGGTGGAGTTTCTTTTGCCAGGTCTGGTGTTCCCACACGTATGTACACACACACACACGCACACACACATACACTAGTGTGGATTTCAGTCTGCTGTGTCTGTGTTAGCTTCATTAGAGCAGGAGAGAGAATGGGCACAGTTCTATTGGCATGTGGGTTAGATTAACCAGGCCTGCCGAGCCTTATAAACCTTGTTCTATTACTCAGATGGAGAAAGACAGGGAGAGGGGGTGGGTGTGGAGCAGGGGTTCACTCTAATATATTTAGCAGAGAGAAATATAATTGAGAGACAGAAGCATGGGTAAGTTTCCACCAAAGACACGAGAGACAGTCAGGCATCTATGAAAGTGAAGAGGAAGGTGGAAATTCACCTCTTTGTTTCAGAAGAATGGCCCATCAGAGGTTTTACACATCAGCATTACCACACACACGTAGTGAAGAGGCACACACTTAAATGCATTATATAAGGCAGTCTGCTTACTCTAACATATTTACTGTCTGTAGTGTGAAGTGTGTGAAGATATATGACAAGCGGATGATGAAGACAGCTGCTAAAATCACTGCCGATGCTCATTTTCTTGACATTAACTCGCACTGCGACTGTTTGTACCTACGGCGTGAAAGTAAACTCACCTTTTTTGTGCATTTGTGTGAGATCAAAGGTGAGTACTGCTTCAGCGCACAAGGTGCTTGGTTTAGCATTGCATTGTGGGCATCTTGACAGTACCATCTGGGTCTGTGGTGACACAGGAGGTAACACTGACTAACTGTCTTTGCTGAAACACAGCATTGTAATGTACACACAGGAAAACAAACAGCACACACAGTTGAACTTTTTCAACTTGCTGCTCAGACTCCAAACTGTACAGGACCTGATATAACAGGTCTTTGAGTTTCCTGGATTTTACATCTCATCACCAGCTGAGAACACATAAATAAATGAAGAGAAATCATAATGAACTAACATCAGCTTCATGGTCGGAATATTCAGTCTGGGACTACAATGCTTAGTGACTGTTATCATAAAATGATAAGCCTGTGATACAGCCTGGAACAGCTGGACGTAGCTAGAGGCAATCATGGTTCATGATTCAAAATCAAAAACATTGTCTGGTGGCATGTGTTTGCATTTGTGTGTTGCTCATTGTATGGGGTCTTAAACTTGATCTGTTTCTGGTGATCCTTAGTTTTTTTCTCTAGTTTTCTTGGTACTGTACTGTATTTAGTTTATTATTAGTGCCAATGCTTTATGGGTGGCAAAGTCTGGCAGTCATTAATTGATTAGTCAGTTGGAATTGACTGCAAATAAATTTGCATCAGTCTACAGATATGTGCATTTGTTGCGCAGATTTTCTTTTTTGATGTAATGGCTTTGGTGGTTTTCTGATTTATCTTCTAGTGCTAACGTAAGTCTGGTAAAAAGAAAGAAAGATGTCAACAATGTCTACTCTGGCTTATGACCTGTAAAATTAGTAGCATTTTGGAAAGTTGTACTTGTGTTTACTGGCAAGTGGCAGTTGTTGGCATAATAACACACATAATAACATGGAGAACATAAACACTAAACATTATAAACAGTGGCATATTAGCATTCTCATTGTGTGCATGATAGCATGACAACATAACTTTTATCTCAAACCATATGCAGTCAAAAAGCTGCTAGCATCCTAGCTATTCTAGTAACACCTGTGAAGGGATTATTTAAGAGGCCTGTCTGTCCTGTGTCTTGTCCAGATTGTTGCCTGACTCTCCAACCAGCCCTCAATCTGTTTTTTTTTTGGCCTGTTTTTGTCTGTTCTGACTTCTTGAATTTAAAGAAACCAGATGTTCACATGCAGTCCCATGACTCCAACTACTTCGTGTGTTTACTACTACTAACTTCTGATCACTCTTTTGACGCCCTGAAACCTAACCTGTTTCTGTCGACACCGGACCTGTGTTCTCGCTTCTCTCTCTCTCTCTGTGTCTACATCGAACCTGTTTCTGGAATTTATCTATTATTGAACTGTGGCTCAGCCTGCTCACCTGCTACTCTACTCACCTGCCATCGGCCATTTTGTCCTCCTGCCTTTCACTGTCTTGTGCTCCCATCTCCTGCCACCTGGCCCACCTGTCCTCTCTTCCAGAATACTCATCTCAACCTCATCTCCTCCACTCTATAGAGTAAGAACCATCTCCTGCAACATTTACCCCAGCTGTTAAGATTAACTAATCCATGATGCTGTATGTGTAGATGCTGATCTCCTACTCCATCAGCAGAGGGTGCTACATCCCAGTACTGGCTCCAGTCACATCTCCACTAATTAGGTCCAAAACTCAGAAACCTGTCACAGGTTCCTATTCCAGCTACTGTCTCCCGCTTTAATTGTGGTTGAAGATTAATGTTTACCCCCCTCATTTTAGTGATAAAATCTACAATTAATAAGGTGATTTGTGCTAATAAGCTCCCAACTCTCCTTTTATCTTGCCAAAGCCGGGCAGGCAGGTTGATATATGGACAGGAGCAAGACAAGGAGAGATGACCCCACTGCTGTCTGCTTCTTACAAAGTCAAAGCTTTCATCAGAAATGAGCTCCACTGATTCCTGCTTTACATACAGCAGATTCACACACGTGTAGGAAGACATCTGTCTGGACTCATGAGCTTGTTCTGTGTTTACTGTGTCTACTTCAAAAATCAAAATACATTTTCATTTCACTATTAGTAGATAAGTATCAGATTTACCTGAACATATTAGAATTACAGTATGAGACAGTAGTATAAATGAGATGATGTTTTTGTCTTTCCATCTTTCTCCACATTAAATCATGATCTTATGGTTATTTACAGTGATAAGCACAAGATCCTTTCAGATCTCTGAAATTCTCATATCTTTGATTAGGCCATTGACTTGAAATCACAAATGTATTTAAATAGGCAGTGGTACAATCCCAGTCAGATGTATTTTCCATTTGAAGTCAAGTGTGCTTTCATCTTCAATCATTCTGAAGCCATGATATCAAAGTTAAAATGCTTGTTGGTTAGAAGCAACACTAATGGAGATCCACTATATAAATCACTAGTATGGGTAGTGAATGATCATACAGAGCCCTGAAAGCAATCTGAATTTGACGGTGTAAAGAAATCAAGATGGGTGGTGAAGAATCAAAGGCATTGGAGTAATAGTAATACAAGTGGGACAAAATTAATTCATGTATAAATATTCATCTCAATTTCAGAAAAGATGGTTGGTTGGTTGGATGTTCAAATGCAAATCAAACACAAGGGACACATTTCATACACTTCTGACGTTGTCATGTAATGATAAGAGGAGACCCAATGCATTCTTTATCCTCTGAGACAAAGCTGTCATGGCCTCAAAATAGAAGAAATACTGTAGAAGAAATTATTAATTTGGTAGAAAATAAGTAAAGAAGTTTTATGATATAGTCGTATGATATGACTACTGAATGAAATACTACTGTATAGCCTAGAGGTTTGCACATATGCCATGTCATCGCAACAGCGCTGGTTCGTGTCCGTCTGGGACCTGTGTACAGGAGTACGGACAGAAAACAAGTAGACAAATGAACAGAAAGACAGACCAGTAGGTAAACAGACCAAAAAATACCTAAAAAGTGGACCAATGAAGCATTGCAAACATTGTTCTTTCTTGGCTTTTTATATCCTAGATGGAGTATGCTTGACCTTGCATGTGTTTTTAGTTTGGCTATTTCCTTTTGTCCCCCTTTCACCTCCCTCCTTCTAAAATCCCTGGGGCAAGGTCTGGCCCCACGCACTTCTACTTAAAATGACCCTCCACCTTCCTGCCCCCTCCAGTGCACCTTCACCTTCCTCTAATGCTTAGTGTTTGTGTGCGTGTATGCAAGCATGAGCATTTGTGTTGAAAGTCAAGTGCATTATTGTGCGCAGAATTAATGATAATCCTCTATAAGTGCTTCTGTGCTGCATAAGCTGCTCCAGCCCATTTTATGTCACACTGAGACCTGTCTCACCTAAAGACCTGCCCAGATGCACAAAAGACAGACAGCTCAGACAGAGAGGGAGAGTGGGGTGGGGTGGGGGGGGTGGGGGGGTCAGTTGGAACCAGCTGGACAGAGCAGAAAGTTATAAAGGACTTCTTCAAATCTGCAGCAGCTTGGTGCTTCCCTGCAGTGCAGCTCTCCAGGTCTCTGCATCCATGACCATGCACTCCTGCTCAGATGAAACTGTCCTATTCTCAGGTTACTGCCCTTCCTTCCTCTTTCCTACTTACCATTCTAAGCTAGTCTTCAAATTTTGCAGTTTATAACTCTAATTCAGAACACAGCCTCTAAAATGTATCATATAGCTGTGAGGTGACACAGAGCAGATTGGCAGACATAGAGAAAGGCTCTAAGACAAACTAAATCGCTGTGTCATACAGTGACCACCATCTAAACAAATGTCTTTAAATATTTGCTTGCTCCGTGTAATTGTGTGTTTGCAGCAAAGTGAGGGTTTAAGCTGAATTCTGTAAGGTGGAATACTGCATCTCTGTACTAATCACTGTGGCCATGCTCCAACCATAATACTGACCCCCAGGACTCCACATCATGCACATACACTCTACATCCGCAGACACTCAAGCGCACATGCTCAAAAAATACCTCAATAATCTTTCCCATATTTATTTCCTTCGCATTCATATTTCTCCCCCCTTCATATGTTTTCATAAAAGCAATGCCAAGGCTCTCAAAGTGAGTTAAATACGTGATTTTTGGAAATCCAATTTGAAAGGGCTGCACAAAGTGTAGGCGTCTGTACCATGTCACAGAATATACGGGAGGTTGCTGCCAAACACACAATGAGACCCTGGACTCTCCTAATCAACAGTGACTGTGGTTTCACCTCAGTAAAAGACTCATTTTGATTCATTCGATGTACAAATGATTAAACATATTGGATCCAAGTATTAGGACTAATAGCATACTCAATCAATCAACTTTCACAAATCACCACCTTAAAAACAGCCAGCCTCAAGTTGTGAGCCTGTGCATTTAGGTATGAAGCTTTGTTGGAGTGTTTTCTAATTTATCTACCCCGATATAATTACACATTATCCCCACTGGTTTCTGGACACCACAGGGCACTTAAATAAAATCTATCGGAGACTTTGGGGAGACACAACACCACAAGCGTGCAAAATACTGAGGTTTTAACTCCTTCACTTACAATGTAGAAAACTCAGCAAGATGCCTTGAATTTCAGATGAGATGAAAGTAAAAAAAACAAAAAAAAAAACAACAAGAAACATGCGTCACAGTCAGTTCTGGGATACACGGGGGCAAGGAGAATAAGTACGTACAGAGCCAGCACACCAAGCCACTTTAAATGTTAGTGAGACTAATAAAACTCTACTAATACCAGCTAAATCCTGTTTGTATTAAATGTGTTAGGGGTTTCTTGTATGGCATATGAAGAACTGCTTTTAATCATGTTTAAAAAAAATCTATGTGCTCATGGAAATTTACAGGTGCAATGTAAATTTAATTAACTTAAACAACACCCACTCTAGCCTCTGCAGGGAACAGGGGTAAATTGTAGAACTCAAAAGTGATGGAGAGGTGAAGAAAAAAGTGGGAAAGGACAAATTACTTAAAGTGAAAAATATGGATCATTTGGTCCTCATTTGGTTTGGTTATCTTGAGAGCATGCTTTATTCTTGGGTGTTACGAGTTATCTTGATTTCTTCATCCTGTGGCTATATTTCATACAAAATCTCTTTGTAGCTGTGTTTGGATTTGTTGAGGCGGTGATACTGAGGTAAATTAAAATGTGTAGCTACTGTGCCCCTCTACTGAACTACATAACAAGATCCAGGTGCGCACTTACGCAGTCATGCTCACACACACTGAGACAAAGACACACACACACACAGAGTGTCTGTAACTGCAGTTAGAAGTGTGTGGTGTTGCAGTAATGAGATATGGTAGTGACCGAGGTGTTAAAAGTTCCTTTGGGCTGCTGAACGGGCAGCAGAGGGACCACCACCTTAGTGTTAAGCTGACGCTCATTTCCTGATCACTCAATGCATAATACCACCACACTGGACATGGACTACATTGTTACACTACTTAAAGTATGCGCGCACACACACTCACCACCACTATTTTACACGTAAACATTTCTGTCCCCAGGTCACATTGGGATGTATGCTGTTGGTCAGGCTTCGGCCCAGAAATGCCGTTTTACCAGACTGCCATCTTTCATCTCCATCTCCACAGTAAATATGCTTTAAGTCACCATGTTGATGAATTCCACCTGGGTATATGACACTTGCTACCTCCTCCAAGCTCCACATTCAATCACGTCTGCCTGTCTGCTCTACAGCCCTCTATAGCTCTTTATAACTCTATTTCATATGTTCTCTAATCGGCCTCCCTGCCCCTGTACCACACTCAATCACTGATACACTCTCCATGAACCCCTTTTCTCTTGGTTCTTCTCATACCTTTCTGATGACCTGCATCACTCGATGTACTGCCTGATTAGCCTGCAGGGAGACCAGGTCAAAATGAGCTGGGGGCCCCTGTGGGAACCCCATTCAGCCTACTTTCTGTGTATTAGTGTACACAAGTACTCATCAAGTACAGTGCACACAAAGAAATACACATCTTAATCTTATTTTACCAAGAGCCCCAGAGACAAACCAGTGGTGCTGTGGTAGATTAGCTGGCATCCGCAGTTTGCTGTATGTTTGCATAAATTAATTAATTTCCCAACTTTTCACTATTTAAACACACCGACTAAAGAATGAGGCATTGACTAAAATAACAAAAACTGGATTTTAACAAAGCAGACGGGACACCTAGTTAATGCAGCACCCACAGTTACTGCTCATTACGTAAGTAGATAATCTGCTTAGATGTAGGCATGAAAACTATATTTATATGATATTGAAATGCTGGATGGAAAATAATGAAGTTAATAATAAAGACTGTGTTACTCAGTGTATTCACATATGACCCTGTGTTCATCCTAACATCTTAATGCATACAGGACTTAATTAATTAATTATTAATTATGTTTTCTAAAGTGCACTGCTGCCCTCATGTGGTTACAAGAGGAACAGCAGACGCTGAAGTAATATAAATTTGGGTGAGTAGTGAAGAGCAGAGGTCACCTCATCTCTGTAGTGGGGGAGGGGGGCACAAAACATTAGAAACAACTCTTAATATAATGCACTTCAGTTCAACTAAACCATCCACTATGACCTCTTTAATAAACATCTACTAGAATAATTAACAGTTTTACAACTAAGAAATTATAATCTTGTAGAATTAGATTATACAGGTACCTAATAAAGTCACCAGTGAGCATATATAGACATGGACATAGTCAAAGAGGGGAACATTTGTACTAATGTACTGACAGACAAGCAAGTTCTGGCAGAAATAATGTATGCTGCTATAGTGTTGTAAAACCTTGACAAAAGCTGTGTAAAAACTTCACTCAGTAATTACTGTTTGTTGAGAAAATGGATCTGAAATATGCTGAGCCGACTTTTAATAGAGAAGCACAGAAAGCAGTGATGGAACTTAACTAAGTACATCAGTAACCTATCAGTATTGCCATGTTACTTTATACTTCTACTCTACAACATTCTTGATTCTTCTTCTACTCTACATTTCAGATGGACATTTTGTGTGATTTACAACATTCACCTAACAGCTGAAGTTACAAATTGCTTTGCTTTTACAAAGTAAAAGATCCAAAGCGAACAAAAGAAGAGGGTTCATGCACCAAAAAACAATGTTTCTGTACTTATTCAAACTGTTGCACATCAGCACAAGAAAAAAAATACAGATGTTCTAGCTATGCCTTCTTCACTATTGACGGTGAAAAGCTGAAAGAACTTAAGCATGAAACAGAAGGACTATTGCACACTGATGAGGACACTGACAAAATCTCTATTTGTGTCTCCATGCCTCCTTTTGTTTTATGTTTTGGATTTGGACCCCAGATCCCCCTTTTTGTTTTTGGTTGGGCATGATGGTCTCTACATCTACCACGAACCATAAGATCAACTTTTAAAATGTTTTCTCGTTATTATTTTGTAAAGAGCATTTTTATGACCAGGTTGGAGTTGCATGAAGATTTATATGCCTGGATTTACACTTTAAAACTTACTATAATAAAATACTAAACATATAACCTATCACACAACATATATAAATAGAATTGAAAAATAAATCTTTCTGGACCAAAGAACTTCATTATTTAGCATTTAGATACTTTTTGATAAATATTGCTAATAACACATTATATTTTAGCAGAATTTGGAGTGCAGAACTATTGCAATGGAATAATAAATGATAAATTATCTGTACTGCATTCACAAAATAACTATCCTTGTAGACAGAGACTGTCTTAGTTTGTATACATTTGAAGATATAGATATATACAGTACATTTCCAGACCAGACCTTTGCAGGGAAAACCTGCCCCACAGTGTGTTAACTTCTCCCTCCAGCGGCAAACTGCAGGCATGACAGCTGCTGCAGCGGTAAAACATCAATAGCAGCTTCCTGTCGCTCAGACAGAGGGGGGAAGGTGCAGAATGGCGACCGTGCAGTGCTCCAAATGCACGGCAGAAAGGAAAGGGTTTCGGCGGGAACTTGATTCTTGGCGACACAAACTGATGCAATGCGTTGGTATGATCCATGTGCAGTTTCATATTATGTAAAATAACAACGGGTTTTACGGAGATTTAGTCTGGTGATAGAGGGGTTGCCACTCAGAGCCGTTGGATTGCTAGCCAAGGCTAGCTAACCAATAGCTAGCTAGTAGCCTGGCACCATAGGTGTCCAGCTTTAGCGGTTAGGTTAAGCTGACAGGCTAATATTTACCAGCTGGCTAGTTGTTCGTGCTGGCTACTTTTCTTTGTCCCTCTGAGCTAGCTAGAAGTAGAGCTAGCTAGCTAGCTTGCTTCTTGCCGGTCCTTGCTCTTTAAGATGATGTGTTGTGGCTGGGAGTTTGTCGTACATGTAGCAATAAGACGCTAAAACCTGTATTTAATGTGATCTGGTAGTGACATCGTTAGGTATATTTGTTTATTGACGTATATGTCGGGTATGCTAATGCGATGCTAACATGCTATGCTAACGTTAACGCCGCTGATGTTATTTGGGGAGGGGATTGTTGCTAAGCTAATTTAATGTCAGTGCAATATGTGAAAAGCAAACGTTTTAACTGTGTCGGGTAACAGGTTTCATTGTGTCCTTTGCTATTTTGAACACAGATTTATGCTGCAGAAGCCGGTAACGTTAGGCTAGCTCAGCCGGTGTTAGCAGGATTTCTTCTTGAGAAAATTTAGCCACAGGGACATTAAACACTGACTGCACAAACAATTAACTATTCATGTTTCTAATATTCACCAGTCATGTGTACTGGGCGATTATCAGGACTCCGTATCAAGTATGGCAGGTGATCGGTGTCTGCACGAAGTAGACACCTGGCAGTAACAGTGCACCTAGGTGTGAGGATATCTGTCGCTGTTGTCGTACTTGTCTGGTTTGACTCGAGCATGAAAAGCTACGTCATACTGTACCTGTTTACCGTGAGTATCATCATGTATGTGTTGTTCATAGTACTGTGGTGCTGAAGGGATGTTTCTGCTTATCTTTTCTCGCAGGGTTTGAAAGCATTCTGGAGGGTATCTATGGCCCAATGCTGCTGAGAGACCTCAATTTATTTGATGGTGGGTTTTTTTGTGTCCATTTAAAGAAAATCGTGATGACTTGTTATGTGTATTATTATTTTCAAAAATATATACATGGCATGACCAAAACTAATCATGCTCTGGCCACTGCCCATTTGCTCCTGATTTCTCAAACCTTTTTGTAGCACTCAGAACTAAAGCACATTTGTACCTGTGATATAAATCCCTAAAGTGTGACACAAATTGCTTGTTTGTTTTGTGTTTTATTTTTATTTATCGTTAGACGTATGAATAGTTACCCCTTTTATTTTCCGTTTGTATACCTCACAAGTGAAAGGAACTTATGCTGTTAATTACGCAATGACCATGCAGACTATCTGTCCCAGTGACGGCAATGTAAACACTAGGGTTGAAAAGAATAACTGGCTTGCAACTAAAAAGGTATTATAGCTTTGAACATTTGTCTGTATTACATCAAAAATACTGTTATGTACTGATGTATATGTGCCTATGGTTGTAACCCAGTCTGAAAAGGAAAACAAAAACATGCTAGACACATGATCAGCTCAGAAGAACAAGAAAGCAAATTTTTACAAAACATTTACATTAAACAAACATGAAGCTGTGTTTTTAAATATCTGAGGTGGTGAAAAGGCAGGATGTACATGGATAAAACTGACTCTAGAACCAAGGTAGTAAGAGTTTCCCTGTGCATTACCGTTCATCATCATCATCAGTGGGGTAATTTGGTTCCTCGTAGTTGCCATAATAACACTTACTGTAAGTTATTTCAAATTTTTTTGTTATGTTAGACGCTATTATTTTGGCAAGACATATCCAATAAATTACCAACTCGGTGTATTTATTTTTACAGGTTGTCCCTCTGTACATAGGGCCCTATG
>JAUBNQ010000001.1:11860417-11890385 GCA_032353495.1 Ctenopoma kingsleyae | reverse complement strand
GAGTTTTTCCTCTCCACTGTCGCCTAGTGCTTGCTCAAGTGGGACTGTTGGGTTTTCTATATAGTTCTGTATATACTATTTTGCAAGCTCCTAAGCCTTGCTATGTAAAGTGCCTTGAGATGACTTTTGTTATGATTTGGCGCTATAAAAATAAAGATTAATTGAATTGAATTGAATTGATTTCACCATGGAAAATGATTTGCTTTTATAGATGATGATATTCTAGGATCATTTGTAACAATAAAAAGCAAAGATTAGAGAAATGTTTGAAAAAAGTATTTTTGATCCATTATCCTGTTAATCGTGTTGTGACCCACTGAGAAGAGGGCACGCTTAAGATAGGAACCACTGGTCTGAAAGAGCATAAGGAATTAATATTTTTTGCTCATGGTGTAAATGTAGAAATATAAAGAGATTTTATCACATAATTGCCTGCCCTCCGAGCTTTCTTATAATGTGCACTTCATTGTGACTAATTACTAATTAGGCTTAGTAATGAGAATGTGACGCTATGGTTAGGTTAAAGTACTAAAAAGAAGATAAAATGTTAATCTAATAATGGTTTTGATGTGGATGAATATTCCTGGAAGGTGTGTGTGCGTTTGGAAGAAGAGAGGAGGACCAGCGAGGAGCTACGCAGTTGTCTGGAGAAGGAAAGAGAGGAGCTGAGGACAAAACTGAAAGATGCTACAAATGAGGTCAGTTTAAATTATATTATTATGAGTGTGGATTTTTGCCAGCAAGGTACATTCATAAAATCATTTAAAATATTTTAAATATGTGAAGGAGAAGTGTTCCTGTGTTCTCAGATCTGTAGGCTAGAGTCAGCGATCCAACAGCAAGAGAAGAAAGAAAAGGTGGCACCGGAAGCTGCAGCCTCATGTGGACCACAGTGCTCTCGTCGGGAAGAACTTCATCAGACTCGGAGTAGACTGGCTCGGATTCAGGAGGAGGGCGAGAGGCAGCGTGACAGACAGCAGAGAGAGATAGCATCCCTGAGAGCTGACAAACATCGGCTGGAGGAGAAGGTCCTGGAACAGAGCCGACTGAACACGGAGAGGAGTCTTCTAGAGCAGAGCCAGCGGCACACAGAGGACCGGATCAGGTAGCAGAATAAACACAGATCTGCCAGGACCACTTAGGATTACATTACAAAATCTTGATTCTGCTTGTAGTCTTTCCCCTGCCCTCCTCTTAAATGATCACTGCAGAAGATCAAAGTCGTGGCTCACAGCTTTTGTCTCTTTCGGTTTGATTCAGTTAAATGCACTTTATTGGCATGAAATATGTTTTTCCATAACAAAATGTGAAGCATTAAACAGCATCAGTGCATCAATACAAATCAAATCAATATCACAATCTAAATAAACATTAGCTTTCATGATTTTCAGAAGACCAATTAGCCTGTTGTGTCTACATATTTATCTTTTTGTTATATGATTAATCTATACACACACCAAAAACAACTTTCATCACATTTGATTAATGTTTTAATTAGTGTAAAATATCAGTTAACAAGCAGCTATCCCTCACTACAAAAGACACTCTATGGTATCTTTGTTGTTGAATAGGTAACGGTGATACATTCAAACAACAGCACCTCCTAACCAGATGTTACTTTCCTTTTTTGAAGTGTTTTCCACGAAAAAGGTGCATATTTATATAGAAAGTAGTTCTATTCAGGTTGTGAAATTAAAATACAAGTGAATTCTTAATCTCATAGTACAGCTAGAAAAACCAGGTTTTACACAAACAATATATGGACATGACACAGTGAGAAATATTCAGGTTACGGCTGTGTACTTGCTGTTTGCTGGACACAATAAATTGTTCTAAAAATAAAGTAGAAGCACAAGAAAACAACACACTTTAAAGATTACATCGCAGTGTGTCAGGAAGAAATAAATTGTAATTTTTCATGCCTCACTTCTCTGTCTGGTGTATGCCTCCAGGGCAGAGTGTGAGGATCGTCTAAGAGCAGAGTTCAGGATAGAGATGAATGCTGCTGTTGCTGAGAGCGAACAGCGATGGCAGAACCGAGAGCAGGAGCTGCAGACACAGATATCTGAGCTGCAGAGTCAACTGGCCGAGCTGCAGTCACAGGTGAGTGTCCTTCTCAGACTGAATTACAAAACACATCCAGGATCCTTGGTCTCAGTGCTTCCTATACACCAAGTTTCACATTAGAAAAGTGATAATCAGGCTCATTTCCCATGTTATTTTCACTTCACGTTATTTTCAGCTTGAGTTGCTGAAAACATCTGAAATATGGGCCATCATCTTGAGGACTAGGAAAGACTAGTCCTGTCAGGGATTCAGTTACACAATCAAGATTTATTCAGTTAGTTCCAAGATAGTTCAGAAAACCTAAATCTTGTATTAAGATCCAACATTTCAAATTATCCAGTTTAATGACTAAACATTTAATGAAGCAATTTTTATTGGACAGTAGTAAATTGTAGTTGTTTTAGCTGAAGATTATTTTCTTGATCAATCAATTTTTCAGAATAGCCAGGAAGATAATTAAACATGTCCATTGTAATTTATCTGAGCACAGATGGTGTATTTAAAATGTTTTGTTTCATCCAACTAACAGTTTAATACCCAGAGATTTCCAGTTTGACATCATAAGCTGCCAACCCTCATATTAGAGGAGTGAACATGCAAAAGTTGTTGTTTTTTTTTGGACAAATTACCTTAACGATTAATTGACAATCAGAAATTGTTGCCAATTAGATCTCATACTATGAGTGTGTCACCTTATTTGGGTTGTAAGGTCATGTTTGACTTTTACACATCAGTATAAAAGACAAGTCACGAGTGTTGTTGTGTGACTGTGTGAGAAGCTGTCAAAATGACCTTGATGTTATCATTCGAGGTGTCACGGCTTTGGCTTGGAGATTACACATTTGTAATAGAAAGCCTGCGGAACAAACTGAAATGAGGAGTTTGAAAGATGTGTGTATACAAGGCAAGGAGACTCTAATGAAAGGCCAGATCGGTATTATGGGAACATAATTACCTATTTTTGGATGCATATTTCAAACTAAAAGTCAGGATAATTTAGCTTAATTTGCATCTTGCTTTTTAACAATTCTTTTTAAAAATCTGTCTCTTGTGTCTCTGCCAACTTAGAGCAATCTTTAGTCGCTGGAGTACTCTTTTAATTACTTCCATAAGCTTGAGTTGAGTCCACAATGAAGTCTTTGTTTAATTCTATGAAAAGTGTTCGAGTCTGCAAATTCTAAAACAAAAGCAACATCTCCACATAATTCAACGCCTGCTGCAAATTCATCAACTCAGGATTACTGTGATGCCACAGAGAGCCTTAAAAAATCCCACTGTCACGTTTTCTCACTAATGCATGCGGAGATGAAGAAGGCGGGCCAGGGAGATGACTGCCATGGCAACCCTGAAATTGACAGGCTGAGGACGGAGGTCCAAGACACCAAGGAGATAAACAGGAAACTGAGGGAGCTGCTGCAGGTAGATGAGATGCACACACATTTTCAACAATTATACTTGTCTCCTTCATATGTTTTCTCTGTGATGAATTATTTAGCAGCTTTGATGATAGTGCTTCAGTGAGGAGGCAGCATTATGTTATTCTATAAATGTGTGCATTCATCTACACAGGTTAAAGTGTGTGTACTGTAAAGACATGCAGCTCTGGAAAACATTAAGAGACCACTGCATGAAAGCTGTGTTTGCAAATCAGGGTTCCATTACCTCAGGGTTCCACCAAATATTGATTTCTGAACATGTCCTAAGTTAAAATATTAGTAATGTGAATATGAACTTGTTTTGTTTTTGGTTTTTTTGCATTATTTGGGGGTCTGAAAACAAAGTCATTTTCTGCAAATAAATGGAATTTGGGAGTTATGTTGTCAGTAGTTTATAGAATAAAACAAAAATGTTAATTTTACTCAAACATATACCTTTAAATAGCAAAATCAGAGAAACTGATAATTTTGCTCTTTCTTAATTTTGTCTCTTAATTTTTTCCAGAGCTGTAGTTGTGTGAGTTTAAAGAATGCAGCTGTTGTAAATATATCAAAATGTGTGTTAATATGTTGGAGGAGCCGCAAAGCCAGTCATTAGCTGAGGAGAAACAAAGTCATGCCATGGCTCTGCAGGCGTTGGAGAAACAGGCGAAAGAAGATCTGCTGTCTGAGAGGAACAGACTACAGACAATGCACCACCTGGAGCTAGGTAACACACACATGCACACGTACACATGAGAATTTGCATAAACACACACACAGTAACGCACTGTGTTGCACATGCACAGCTGCATACACAAAATGAGCATCTGCACACATACACACACACACACAGACAGAGCGATATACACATAGAGATTCAGAATTCAACAGTGATGTTGCTATTGCCATGGATACACTTCACCATGGCAACAGCAGAAAGGTACCTGTAACTGTCGACCAAATTGATTTTGTTTTCTGTATGTGGTTCTGTGCTTGGGTGCATGCGTGTGTGTGTGTGTGTGTGGTATCAGATAAGCAACGTGCAGAGTTGACCCAGCAGTACACAGAGTGGAGCAGACAGATGACCCAGAGACACATGCAGCAGATAGAAGACCTACAGTCTCAGCTACAGGCACACACACAGATGATGGCTCTGCAACAGGTGACAAACGCACACACACACACACACACACACACTTCAGTGGCCACAGTGCTGAATATTAGTCCTGCTGAGATGAGTGTGCACAAAGACAAATAGCCTACATGTTCACAAATAAACACTCACCTCTCAGTCTCTTTGTCCATGTATATGACAAATACATATATAGAGTATGAGAGCACGCAAGCATATCAGAACAAGTTGATAACATTATTCTTCATGTAAATAAAACCCCTCATGGCTCTGGGATTAAGCCAACACAGTATGATAGTGTCTGCAGCACCATTAGTGTAACTTAGCATGGAGGCTTTCAACTGTATCTCACAGGTCTTCATTCAGCAATAGGAGCAGACTTAGGTATGTGATGTTAATTGTGTTGTTTTACAAGTGGTTGTAGATAGGTTGTAGATCATCACCTCCATCTCTGTTGAGGGCGAGTCGATGTGTATGACCTCCATGACCTTCCTTTAGGTGTCCACACTCTCCTGGTCTATAATCCTGACTCCTTCTCAATCAGTCTTGTGGTTGTTCTTGGAGTGGTGTTTTTTAACTGCTGCTTGTTTCTGCTGTTGCCCCAGTCTCTTCCCCAGGATGTTAGCCGTCTCCCCTTTTTAGTTTTCTCCACAGCTGCAGCACTTGATATCAGATACTACTCCTATCTTTTTCTATAGGCTTAGTCTTGTCCTTTGGGTGGACCAATAGGGACCTTAATGTGTTGTATGATACGCCATTCAAGTTAAACTTCTGTGTTTAGATTAATCATTGAAAATATTTAATTCTGGAAGTCAAGAATGAACATCTGTGGTAAAAATTCAGATTCTTAATGCAGATTTCAACAACACATAGTCACTTCATGTATGCTTGTATGCGTGTGTGTACATGTGCGTGTGAAGGATTTGAAGCAGCAGAACCAGAATCAGGTGTTTGAGCGACAGCTGGATGAGAGTCGCTGTGCCATGCTGGAACTGCAGAGAGAGAATGCATCTCTCAAGAAGAAATTAAAGGAGAGGTAAGGAAATAAGTACATTCATGTTAAAGAAATGATTAATGGTTATTTTTTATTACTGATTCATCTACTGATATTTTTCCTCCGTTAAATGGAAATAGTGAAAATGGCCATCACAGTTTCTCAGTGCACATAGAGACACAGACAGCTGAGGAAAAATAAAACAACAAAGCATGATAACAGACTACATTTGAAAAATTGCTTTCCCAGGTCAATACTGGAAAAACCTGAAGCTGAAGAGAAAGAAGAGGAAAACACAGACATGAAGAAGAGAGATGCACAGCTGGAAGAAGAAGCACAACGTCTGAAGGAGGAAGTGGAGAAACTGAGGGTGGAAATGGAGAAACTGGAGGAGTCACAGAAGCACTGGGAGGAGAGGAAGGAGGAGGACATAAAAGATGAGGATGTGGACGAGGAGAAGAGGAAGGAGCGGGAGGAGGAGAAGAGGAGAGAGGAGGTGGAGGAGATCAGGAAGGAGCACAAGAGGGAGATGCAGAGTTTGGTCTCAGAGTACAGCAGCGCCCAGACACACCTGCAGGCTCGAATAGTGGCCTTGGAGAATGAGTGAGTAGAGGAAACACAACACAACACACACGCACAGTTTGGATGGTTAAAATGTTTTCAAGCACTGAGTGGACATCTGGACAGGTGTGTGAGAAAAGATGTTTGTGCATATGATTTAACTGCAGATTACGTGAACGTGAGGAACGGTGCCGGAGGCGGGAGCCACGATGTGATGACCTGCAGCTGGGGAAACTCCAGGAGAGACTGACAGAGAGAGACCAGCTCATTAAACGATTAGTGGTGAGAACACACAGCACACTGTAAAGACTCTGACACTCACTTTATCAGGCAGAAGTGTGAAGAAGTGATGTTCAGCAGTTTCCTTATTGCTAACAACAAAATTAAACCACTAGAAGTGTCACCCACCAAAGAATGGATCCTACAAAGTCTGTGTAGATAAAGCTTGACTTTTTTTGTCCAAAAACTGGTACAGACGTTAGTCATCAGATTTGCTGCCATTTAAGATGCTGTTTTGGGAGGTTTAATGTCTTATACTAGGAGGAAGCAGGGATCCAGCAACAGACAGATGTTTACTTCTTTTTTGTTGCATATCTTTGGATTTTAGATATTAGAAAATGTCACAGTTCACCACTTTTTGAAATTTCATAGCCACATAATTAATTGAGTAAGTGTGTGATTATGTTGAGCCCAACTCTTTCTATTTTTTCTGTTTTCTGTGTGCATCTATTGCTGTCCATTAAAGGCAACATATCTCAAACATAACAGGTTAACTGATAATGAAAATGATCATTGGTTGCATATGGTCAGGAGAAGCAAGGAATTAAACCTGGCTCCTTCAGTTTACAGTCATTGCCACACATGCCATCTTAAAACAGTGAGAAACAGTGGGAAACTTCAAATGTAGTGAGTACGTGATTCACAAGGGGAGAGATTTTGTCAAAAGATATGAACCCTGCTACGCTGACAACACCAGTTTCTCAACTTGAAATTAGTTAAAATTGTGAAGGAAACAGCAGAAAATTAACATGGTGCAGGCTCAGCTGACAGAGGGGATCTGAGTCATTCTTGGAGTCAGTTAACAGTAACTAAGAGTTCGTGTAAAACTGGCTGTGAGGGCAAAACTTTAAAAATGTAATTAACCACTCAAACCAAATCAGACTGGAACTGTGGCTTCATTAATCATCTGTGGTTTTATACGTGTAGGAGCAAATGACATTTTTCAAATTGTCCTCTGCCAGAGTGTTGTGTTTACCATCTGTGCAGCATGAGGCTGCTTGCACCCTCCAGACACAACTCTAATACAACAGCACCAACTGTGAACAAGGCCAATGAAAGTCCTTCCTCATCCTCCTTCCCTCCAGGAAGAGAGGCATCAGCTGCAGCTCCACCCTCCTGTTTCTGGGGACAACAGCACCCTCAGGCTCCGTGACAGCAAGTCCCGCCCTGGGAGCGTCACGCCAACCATGAGGGTGAGTTTCTCTGTCCGCCTCATGCACATAATGCATTCATCAAAACAAGCCTCCTTCCAGCCAGAAGGGTTCACTGGGCAGAAGCCAACTTTTGTTTCTGTACCATGAAGCAGTAAAATGTACAAGCTCACCCACTCGACAGATCGCAGTCTGTCACAGAGCTGCGCCCCCTCCTTATCTGTCGCATTGCATATAATTACAATTCATTAGACCAGTAAAGAGTTTTTAAAGAATAAGATGTTTGGATAATCTGACAGAAAGTTTATCATGAACTACATATTTTTACTTCAGACAGAGGTGGTAGGTGACTAAGTATATTAATGCAAGTACTGTAAGTAAAATTTTGTGGTACTTGTATTTTACTGAATAATTTCCATTTTATGTAAGTGTTGTTTATACTCGGTTCAAAGGGAAATTGTTTAATTTAACTCCCTTTTTTTTACACTCACGTGTGACAATGTAATCAAAGTACATAAAAGTAACAACAAACAAATTATGATGTATTATTATGTATTAATATGTATTAACCACCTGACAGTACATAAACAATAGCTAAAATCATCTTATTTTTAATAATTACTAGAAGTTTTTCATTGCCTAATTTTCCATCAATAAGACTTTTAGAGCAAATGTCAGATGAGTTCACAATTAACATTTTTCCCCTTTTAAAAAGTTGTGTGTCAGTGTTGTGTAGCTAAAAGGGTCTGTTTCTAAATAGAACAAATGAACAGAAAAGTTTTTTGAAGTAATTCTGTCTTAGAATTAAACTATTTGGTTTTTCTGCAGAAACTTTATTTATGAGCTACTAGATATTTTCAGTCATAGTGAATCATGATTTGAGGCTGCAGGTGCATTCATTTTCTTATGTTACTGTTGGTTATAGATGAGTGATCACAGACCTGCTGGAACAGTCCAAGCATCTGTGCTGTTGACTGCATTTCAAATTATACTCCTTCTAATTCTTTTTAAATTTAATTAAACATCCACCTTCAGTCAGTTAGAAAGACAGTCGTTAAACACTTTGTCATTTACTTTTTGAGGCTGTGTTTAGCTCGGCTTCATGACAGTTACAGTGGTGACAGGTTTTCACAGCGGAAAACAATATCATAACATCACAAACCTCTCCTGCAGCATGAGCTGATTGTCTGTATGTTCAGTTTGTTACAAATAATCAGTTTGGACAAAATCTTCTTTCCAAATAAGCACAATATAAGAGAATGTATTTAAAGGCTGAATTTTTTTTAACATAGCGAGCATATATGTGCTCAGTGGCAAAAAAGGCGGTTTCCTCCAATTTTTAAAATCGCCACAATTTTCAGCTGTGTCTTAATACACATTTGTTACACGTGTTAGTATTTCCTGATGGTGGATGTGGGATTAACACAAACAAAGGTACAGTGCGAATGTTCATCATAATAAAAGTAAAAAACAACCGTGTTCATTAGTGTGGATTTTGATTATATAACAAATGAAACATAACATATGTGACCATGTTGTTTGACAGAGGAAGCGCGTGGAGTCGCCTCCTCGTGTCACCAGCATCCCCAGCGGCAGTACTCACGACAGGAGCATCTTCCTACCCCACTCCTCCTCATCGTCTTCCTCCTCTTCCTCCATCCATCAGCACTCGTCCTCGACCCTCCCCCACCAGTCCACCTCCCATCCTCACACCTCCTCCCATTACTCCACCTCCTCTCTTCCACACAAGCACACTTCCCTCTCCCTCGGCCAGCATTCCTCCCCCTCCCTCCCTCGTCCCACCAGAACCCGGAGTTCCTGCATCCCTCCCACCCCGGCACCCACTGCCCCTCTCCCCGTCTGCCCGTCACCGCAAACGGGTATCAGATATGTGTACCCCTCCTGTCAGGAGCCACATGCACATCTACAGGCCCAGTCAATCAGGTATGAACATTTTAATATGGTGGTAGTGGTGTTACAAATCAATGAAGAAGAGAAATCTGCACATATAACTCTGATTTATTTCAGCTGTTAAAGACTGACTTCTAAGCACACTTCATTCTGAAACTAAATCGTGAGTGAACTGAGTAAGAGAACCTGAGTTTGATGTATATGATACTGATAAGGACAGTTTTTTCAGTTTATAAATTGCAATTTAATACCTATTTCACCCAAAATACAAAAGTATAATGGAAAACCAGTAGTAACAATATGACTCAGTGTTGTTACATTTTACTCTGCATATAATTCCTAATAAGGTTTATTAAGAAAATAGATTGCATAAGATGGATTAACCAATTAAAAATGTTAATGTGAGTTCTTGCTAAAGTCAACACATGAGATGATGAGCTGCTGTAAATCTCACAAACTCCACTGTGGCACCAAGATATAAAAATATAAAGTCAAATATATATTAACTGTCTACAGCAGCCAAGAAAAATAAGTAAGTTAAAGGCCTTTCTTAGAGGAAATTTATAGAGCCTTTTAAGACTTTTTAAAAATCTTCTGTTTAAAATAGTGTCTGAACCTTATTCAGTCAAATATAGATTTTCAATTTGCTGATTTTCTATTTTCTTATTTGAAGGTACAGTAAGATGTTTTGTATGTAAACTTTTGTCCAGTATTTTCTGACGTTCCTGCGTGTTGACAATAATAATATCTCATTCGTGTGAATCTATTTTCCATTCACTTCTTCTAATGGACCAATCAAAGCATGCATTTCCTGAAGTGGATTCAAAGTTCATAGTCAGTGAATAGAGACATGTCTGGAAATGTTATCTTGTTAGTTATCCACATTTTCACACTACTGACCAGCAACTCGTTTCAGTGGTTTAGTCTCAAAAAGTAATGCCACGTTAAAGTGAATGTGCTTTTCCTCCTGTGTTTTTGTAGGGGCCCCTATCTGGAGCCGAGGGGGACAGAGGGGCTGAAGCAGGAGTGGTTCACCAAATACTTCTCCTTCTGAGCACAAACACGCACATGAACACACACACAACGGCTGCAAGTACATGTCCTCATACACTTCATTGCTTCTTCTACACATCCATTTGCTTCCCACACACACACACACACACACACACACACACACACACACACACATATAACAGCATTAACAGACATATGGGCTCATCACCAGCAAGGCCATCTCAAACATTGCCTCAAAGCTCAACCAAAAAGTGCTTCTCAAACACATGCCTGACCTCTTCTCAGAACATAGGCCTGCCGGATCTTGTTTGTATAGTTTGGAATGTCTCCATATCTTTTCTTCTTTTTTTTTTTTTTAAAACAGTCTTCCTTTTTTAATGCAATTTATTCTCTAATCTCATCTCATTGTTATTCCAGGCAAATCTACATTTCTTAAATTCTTCAACCACGTGTCTGTTTAATTATGGAAGCATTCGACATATTCAATCAAGATCCTCGTCAAAACGGACACTCGACTCACCATACCAAAATGAAGCTTGTCTCAATGCAAAAATGTATAATAATTTTAATGAACAAATTGAATAAAATATTTTGTTTTTGTACATGGCTTCTTCTTTGTCTCCTGAAAATTCATTCAGAATATACTGATTAAAAAGTAATTACCATACAAACTATTTCATCACTTTAAAATCATCTAAAAATCCCAAATTATCATTAAAGTCAACTGATGCTGACATTGAGTTTGAAAATTTTAGTAGTGATACAGTATATTAATGTTCTTATCGGCCAACAGTACATAAAGTATAACTAATGCTCAACTGCTGATATTTTACCAATTTATCTGAGCCTCTAATTTCCAGTTTTTGGGATACCATGACCTGGACGACTGAGAATCTTCACAGACAAAAGATATTCAGTTTACAAAGTTGTGTTAAACAAAACAATGCAGTGACCAGAGAATATTTAGCGTTTTTGACTGATGCATAAAGAAACTGATTTTTCAGTGAAGCACAATTACATAATGGAAAATTTGTGAGCACAATACATTAAGACAATTTTAAAAATCGGATAAAGATTTATTTAACATTTTTTCTGCAACTAGGATGGATGAACATGAATAATAATTTTCAAATAGTCATTTTAATAACTTGTCACATGACAGCTGTGTACATACTGTACATTAAATGACAATAACCGTCTTTACATACCAGGTCGTGACTGGTTTACTGACATAAGATGACTGATGATGCTACACTTTCTTAAAACTAAAAAAAAAAAAAAAAAAAACAACTCTCTGTGAGCTTCCTCACACTTCATGTGATGACTACTGAAACATGGGGCAGTTCTGCAGCACCTCACTGGCAGAGCTGTACTGGAGGACGCAGTCATAGAAACGAGTGAGCTCCTCTCGCACCTCCTTGGCAACCCTTCCTCGTGGGCCCCGGTACTTCATGGAAAGAAGCTTGGAGCACAGGTAGTGTATCCACAACACGTTGGTATGCGGGTGGTAGTCACTCCAGTTGTTTCTGAGACAGAAAGATCAGAGGCTCAATAAACCATGACCACGGTAACACTAAGATAATTATAATTTAACACTGTAAATGAGCCAATAAATATGACTTTGTCTTATTAGAGCTGCTGGTAGGAGCATTTTTTCATTTAGTCATTACAGCAGTTTTTATGTTAAGCTAAACTAAAGTACTGACTGTAGTTTCATAGTTAGTGGACAGATGTGAGAATAATTTTCTCATCCGACTCTCAACAAGCACATGAGTAAGCATTTTCCCAAAAATGCTAATTTATTCATGACATGAATTATCAGTGTCACACTGTGAAAATTACATTTTCTGGATGAGTCATCTAATGCACAACCAACCAACAACGTATGGCTGACTTTAATATTTAAACTGTATAATAAGAAAAGGTCTTACTGTTGCTTTGACCTTGTAGACATCTATTGATTCACTCTGATCAATGTCAGATCAATAGGAGGTTTATTGGAGCTTCTAAGCTTTGCTGTCCTACATTTCCCTTCTCTTGTTTTGTGCATCATTAATCTACTCTGTGTGACACCTTTACAGCACAGAGACACAGTGGGTGTTTCTAAATTAGTCACTGACACATATATGCACTGACCCATTCTCCTTTCTCATCAGTCTGTAGATTTCAAACTGGTAATCTCCCTGGCCCATGAAAAGCTCCTCATCCTTCGAGATATCACAGGACACCGTCAGTTCATCTGGAGAGAACAAAACATATGCTTGGTATTCATTATGTAAACTCGGCCATGTGTTGTGGACATAAAATAAACAGAGTATGACTGCATAGAAAGTGAAGGGTGGAAAAATATCTGACCGATTTCTAGTCTGGAGAGGGAGTAATCAATGACGCGGACCAGAACCCCTTTGGTTTCCAGAGAGTGGGTCATTCCATTCAGGAGGAAGCTCCCAGTCTTCTGCTTGGTTGTTTTGACCAGTATATTTCCCCAGTGGAGGTCCCTACAGTAACCAGCACAGGCGGGTAAAGTTACTGCTACACGATACCAACAAATCATCCATCACACTGACACAACATACACACTGAATGCGTCACCGAGTTGGCTTAAATGACAAGTTTGATACTTGAACACCACTTTTCCCACCTGCTGTGGCTGCTGGAAGTTGTTGTGCTTGTACTATCTGGTTGTGTACTGCAATTTAAATTGTATTTTTAATATGAGCTTTATGGACGAAGTTTTAATGTGTATTTAGTGGTAATAAAAATTGGACTTTTATACATTCATATCAGAAATCCCTTCACATGTTGTACTTTTTGTGTTGAAGCTCTACTGTTAAAAGCATAAAACTGACATTTTTGACCTGTGGCACAAATTTTTTTTGCATTGTGTTTTCTTTAAAAGAGCCAAAATTGTCCCAACTTCTCAAATGTAGATTTTTGCTGGGTTGTGACTCAGTGTAGTTTGTGTGTGCTGTACCTGTGTTCAAAGTGTAGCTCCTGCTCAGCAACAGCCAAGGCAGCAGTAACCTGATGAAGGATGCTCTTTGCCACGCCCAAAGATGCCAGCTGGATGACACAAGACAGGTTTGGATAAAAGACTGTATTTGCACTTCCATACATCAGCCAATTATTACACACTGTAATAGTGACTGTTTTTAAAATTCATTGTTCTGTCTGCATCTTCTCGAGCACACATATTTGAGGTCTAGCTGACATTAAGCTGTAATGACTCGATTCAAGACACTACTATATTTATGCATGCTGACTCTTCATTTACGGTTGAGCGCATTTTTACAGCTAGTGTGAAAGAGTAAGGAGCTAAAGCTAGTGTAAAGAGAGTAGAGTGTTACATTTCTGTTTGAAGACAGAGTACTTGAAATTCTGGCTACAGTAGAGAGAGAGAGAGAGAGAGAGAGAGAGAGAGAGAGAGAGAGAGAGAGAGAGAGAGAGAGAGAGAGAGAGAGAGAGAGGAATTCAGAGCAGTGACTGACATGACTGATGACCATTCAACATCACAGCTAAGCACTGTGACACAGGGTATTATGCAGCTGTCATTATGACGTGTTGTGCCCACCGTTCCATTGCTGTTCTCTAGATCGATGCCCCCAAACTCAAACTCCAGGATTATGAACAATTGATCCTTTTGAAAGAAATCTGTCCAAGGATGGACAAAGAGATTCAATGAAATAGACAAAGATTCCACAAATCATTGTTTATATGCCTGAAAGGACCTGCTTGTTAGGGCAAACTGATTAAATTGTATACTGTATGTGTTTGCTTGTCTTGTTTTTAGCTGTTATTTATAGACCAACTATTAATAGTCTTAAAGAAGAAATGTTTCTTTGGCCCCACTGACCTGGTCTGTCATTCTCTGAGCTTTTCTGTTGGTCAAATTTATCCCAGGCTTTTAGGAAATCTGGAGGATAGCAGCCTTGAACGCAGTGGAGACTGTAAGGGAATAACAGACACATCAAGTCCCATTAAAACTAAAAACTGCTGAGACACTAACAGACAAATACCAGAGAGTGCGCTTACTCATTGAGTCCAATAAAGCCAGGAGTCTGGTTGTGCTGCTTCTCTTTCAGGCTGCTCAGTTCCCTGTTGGGAAAAAAAACAAACACACAGTGCTGTTTGGTTAGCAATACCTAGGTATCACTGAAATTTCAGATTTCGTGATTTGGATTACAGATCACAATCTCTTTAATGTGCAAATGCTAGTGGTGGGCTATAACAGTTTTCCAGCAAATGGAGCAGTGCAAGTCTGTACGTACTTTGAGATAATAATCTCGTGGAGAATCTCTCCAAAGGTCTTCTGAGTCTCTCCGTTCACCTTCTCACTGCCCTCTACTGGAATGATCTGTAAAGACAAAAGAAACAACAACAAAAAAAACACTGTTAACGACAAATGTTTAGACACAGTACATGCTGCATGTCAATAGTACCCCACAGCCTCCTTCAGCCTCAGATGTTGTGATGTGATTGTAAGTACAGCCACTTGTGTTCATGTAATGACACCTGACCAAAGTTCAGGCCTGGACACTGTCCAGAGTTACTCTTACTCTGAAAGGGAATACACACTTGCTAGCTATGAATTCTCCAGAGAACATCCTGCTGCATCCAATCATTGGCTTAACTGTACATTGCTCAGACTGCTCGACTTGACTGTAGAACATTCTACACAACAAATAGTGGGCAGTACATACAACCCACTACACTTACAATGCACTGTGGTTCATATTATATATGTATACCTAACACACATACTTTGAGAGCAACAGTGTCTCCTGAGGCATTGGTGGTAGAGAAGACTTCACCAAAGGTCCCTTCCCCGATCTTCACACACCGTTTCATACGGTGAGGGAGAATACACTCCTCCCAGGGCAGAGGGCGCTGCTGGCCACACTCAGCATACACTTTCTCTGCATCTGACAGATCTGCATCTTCGCACACAGCCTGTAAAGGAAGACAGGAAATACATCGGCACACATTCTAACACACTGCTCCTTCTGTTATTTAGCCTATCTTCATTTGTTTAAATGGCATGGAGAAAAAACAAAACAGAAATGAAATGTTTTTCAATGGCAACTGGACTTTTTGGATGTTTTAGTTTGACGACATTTAACCCTTCCATTCCAGAGGGCTTTCTCAAAAACAGAAATGCATGTCAACATAACATAATATAATTCAACAGAGATACAAACTGCATCCACTAAAATGACCATAAAATGTATGTGTGTATCTTTGATGCTGGTTAGGTCAGACTCATAGTGTACTTTCTCGTACCAGAGAATCATTTCTATGCAGCTGTGACCGCAGGTGTCTGGGAAGTGGCGTCCGCAAGGGTGTGGCAAAAAGATCCTGGCTGATGTCTGCAAGATTCGCCCTTCCTGCAGAGCCTGACACTGTCAGAGTCTTTGGAGTGAGCAGCACTGATGAGAGGTGAGAAGTTACACAAATGTTTAAAAAAAAAATCATAGTGGAGGGTGGGGCTCAATCAAACTTGAGGACACAGTCACTTTTTAAATTAAATAAAAAAAACAACTTCTGAACAATTTACAACTTAGTGGTGTGTGTATGTGTGAATTACCCCTGCCTTTGCGATGAACAGAGAGGGCAGCTTTAAGTCTGCTCCAGGTGTATGTGTTTGGTGTGAAGTCGGCCAGGAGAGATGAGAGGTTGAGTGGACTCGCTCTGACTGGGGTGGATAAATTCGCTGCTCCAAGCTCCTACACACAGGATGGATGACACAGCTTGTCAATGACAAGGCTGTACACAGCTACACCCGAGTCAATTTTAAATACTTCCTAACAATTGACATTTAATTACAACTGACTGTACTGTGTGCGTATCGCTCTCACCCATGGCTGCTTGCGTTGCGTAGAGATCAGCTCATTGATGCTGCAGTCCACAGCCCTGGCACCACCTGACTGTGCTGCACGACTCCTGAACATGTGTGTGCTGGTGTTGACACTGTTTTTCCAGCGACTCACACTCAGTCCGCTCACACATGCCTTCCTGGTCGTCCCAGGTCGATCTGTAGATGTGCTTCTCCTTTTCTTCTCTTTAATAGCCAGAGATGTCTTTTTTCTTTTGGGGAGAATGTCACAAGAGCTTTTCACAACTTCTTCTGAGTCTGATGAAATCTTGTCCTCAGTTGACGCCCTCTTTTTCAAATTGACTTTCATAGATAAAGTGTCTTCATTACAGTGATATGCATTAGATTCAGACTGGTGGTCACTGCTTATCTGATCATCACTGGCTGAGTCTGACACAACAGCAGGTGATTTAAGTTTTCTGTCTTTAAGGTTTAATATATCTTTCAACTCTGACAAAGATGCTCTCTTTATATCAACAGTGAGTTTGCTAGTAAGACATTTCTCCTCAAGTATTTTTGCCTTTTCAGTTTCTGGGTCATTAGACTGGACTTGCACTACTGCATTCATGTTGTTCATTGACCACCTAACAGACACTTCATCATCTGGGTTATGTGTGTGATCATGTTCAGCTTTGTTTGCATTTGAAATGACAGACCTATCATCACAAATCGAATGAGACTCTTTCTGCAGTGTAAACCCTTTACATTGCTCCTTGTTCACTTGTGACAAAGGCAATTTTTGTAGCGGAACTGTGCATTTCTTAGCACATTTGTCCTTTATTGCCATTGTCTCCTCTTTAGTTAACACCATCTGTGCAGAGTTGCTAGCTGGCAATTGTGTGCTTATGATAAACTCAGTGCTGCTGTTTGTGTGGTGGGTAGATTCATCATAAAGTACTGATGCTGACTGCATGATGACTTCCCTTGTGGAGGAGTACTCAGCTGACTGCTTACAGTAACTTGAGGGTGAAATGTTGGAGCTTTGACTGTAAGACAGAGAAGCTGCCTGTTCAGAAGAATCAAAACTATTTACTGACAGTAAATAATCACTGCTTTTATTGTTTGCCGCAGATAAACAAAGACTAAACGAAGCCTCTGAAGACTGCAGAAGGTCAACAGTTTGACCACTGTCCACAGACACTGGATGTTCATTGGTCTGCTGGCTTTGAACTGAGCACTCATCTCCCAAACAGGATGAGTAGGCTGTTTGACTGCAAAGATGAGTCAGAGTGAGGATGTCTAATCTCTCCAGCTGCACTGTGCAGCGCTCGGTCAAACACTTCTCCTTCAGAGGCTCTATCAGCCACTCTAACCCTCCTACTGCTGTCACAACATAACTGCTGCTTTCACTGTCAGTAGAAAGGAGATTTAGACGTGGTAATTCTCCACTGATTTTGGTCTTTGGGTCTTCACTGTGGCTTTTGGTGTCCTCACTGTGGCTTTTGGTGTCCTCACTGCAATTGATTCTTGTGTTAGTGTTCTTGAATGCCACAAATAAATCACCAGAGGGTTCTTCATGGTGATGGAGGACTATTTTTTGCTTATCAAGGCCTAAATGCTGCTTCTCATTAGAATGGAGCCCAGAAAGGGATGCAGGATGTGGTGAGGTAATGAGCTGCCCTGCAGAATCTGCATTTTCGTGAAATGGGCTTAAGACGCCTATACAGCTTACTGACATGGAAAGAGGTGTGGACAACTGATCATTGGTGGGAAAGGGTTTAAGGAGTGGATGTTTGGTGCCTGCTGAGGGTGTTGAGCAAAAGATGTGTTTCCGGGAGCAGGGTCCAAGGCTGTGATCTGATGACTCATTGAGGAATAACTCCCGCAGGGGGTTGGTGGCAAAGCCAGAAGTCCCTGCAACAGTCACTGAGTTCTCTGCACTTGACACAATATATGTTGGAGGGACCCTCTTCCTCCTGGAAGGCCGAATAATCCTACTGGAAGAAAAGTCATCTGAAGAGTTGAGTAAACTGACTTTACGGAATTTGGGCTTGGTGGTAGCAGCACGTCTGCGGCGGGTTACAAAGCGTCCCACAGAGGGAGGATGAACACTGAAAAGAAAATGAAGGAGAGCTAAGGGTTACAACAAAGACATATAGAAGACAATCATCAGTTCTATAATAGACCATTAGCAAGCTGACTAGCTCAGTACTTACTTGGAGTGTTTGTTCATCTGAACAGATTTTTCGTGACACTGTGGAGCTGACCCCGAGTCTTTCTCACTGTGACTGGTAACTGGAACCTGCTGGAGCTTCTGCCTCATTGAGACTCCTGGCTCTGACACCAGTTGGCTTTTCCTATTGAAGTCACGAAAAACATTTCATAAACACATTAACAAGCTAGTAACTCCAGAAAAACATTCATCTATCTGGTCAGATATAGGATTCACAACAGTTACTGAAGATCATGTACATCTACAGTCGAGCATTAATTCAGTATAAACCTTTATTAACTTTTAGTAGATGTGTATCAAGATGAAGATTCATTTAAATACATAATGTTGAGACGAAAAGCAGAACCTAGATCTGAGATCTCAAAATGCAGAATTCATGGTAACACGTGGATATTTTAAGTACCAAACTAATAAAAACATTCTCTGCTATTGTTAGTATTAGCAAATATCTACTTATATTTCCCCAAGGGCATCAATAAAATATGTCATTCACTTAGCCATTGTCTTACAGCATGGAAAATTGAAACAGTCACAGAAATCTGTGTTTTCTGCTCACGCTTGCTTGTGCACAGACCTGATTTTCTTGCTCTGTTTAGAAGGCAGATGATGAGAAGGCCTGCAGATGTTTTCTTCATCACTGCTGTTATCTGTAAGACATAAGTTTCTTCTTTTGGCAGGACGGACAGCTTTGTCACTGCAAACACTAATCTTCTTCCCTCTAATGATAAAGAGATGATTAAAACTAACAGGTGAGTAGACAACATGTAAAATGATCCTGATGAGTATTAGTACTTGTATATTGTGTTAAGAAACTAAAATAGGTTAACTATTAACAGTTTATTTATTACAAATGCACATTACTGAGAGAAAAACTTAATTCTAGATTGGCAGTCACACATTTAGTCACGTACCTTGTAGTCTTGCTCTGCTGAGCAGGCAGAGGATGAGGAGAAGGAGGGATGATGACACTCTCCACACTGCTGCTATTCTTGTCATCAAAGCTCTTCTCCGTCAGATATAGCATGGCCTTTTTCTTGGCAGGACGCACCACTCTACGACTAGCTACACTAGTCCTTTTCCCCCTATGACATGAAAAACAGGTGAAGATGAGGAGCAGTAAGGAAATAGTTTTCTCTCCCATCCACTGTCAGGCAATGTGTATTGCAGGCTATAGTCTGTTTCAGATATCTTTACACTTTTGACACTAGGGTTTGTGCACGAAATGTCATTATTATTATTAATAATAAAGGACGTTTAATACAGATACCAATGGATATCAATTCTGACAGAAAAAGAAAATGAGATAATATATAAGCCAAAAATGTTCCTTACATAGTAAGTACTTAACATTAACCTTTACCATAATATGGTAGGACATTTTACAGCTGAGAAAAATTTGTACAAACGTATCTTGTCATTTCTGTACTACTCTTCAACAGGCATATACAGCATGCTATGAATTTTGACATCCAGTCAAGTTCAGTTTAAACCGAGCTGCATAGCATTTAACTGTATGATCATTTTTGAGGACGTAGTTTGTGGTGCTGTATTGAATTATACAAGAGGTGTTTGTTATTTTGGCCTAGCTTAATTAATATAAACTGGATGGACAAAATAATAGAAACACTGTGTATATATAGTTAAACAAAACCAAAACGACAGCCTACACATTAATCATAAAGTTGAATGAACACCTTTCAACACAAAGTGTATATCATAGTGGCATTTATAGCCAGAAAATCAGAATCAGAAATACTTTATTAATCCCTGAGGAAATTATGAGGTCTCAGCTGCTCTGTGACAGTAATAACTGAAGAAGAAATGCCAAAAATACAACAACAAAAAAATTACAATACCAACAATACCATATGTTATAATATGACATAAGTTACAGCAGGCTGTATATGTGATCAGCCTATGAAGTACTGCAGAGTGTAATGGTTTTGGCTTTCAGATGGAGGAGATGTACAGCGAGATGGCCACAGGGAGGAAAGAAATTTCCTGTGTCGTTCAGTGGTGCATTTCGGTGTCTCTCAGTCTCTCATTGAACGTGCTCCTATAACTGACCAACATATCAGCCATAATGAAAGCCAAAGCGCAGCATAAGAGACAGAAAATGTATAATAATTTATCACATGGTGATGACGTCATCTCGTCTCTCTGTCTACCTGTACAGTATATAACAGAGATGACAATAAAGTTTACTTTGACTTTGATGAGCTGGATGCTGGGACTCCTTTCTCCTGATGACTTGAACTTACCTTGTCTTCGTAGGTTTTGGGGGTTCAAAGACGGAGATGTCGCCATCTGTGGAAAGTGTGCTATCAAAGGCCTGCTTGTGGCTTTCAGGTGAAAGCCATGCAGACAGTTTACGCCTCTGTTTACCGTATGTCTTCAGAAATAACTGCTTCATCTTTGAAATCCCAGCTTATATCCGTGTTAAGAAGCCAAACCTGGGCTGAGGAAGTCCAAGAGAATTCAACAGTCTGTCAGGTTTAGTTAGATAGCCCGAGCTCTGCTAACTGCTATAACGTTGACTAAACTGACGTTATATCAACGCCTTTACAACTAATTACCATGTTATACTAAACTATTTGCGTCTCATGCTCATTAAATTAACCCCTTTCCACGACAGACCGCGTTACCGATTATTTATTTGTACTTCGTTCAATATTTTTCCAGTGTCGACGGAACCCGCTTCTTGTTCAAACTGCTGGACACCGGTGATTGGTCAAGAGCCGGTGATTGCGACAGCACAGCGCCACCTGGCGGGTCGGAGTAATTATAGCACGATCCATTTCAATAACTGTATATTTAAGACAAAATTATTGTTATTATTATGTTATTATATCAATTTGTTATAATGATTTTAATTAAATTAGATTATTTGACAGCAAGAAGTAAACGTATAATTATCAATGCCTACAATTATTGTAAAGGATCAAGAATAAATACACAAACAAGGACAATGAAGTATTTGTTTAGTCGAAAGATGGTGAGGAGGACTTGCAAGAATGTGTCGGTCTGACCATGGTGAGGACACTCAGGGTCTCTCACTGCATCACACTACATCTGCTTAATAAACAGTGTAGTAAATAGGTGAAGCCACCAGGTGTCATCGATTCATTAGACTGTGAGTCGCATAGGCAATACTGTGCAGAATTCACATTTGTGACATTTACCGCCACCGCAAAATCAAATGGGTTTATTTTAATAACATGAGACTTTAACCACACACGTCTGTCTCCACAACTCTCCCAACTTTTTATCAGTACATCAACTACCCCAACAGGGACGACACCGACTCCATGAGTGACACCATCAAAGTATATCAAGTTTTGGACAACATTATCCATTATCCTAACTAGGATAAGATTTACAGTTGGACCTCCACATACCCTCCTCCTCCTCCTCGCCCTTATTTTGTTGACGTTGACCAATAGCTTATACAACATATACCAAAGATCTTTCAGTTATCTTACAGGTTAGATGTGCACAGATGCTCCATTCTTTCTTTATCATTATGGAGGTGAGCTGAGATCTTGAAATTTAATATGTTGTCATTTTATGCAAACGAACAATTTATTTTCAACATTTTGATGGAAATGGAAAAACTGCCAGACGGTAATCTGCATTATCTTGCATTTAATGTTTTAATCACCCCCAGCCCCCCCCCCCCAACCTCCCACCCCCCACAGTACAGGTGCAACAGGTCCTGGATTTGGTTGGAGGAAAGTAAAGTAATTAATCTGTTGTAATAATTAATTTATTATTAGTAATTAATTTGTTGTAATCATTGTTCCATTATCCCTTTATCACTTTGAAACATTCATCTGATATAATTACAATATTTCATTCCACAAAAACACAGGACCTATAGTATTTTATGGAATAATCCATTCTTTAAAGTTGCAGGTAATCTTCTCAAAAATGACTTTTATTTCAACAGTCTTCTGTTTTATGGTTGTTGCACTGATTTATGCAGTAGTAAACAGACTGGTAGTGTGACCCCTGTTGTTGTAGGATATGTATGTTTTCTTACTCATCTGTGCTGCATTGGTTTTCTAATATAAGAGGGGTTTTGGGTACCCAGACCTTTGGAAATGCCACATTTACTGTTTCATTTTTCTTTCAATGTTTTAAATTCAACATATGAATTTCAACATGTAAAGTATGAGGAAGAGGCTCAGTTCATTTTGTTACGTGCTGCATTAGATTATTGAAAATGAAAAAAAAAAATTCAAAATCTCTAGACAGTAATTATTAATAAAATAATAATAATAACAATAAAAAAGAGGAGCGTTTGCTTCCGGAGCAGCGTCTCCCGGTTCCCCCTGCCGGAGAACAGCGGCATCTGGGAGGGAGGAGAAAAGAAACAAGCTGAGAGTAAACGGAGGGGAGGAGAAAATTTACAGGAGCGAAGGGAAGAGGACGTGAACACGCCGGAGAGGAGGTGAGTGCTGCGGTCTGCCGAGAATTTTCGCTGGAATGCGGGGAGTTGTTAGTAGCTACTGCGCCGTTTCACTTTGCACACACCGCGTTGAAATGGCTGGAAACGTGAGTAACTTTCCACATTCTTCTGGGCGACGCATTGCTTTTGGCATCTGAGGGGCCCGCTGTGTTGCAAACAACTCGGGAAGGTGGGGGAGAGGAGACTGGGAGGCTGCGGCGGCAGATGGGGGGACATTTACTGGACCCAGCGTGTGTGTGTGTGTGCGCACTTTGACTTTATTGTCTGGGTTTTTGTTGTTGCCGTGGTGACTGTTGACTGAGGGAATGCAACGGTTGTTTATGGAAAACAGCCGTTATCGGGACGTAGTCGCGAGCACCCGGCCGTTGACCGCCGCAGCTGTAGCGTTAGCTAACGTTACTTCAGCTCGACTGCTGTGTTGAGCATTTAAAGCGGATATATACTCTAATTCTGAGCAATAAAATGACGTTTGTGAAATTTAACAACTCTTAAACGTCTTTCATTATGTGGAGGACGTTTCAGTAGGCAACGTTAAATGTTAAGTGGGTAGTAAACTGATAACCAGCTGGATATTCACCAGTTAACCAACCACAAAAATAAATAAAGAAAGAAAAGCTCCAAACACCTTCATTAAACCGTCTCCAGTACGTTTGATTTCTTCCTGGACTTTAACTAAAAAGGTTAACTTAGACTGAATTTCCTTTGTCACCAGTGAGTTGAAGTTGAGTTAGCTGTGCTGTTTGACTGTTCCTAGGTAAGGATCAGACCATATACCACAAAACTAAACAGGTTTGTAACACCACGGTTAAGCTAGATAGTTACCAAATATGGTTATTCATGCCTGAATTATTTATGACAGATACATTTGTTAATTGTTTATCTATTTCATAGTTAAACCAAAGTGGCATTATTTAATTGTTTCCTTCTGGTTAGTTAACACACCTGAAGTCAAAGAGTTTCAGTTAACAACAATTCTAAAACAGAGAAAACATCTACTGCAACAATCAAATGTTTTACGATTTTTGCTTGATAAGTTATTAAGAATCATTTATCAACATTAATTTTAGGCTAATGGACAAACTGACTAGTCATTTCAGTAGGTCTGCGACTTGCCTGACTGGTCCGTTCATTTGGTTCACAGCCAGAGATGCTCCAGATCATGATTAAGTCTTGTGTGTTGTGCTACAGTATGTTAGTGTCAGTGTCGAGCTAGGATTTAAATAATAAAGAGGCTCATTGTGAAACACGTAGTCATAGAAGAGGGCATTTTGTTGACTTGCACACATAACGTGGAATAGTCTGAGGCTAGAGGCCATGTAGGCTCCTGGGGGTGAGGCTGCGTCTTGTATTGGTGCATGGTGCTGGCTGGGCACTGCTAGCTAATTGTTTCCAGCCTTGCTCTGGTACTTTCTACCAGGCCTTTGAGATAATGTTTGTTTGTTTTATACAAACATGGAGCCACTGAATTGTTTGTTTATGTTTTGTGATTTAAAGAATCTAGAATAACATGAATAACTTAATTGTTCTAGAGGCAGGAAAGGCTCAGATAAGTTGTGATTGTGCATAAAGATGTAGATAACTTTTCCTTTTAAAACACTGTTGTTGTGTGTGTTGTGTAGTGTAAGAGCGTGTGTGAAACAGCTAATGTAAAATACAGTGTGATTCTTTGGAGGGAGAACAGACGTTGTTTACAAGAACATGTATTACCAGAGGACTGGTTTTCTGTTTTTGGAGTGCACCACTGAGGTTTCCCTCCCTGCTTTTCTCCCAGGCGTTCTCTCCTGGTTACACAAGCTCCCATGCATTTGTTTTGAATCACATTGAATCACCTTGTGCATTCATTGAAGAGGCATGTTCATAAAGTGCACTTGTCAAAATGCATATTCAATGAATGAAACCTGAGTTTACGGCATGCTTTGAGTCTACTATTTAGTGTATTCATTTTCATAGTAAACAGTGCATACTCTCTATTTTAGGCAGTGGTTGTGGTGGTTTTATAAGGTTTGTCCTGCGGTATCGGTTTGGTGAGTTAATTAGTGCAAGCTGCAAAGTGAATGTGTCACTAACTGTACCACCATAGTAGAAATGGTGCACTGTCACCCTCTCTGCTTCTCTATCACTGCCTGCCTTCCCCTATTGGCTTGCTCTTCATCCAGACCGGGCCCTGGTCTGCACTGTGTGTATATGTGTGTGTAGCAATGTGATGTCATTGCTAATTGCTCAGGGCTTTTGGGCTGTTAAGTAGGTTCATATTCTGTCCCTCTCCCCTTTTCCTGCTCCCTTCCCTCCCTTCATTTACTGTCCACCCTCCCTCAGTAGCATTTCTGTACAACACCAGGACTTGCTGAGTATGGAAAAAGTGACTTGGACATTCAAAGGCTGAGTTTTGGGCAAAGCACTGCAGAGTGTTTGTTTAGCTTTGGTATTATGGATGTGCCTCACTTTCAAGATGGGCCATCTTCTGTTTAGGTAGCTTCAGTCTTGTGAGAGGTAAAATAAAGGATACATTTACACATTTTGTACACAGTGCACATAGACATGGATAGAAATAGCAGTTTGATAATGTAAGCTGTCACCTTTTGAAGCTGTGAGCATGTCAAACACCCCAAAATAACCCCTGATATCTCAGCTAGCCCTTAAGTGCTCTGCAGATTGGATGTAATTATGTTGGCCAGACTGTGTGTGTCTGTGTAGGGTGTTGGGCCTTTCATGCCTTGCAGCACCAACTTTTTAGTCTGTGTGTGGTCGAGGTCATACACAACAGCTGATGAGAAAGGTTGGTGAAAGCATGCATGTGTGCACTTGCTTGTGTGAGTGTGTGTTTCTGTGTTTTTGTGTGTGAGCAATCAGATAACGAGTTCGGAGATCCGTTATCACCACCCTGCTTCCCCTGTGAAACAATACCACTGGTCCGCCCTTGACTAAACAAATGTGTATGTGTGTGCAGGCATGTCCATATTTTGTGTGTGTGTGTGTGTGTGACAGATGAGTGATGAATTAAGGACAACAGAGAGTAGCTTCATCCCAGGCTGTCTTGTTGGCAAGATGACCACACTGCAATTTGTTTGTGTTCATTTGTGTGTGTGTGGTGGTCAGCAAGGCTGTATGCGTGAGTTTTCTTTTTCCTCAATCTGATTTTCTCCACTTTCTGTTTCAGCCTCCTATCAATGCCTCTCAATAGGGTTATTGTGCCCACTGTCAGGCAGGCTGCAGTGTGTGTGTGCGTGTGTGTGTGTCTGTATCTGCATTGTTGTTGCAGGGACCAGACAGCCGTGAGGTGTGTTTGAACAGAGAAGGAGCACAGAGGCCCTGTTCATCCTGTAGGGTGTGAAACTGAATGATAGGACCCCCTTTCTCTCTCTCCATCTGTCCCTCTGTCTATCTGTCTGTCTCATTCTCTTTGACAGTTTTTCACTGCACATGCTCTTTCTTTCTTCATTCTTTGCCTTCTTTTTGCTCAATTTTACTTTTCGTCTTTGTTTTCTTTCTTTGTGTCTTTGTGAGTGAGGCTGTGTAATTTGTCAGCTCCTGGCAGCCATCGCTGATCGACTGTCTTCTTGCTGTCAAGTCTGTCTTGTGATTGGGTCATCAGTATGCATGTTATTCTGCCTACAAATTACCTGTGGAAACAGCCGAGGACGGACAAGTTTTAAATTTTAAAGGAAACTCCACACACAGGCGCAGGTTTCTGCTCACACACTTGTTTCACACATACGCATACACTTTCCCATTCTTTTGTTTATATGTTTCTGTTTCTGATGTTGTCTTTTCCACATCGCTGCACATTAACACGTATACCCCCATGACTCCCAGTGCAGGTGCATACGGGTTTTCTGCCACTCTCTTTGACCTTCCTTTCTCCGACTTCAAACACAGACACATCGTCTTACACTATGAAAGCCAGAATGTGATGAAAGAGGCTGTAAAGGCCAGAGCCTCAGGTGCCTCTGTAAATTGGCCCACTACACTGTCTCAAAACAAGGATTCAGTTTGGTAGTCTGTATTTCACTCCTTCTCTTATCGTCCAGCCTTGCTTCATTCATCAGGAACAATTGCGTAGATAAACCAGATATTCTACTCTTAACAGCAAGTCAAGTATTATTCAGGAGGCAGGAGCTCCTTTAACAGTTGAATCAATATACCATATTGCTTTGATAAAGGACAGTAATTAGTAGTAGTTTACTTAAACCTGTATTGTACTTATTAGCCTGCCCTTACCTCAGATTATTGCTTTATATGTATGTTATATTATATGCTATCTGTGATAGCAGATGTGGTCTTTTTCCTGTGAGGTAGCCCACCTCCTCTGTAAAACTTAAGCAAATCTTGATCACTGTAGTTTTAATAGGCTAGCAATTTCTCCACTCTTCCTGATGTTGTAAGAATTTTATCTTCACAGGCCAAGAGTCTGTAAATTGTATGGAGAACATTCCTGTCCTATGAATGCACAGAATGAGACGTGATAGGAATGTTGAATCACGATTGCAGTCATTGTGGTGATTTGGGTTCCTCACCAGATTGGCTTCTTGTGTTGACATCATCCTGCGGTGGGAGTAATAATAAGTTAACATCTGTGGTTAAGACATGAAGCAGTGCCAATCGCGTCTTAATATTTTTGACCATGATTCATAAAACCACACTAATACAGGAAAGTTTTATTAGGGTTTTGCAGACCAGAAATGAAATTCATTCATCAGTGTAACTTTGATAAACCACAACGTGCTGGAATTTGTCTCTTGGCTTTGCAGTGACTTGGCAAAACAAGTGGAGGAGGCAGTCATGGCCCTGTGTGTGTGTTTGCTCCAAACAGTGGTGGTGCAGCACTGGTCCACCAGACGTGATCGGCTAGCTGTATCATCCACGTCCAGAACCAATGTACTGTCAGAGCAGAATGCTTCGCTAATGCTGAGAAACGACAACGAATGGAACATAAGAAAGAGGCAGCCGTTGTATGAGAAGAAGAGACAACAATAGTGAGGGAGGGTAAGATTTAATGTATTGAAGAAGCAGCCGTCGTTGCAGAGGTGTCCGCGGTTCCTTGGCAGAGATGCGACATTGCTTTTCTGATGAGTCACTCTCTCTGATGTGTTTGCTTTCCTGGCATTTCTTCTTCTTATGCTGGTACCCTTTATCCCTCCTCTCTCATTTTCTAAGTATCTGTCCTTCTTGCTGTCTTCCCCAATTTCACACTGTTTCTAGCTGATAAATCAAAACCTTCAGCTAGTCAGGTCAGACAAGGCTGTGATATCTCTACAGTCTTGTGACATTATCATGGAGCAACTTGCTAGAGGCCTTCTAATGAAATGTGAGATAACAAGGCCATGTTGAACTCACAGATTTACAGTCTGAGTAAGAGCTGTGTCGTTTGTCTAGACTTCCCCGTCCTCTCAGATGTCCTGTCACATCTCAGCTATATATAGGATACACAGTCTCTCCGCCTTAGATCCAACAGACCTTTTGCACATGCGCATGTCTGTTTGCCTTTTGTTTTCACTGAGAGATTCACGGCTCACTTCAACATCTCCTAAAAAAGAAAAGGAAAAAAATGAAATGTAATGCTTTCAATTAAGCAGAAGCTCGAGTAAGAGTCACAAATTGTGCTAGGATAATAGTCTTATTGTGAAAATAACCCTGACCATATACAAAATATGGGTGAAAATTATTATATATTCAAGATGCTGATCAGACCCATGATAGTGTGAATAGTTATTTAGGTCTTCAGTACATTACAAGAGGATAAGTGAGTGTGTGTACTGTGTTAAAATGATCAATCTGGAATGAACAACAACCGATATTAGGAGCGGCTGTGGCCGAAGTGTCCTTGGGCAAGACACTGAACCCCAAGTTGCCCCCTGTGTGTCAGGTCAGCTGCATAGCAGCTCTGACATCGCTGTGTGAATGGGTGAATGTGAAACAGTGGAAAAGCGCTTTGAGTACCAATAAGGTAGGAAAGCGCAGACATTTTCCCTTCCAAATGTTCTTGAGTGAGGCTCTTACTGCTAACCAATCTGAGAAAGCCAGTTATTTCTGCTTAACTGGTTAAGGTTTGTTGCATCGTTATTTATTTTAATTTGGTAAGGCTAATACCTGAAGGGCTGGGCTATAAGCTAGCTTGTTTGTAATGAAGTGTAAACATCTGGTTGATATTGAACAGCAGCTGGAATATTCCAGCACCTCATATTATTATTTTTTCTAAAAGGCTTATAAGTTTAAAATGACTGAATTGTACCTGGCAGGGTTGTAGCAGGTAAGGTGAATAGAAATATCACTAGGTATTATCAGTCAGAGCTCAGAACCTTTACATCATCACTCAGAATGATTTACCTAAATTCTAAACTAGGCATGGACTGGCCCAAGTTTTTTAGTTTAGTTGTAGTTCAGTCATACATCATTGTGTCGCTTACCAAAACCTGGACTTTGAATATTAGCCAATTACTGATACCAATCCAGTTATTGTGTTAAACTGTAAACAGTGCTGTGAGAAAGTATTTGCCCCCTTCCTGATTTTGTTTTGCATATTTGTCACATTTAAATGGTTCAGATTTTTTTATGTTGCACAAAGATGACCAGAGTAAATACAAAATGCGATTTTTAAAAGATGATTTCATTTAGAACTCCTTAATTCAGACAAGACAGAGGTTATTCTATTTGGGCCTAAAAACCCCAGAGACCTGTTATCTAGTCAGATTGCTACCCTAGATGATATAGTTCTGTCCTCAAGTGCTACTGTGAAGAATCTTGGAGTTATCTTTACCAGGATATCTCCTTTACCTCCTACATAAAAGAAATATCTAGAATGTCCTTCTTCTACCTTAGGAATATTGCTAAAATTAGAAACTTCCTGTCTCAAAGTGATGCTGAGAAAGTAGTCCATGCATTTGTTACTTCTAGACTGGACTACTGTAATTCATTACTGATAGGATGT
>JAUBNQ010000001.1:11833468-11860317 GCA_032353495.1 Ctenopoma kingsleyae | reverse complement strand
CGAGAGTTAAGGCAGTGCTGGAAAATAATGGTGGCCACACAAAATATTGACACTTTGGGCACAATGTGGACATTTTTTTGTTTGTTGCCAGTGGTTTAGACATTAATGGCTGTGTTTTGAGTTATTTTGAGGGGACAGCAAATTTACACACGCTGTAGACTGACTACGTTGTGTCAAAGTGTCATATTGTCAGTGTTGTCCCATGAGAAGATATAATAAAATATTTACAAAAATGTGAGTGGTGTACTCACTTTTGTGACATACTGTATACATGTATATATATTTCTGTGTAAAGTCTTAAACCTTACACTGTAAAGTACATTGAGATGACTTATGTTGTGATTTGGGGCTATATAAATAAAGATGAATTGAAAAGTTGAATTGAATTTATGAAGGGAAAAAAGCTGTCCAAACCTGCCTGGTTCTATATGAGCTAGCTCTTTAGGCAACATTGGGGCCAATATCCGATATTAATTTCGAATTGGTGCATCCCTATTGTAATCTTTAATGAGCTGAATCATCAACCAAGAAGCCACTTTGACATTTGTTGAGTTGACATTCTGTGAGTCACAGTACTACAAATACTATATGAAATGACTTCACAGAACTAATTTAGATTACTTTTAGATGCAGAAATAGAGATTGGTTATGGAAATGGAGGATGCTGTGAGACAGTGTAGCATGACTCAGCACTGTTGAATGTTGGCAAGAGTGAGTCAGATTACTTTTAACTTATGTAGTTTCATTATTGTACAACCATCAAAGTACAGCCTCAACACAAGCAAAATTGCGATGTTATTCCCCATTGACATGTGGCTCTACATGTGGTGTTTCCTGAGTAGTGAGTTACAGATGTCTACTGACAATAAAAGATAAACTTGTTCAGAACTGTTTACCAGCTGAAAAAACGGACATCTGGCTCAGAAAACTTGGATAATACTGATAACCATGATAATTTTGGTCACTATAATCGTGATATTAAATTTTCATACTCTTTCATCCATATAAGACAATGGTTCTAGTGAAGTGTTCTTCCATACTTCCATACTCTCCCTTTTTAGGTACTAAATTGTCATTGGAGGCTGACATGCCGCTCTGGCTCTCAGAAGTTGGGCTTGTGTTGTTGTAGAGATTACTAGGGAATGTAAATTAGTCATACATCATTGTGTCGCTATATCACTGATATCACAAAATGATATGGCACATCTGTATAGTCCATATTTATTGGAGTGCCTGGAATTGGATGTTTTATGCTACATCCCACCCATAAATGCGGGCATAAATGCTATATTGCCAAAAGTATTGGGACACTTGCCTTTATACACACATGAACGTTAATGCCTTCAACTCTTCTGAGAAGACTGTCCACAAGGTTTAGAAGTGTGTTTAGAGGAATATTGACCATTCTTCCAGGAGAGCATTTGTGAGGTCAGGCACTGATGTTCGATGAGAAGTCCTGGTCTACCGTCTCTGCTCTAATTCATCCAAAAGGCGTTCTGTTTAGTTTGGGCCTATGTGCAGGTTGCTGAGTTGTTCTCCTGATTCATAAAATTAGTTTCTGCTCTAAACTTAGCACTAAGCATGGTATTCTGTAATTTTTTGAGGACTTCAGTGTTTCAGTGAGCCTCTTCGCCATAGCTGACCGCTTACTTTTTTTTCTCTGTGTCTGTGCGTGTGTGGAAAGCTCAGTCCTGTTTAAACAGGTAACACGTACAGGGGGCTGCAACAGCCAAAATTCATTAGAAACTATTGCTTTGCTTTGCCCGCACACCGATAACAGAATTATGACATTCCACATTTAACACTGGATTCCATTTTATTTGTCGAATTTCGCGATTCCGCATCGCCTAATTCATAGTATTGTATTGAAGGAAAAACATGGCAAAATACAATACAAAAAACTTTTCATAGGTAAGAAAAATCTAGATCCAGAAGCACATGACGAACTGAAATACAGATGTGGCTTTACTTGTTGTTGTCTGCCTATTCCTGCCTTCAAAGTTGCTGGCTCACGTGTGTTCGACTGAGGGTGCAGACTTTAAGGGCTGAAATGGGACTTCCCGCCTCTTTGAGTGTTTAGCTTGGTTTCAGTGTGTTCATGGTGTACTTTTTCTGCTGTCTCTTGACCTCCCCTCACCCACAGGAAAGAGTGGAGGAAGAGGCGGGGGTATGTGGGAATGGTTTCCCAAATCCTGGAACTCTGTGTCTCTTCCACGTCACAGAACGTCAAAGTCTGTGAATGTGTGTGGAGTGAGATTTCTGATTCAAATCAGTTTCAAAACTCTTCAATCTACCTCCAGTAGTATTTTGACTGTTAGCTGGAGTTACAAACTAGTCTCAAAGAGTTTAGATATTCAGTAGATATCAGTTTACAGTTAAACAAATTGTTTATAAATAGAGAATTGGACTCCCAGCTAGTGATGCAGTATGTTCACTGAAGTCAAAACTTTAAGGACTCTTTGGAGCTGTAACATCTCTGTTTCATGGTTTACTGTCTGTAAATTGTGATGCATGGTTGCATGCAAGCAGCTTCCCCGACTATACACCTGAAGTTTAAAGAGCACCACTCCACTACGCTACTGGGACTAGTGTGTGTTTTGGGGGCTGAAATGAACCTGGTCGGATGTTTTTGGGAACAACTTGCACCAATATGTATGGTTTAAAGTACATTGTAAAAGTTAGAAAGTTTAACAGGAGTGTTCAGTAAAGACATGAAAATTGTAATTGTGTGTTATTAGCTTTAGCACATTATGTTTGTTTGTAGTTGTGACTGTGATGAAGATCAAATTATATTTTATAATCAATTAATGCAGAAAATCAGGATATGTTTGCCTCTGTAATTCACAATAGTTTCAAGGTTTCAAGGGTAGGCAAGCCCGGTCTTAGAGAGCCGCAGCCCTGCTTGTTTTTCAACCATCCCTGGGGCTGTGGCTCCCTAGGACCGGGGTTGCCTACCCCTGAGAGGAATGTTGATATTGTTGCAAATAAATAAGTAACTTAATGTTTCTCATAGCGGTCACATTTTTATTCAAATACTCAGTATATTGTTTGCTTTGTTGCAGATGCACATGCTGAGAATTGGTCATCAACCCCCTTTATTGCTGAGGTGTTTGTATGTAACTGTGTTTTGTCTGCTCCTGTTGTTGACCAGTAAGAGGTTTTTTGCCCCCAGCCTCCCTGACCCGTCCTCTTAAAAGAGGCATACTTGACATTCTTTGGCACACCCTGAAAATTCCTCACCATTTTCCATCCTTTTGTAGACCAGCCCAGAAAAGCGAGAAATCATACCTTTAGCTCTATGTATACAGTACATTGAAACTTTCTTAAATTCGCACATACATAAACAGGGAGACTACGTTAGTCTGGAGGGTGCTTTAAAATCTTACTAAACTGTACAAATGGAATTATAGTGATGCTATTTCTGTCTTTTCTTCACACCCACTATGCACTTCTGCTACAAAGACAATGTATGGCCACGGGAACACAGTCAAACCACACAGCTCTCTCTTCAAGCAATGCCTGAGTTTGTTTGCCTGTACACAATATTGTTTGTTTTGGCTGCAGACTGAGTCAACGTGTTACTTTGTCTCTGTTATTTCCTGTTATTGACAATACATGGATGCACACACATACATATACATCTCGTTGCTGCGGTGCCCTTCCGCTGTTAAATCTGGAAACAGATTTTGTGGGTGGCTATTGTTTTCATCCCTACTTCCTCCTTATATTAGTGGACACACACGCTGATTTTGAAGTCAGGAAAATATATCCTCCAGTCTATAGTGCACCAGACTGGACTAGTCATCATCATCTGTGAACTTTGTTCTGGGCTGATTGATGTCTTTCTTTGTATGCTTGTGTGTTTTTCTGCTGACTATAGTACACTGTGATTCCTCATGAGTTTAATTGAGATTACATTAGATTAGTAACAGTAACTTTAATTAATTTTGATAATTGTGTAATTATGTGAGGTATGTTGAGAGCCACTTGAAAAGCTGATTCTGGTTCAGAAATAATTTAACCAAAACATAAGTATAGAGAACCAGTTACTACAGCTATAGTAACTGTGGGCTAAAATTATGTGTGTGTTAAAAAAATTTCTAATATATTTCTGGAATCTGTTTGGGAGAATAAAATGCTGCATCACCTTTTTTAATATTACTGTTGTTCTGATTATCTAACAAAGCTGCATCAGAGTGAACATAAAGACACATAAAACAACAGGGAGTCTGCAATGCAGGTTGGGCAAAAGCCATTTAGAGCTTTATATACAATCAAAAGAGCCTAAAAATCAATTCTAGTTAATACAGAGAGCATGTGTAGTTCAGCTAAATATGCTCTCCATATTTTAGATTTGATCAGGAGTATCAGTGGGGAAAATAAAGTTTTAGCCTCTCAAAATGCATTACTATAGATTACATAGCAGGCTATAGTAAAGCAAAGATTAAGTTTGAAGGTTAAATCAAAGGTTAGGTTGGAATGTGAAGAGCCAAACAACTATGGTTATACACAGTTTGGTTAGCAGTGTAACTTCGCAGCCTTGTAGTGGTAGTAGTTTGCAGCTAAATGTAGAGGCTATAGCCTACTCTGTAGCCAATGAAAATAAAGCCAAGAAAGGTCTGGGAAGATTGCCTGCTATTGTGCAGCTGGCTTACATGTTCACATCCTGATCCAAAAGTTAGAAAACACCCATTTGCTTTTTCTATTCTGCATGCATTGCCTTGTGGACATGAGTCCATCCATTTTGTTTTTAATGGCCCGGCCTCAAACTGCAACAGTTTTGCTTTCTTGTCAGTCCTTTTTGGTAACAGATGGGTTTTCTCAGGAGCAGAGGAATGGAGAAGAGGAGGGAAAAAGTGGCTGTAAATCAGGGTTGTAGAGTGAAACGGGTGGTTTTATGAGAGTTTACAGACCTTCTTCACTTTTAATGAGAAAACAGAGAGATGGGGAGAGGGGATGAGAGGTAGAAAATGAATGTAGGAGAGGAAGAGAAAAGGAAATAGGCAAGAAAGTGGGATAAAGGAAAGAAGCAAACGTGAAGCGGGATTAGGAGAGGAACTGGAATGGCGAGAAACCTTGAGGATAAAAGACAGGAAAGAGGGATGAGAGGCCTATCAAATTGTTGGCAGGCATTTACTTGGAATATGAATTTAAAAGCAGTCTGTCTCTGCTCACTCAGTCCAGAGTCTGCTGATGACGATGGTTATGCACAGCACATGTAAAAAGAAACGGTCAGAGAGAGAGAGAGAGAGAGAGGAGGAGTGTTTGCAGCTGCTTGCTTCATTCTTTTCAGACCTCCCCCCCAGCATACCTACGACACTTGCACATACACTAACAGCACACATATATAAGAGCAACACTCAATGGGTTTGCTGGTGGGTCAGAAGTCAAAGATCACAGCAGTGCTGTGACACATCTTAGATCATATTACTCTCCTAAAGTGTGTGTGTGTGTGTGTGTGTGTGTGTGTGTGTGTGTGCTGTAAGTGTGTGTGTTTAGTATAGTCTGTCTTCCCGTCTGTCTGTGTCTCAGTTTTTGACTGTGCATTTAACTGTTTATAAGCTTGTGAGAAAGTTTCACCCACATATTTACTATTCATGTGTGTCTGTGAATGCGTATTTGTTTCTGTGTCACTGCCTGTGCTGCACTGCCCACAGAGGGCCCTTTAATTATGGCCCCTCGTCTGCAGCAGAGGACTGCAGGTTGCTGAGGCCCGACACTGAGCCACTACTATAACTATCATTGCATCTAATTTGAAGCTATATCCAGATGTAGTTGGGATTGAAAGTTGCAGTTTTAGGGCATACTTGCTGTGTTGCTGCTATTGCAATTTAGCTCCACCCTAGTGTGAAAATGAAACGCAGGAACCTCAGTGAAGTCTGTAGTTAGAGTTTGGACAGTGACACATGTTGTTGTAGCTCTACTCCAACACACTGGGTAATAAAACAATCACTGTGAGGTTAAAGTGGTAACCTTAAAGAGGAACGCTTGATTTCACGCATCAATGTCTGATTACAGGTATTGAGGAGTACTCCTGGATATGTCTGAAAAGTTAAACAAATGTTCTGTGTAAAATCTGATATATTGACTTAGCATCAGTTGGTGAATAAAATCAGTGTAGTGTCATAATTTCCTCAGGGATTAATAAAGTATTTCTGATTCTGATTCTGAAATACTTTATTTTTACCCAGTGTCTGTAGCCCACTCTTAATTTCTGCTTGAGACTAGTGGCCCAAGGCCAGATCAGTTTCTACTATCACAAAACACCCAAATCTCAGACCAAACTGTAAGTGATCTAATTGTATTTTGATAATGGAAGCATCAGCTTTTGACAAGTAGGAAGAATAAGAATACATATACAGTAAATAAAAAAATTCTACTGCATATATCCATTATGGACTAAACTGACTAAAAAATGGCTGTCTCTCTTGTAAAATGCTGGATTGGTCTGAGGCAGTAGGTGTCTGTCAGCAGCAACATTTCCTCAAATATGATGAATATGGTTTTAATGTAGACACCCCTCGATACAAATTCTTTCACAGAAACACACACATATTCCTCGGTATGCAGACTTGTTGCAGCAGGATAGAAGGAACCAAGCACGCCTTGTAATTTCAATCCGCGAATGCAGTGTTTTTATTGCTACATAGTTTGATTCCCTTTTATTCATTGTCCATAATTTCCTGTCTCTGTCTTCTGTAGTTTGTATATGTGAATTTTCTTTTTAGTTTTTTTTCTGTAAGTCCTTTTTTTGATTGCATTGCATTTTTCTGTTGATTGTGCATATATCCAGTCCCTCCCACAGACACACCTGTATCTTTTAACTGAAAGTGAGTTTGTAAGTCGCATTTATGTTTACCTCTGACATAATGTTCCTCCTATACCTACTGATCCAGCTGTCCCTGTTCTTAGTTTGTGGATAATTTATTAGTGATTTTTTTATTTTTAGTGATTTTATGTTGCACTTTGAGATTTGTTTCAAATGTAAAGTGCATTACAAATAAAATGTATTATTATTATTATTATTATTATTATTATTATTATAACTGAGTTATCCTGATTAGAATGTTAAAGCTGGTTTAAAATCTATCTAGAGCCCTTGTTGTCATAAGAATAAGAATAATATGGATCTGGACCAAGAAGGATAATTAATTAAATTTTTTTTATCTTAAGGATAAAAATAAAGGTTTGTTACCTGTTGGAAAATCCATTCTAATTTTTGTGGTAAGTGAGCAAATTGCACAAAATATAAACTGAGCTAAGTTATTGCTGCCTTTTTTTCTGAAGGTGACAAATAGCAAATCACTAACTTCTTTATACAGACATGAAAATAATAAGTTTAATAATAATAATAATAAGTTTTTCCAAACTACTACCCATGATAGATTCAGGACTCTTCAGGGATCTTCAAGGTTTTTGACCTCCTTATTTCTTCATGCAGATCACAAGACACACCTACAACTACAAGTTCCATGGCCTTTGTGTATATTAATCTATCAGAATGATGTGGGAAAACAGATTTAGGATTTGAAATAGACAGCTGCTCTATGTGTGCAGTTAAAGACGACCCTGAAAATCTGCAAATGTTAGTAGGTAATTGGTCTGTTCATTGTCATTTAACACAGAAAAATGTATGAATGATGTCCAGGACTAAAAAGGGGTCATTAAAGGAAAAACAAAGTGAGAAGAGAAAAAACAAAGATCAGAAGTTTCCTTTCTGGCAAAAGCGCTAGTGCTTTAGACGTTGGCAGTCTAAAAATCTGCAGTGAATTCTGTTATGCAGACAGATGAGAAGAGTAAAGTTAGATTTAAGAAAGAGATGAAAAAACACTTTTTAAGCAATGCACTGATCAACCAGTTTCACAGTTTAGGCCAGTGACTCTGAAAACCCCATTGAGTGTTATTGCTATTTGAGGTTTTGCCTGATTATGAAACCAAACTTAAGTGTTCAACTAACACCTTTATGCCATTATTGCTGTAGATGGTACTTGATGTAGAGTTGGATCTTATCCAATTTATTATCTTTCACTCTACTTCTCATAGAGTTTTTATGTTGCTGAGAGCTGTCGACACATCTTGACTGCATTATGCAGTAATGTGTGCTCGTGTTGGTTGTTGGAAGGCAGAGGAGGGGGAGTTTACAAGTCTCCCGTGGCATAAAGTTTATGATAGTTCCAGTCAGCAAAGGGTTGGCAAGACTGCACCAAAGAAGAAATATGAGCCTTATGTTACATGCGCACCTTGTGTATTAATGTTTGATCAAGGTCGTGAATAATTAATGTATCTTTATTATTTGTCCCTCTGGTGTCTTGCCATGTCCTCTTTCGCCCTCTGTGCACCCCTCCCTCTTTCTCCATCTTACGAATCCTACTTTATGTTTGTCTTTCCCTCAGGAAACTGCTGCTTTAGTAAAGCCCTCCTGATTGGATAAGGAGAGAACCACTGACTACCAGTATGGACGTGCTCAATCCTGGTGTTTCCCATAATCCTTAGTTCTCTGGTAAGTAGCAACTGTAAAATGGCTTCTTTCAAGTCTGTGGGCTTTAAAAATTAAAAATGGACTCTTGTAAACCTCCATGCTTTTAGAAATTATTGTTATTCCAGTCATAGAAATATAGGTATGGTTCTGCTGTGATTATGTAAAAGCAGCACTTTTGTGTTGTCCATGAACATGAGATGCAATTTAGATGTATTTAGAGCATCTTTTTTACTTCGATTAAAACCTAAAGTGTGCTAGGACTTGTGTGCTTAACTAAATACAGTAACACCTATGTAAAATCTTCATACTGTTATTTGGAAGGAGTTAAAACAGGTTTTTTTCATGCACATCTAAATATAAGGGGGGCCTTTAAATAAAATTGGAGCCTCATTAGTATCTGGATAAACTGAGTAAACATGTATATCCAGGCAAGTAACACCTTTTCTATGTGCCACAGTCGCAAGGATTCCTAAACTGTTTGACACCACCTTAGCTTCACTGTCACACTGGGAAAACACTGTAAAGGATGTGTTATATGTGTGTTAGTCAGTGTTTAAAGAAACTGCAGCTTAATATAGCTAAAATAACATTGCATGCTCTTGTTCTTCAGCAGCTCTCTGTCATCTTACATGACACATAATATTTTTATGCACCACATGGTACATGGAGTTATACTATATTGTACTGTCATATGCTGACTCTGGTAATTCTGTGACTGTATTAACATATTTTTGTGATCACAATAATTAAAGAACAATAGAAATATTCATACACCATATGTATCCTATGTAGAGATAGGGATAGGAGACCTTTCTGCGTAAATGTTCATATTAATTAGGGAACAAATTACTGTAATTCCGTAACACTTTAAACTAACTAGATCAAATTAATACCAAAAATGTAGCACACACGAACAAATGTGTTAGGAAGTGTCCAGGAAATAATTGACTTTATTAGGAGGAAACACAGCAATTCAGAAACAAATGTGCAGTAGAATATATTACTGAGTAAACGTGATTAACTGTTTTTTAAAGCCCTGATGTAACTATTCCTGATGACCAACTTTTAGTAGTAGGAGTAATCCAAGTGCATGTCTTTGTATGTCTTGTTTATAACTTTTTACTACTTTTAGTTTTTGCCCTTTTCTGTGTACTGTACAATCACTTACGGGTCACTGAACGTCCATTTGCACCAAACCACCAAACAAAGTTGGGCTCCTGTAGATCGATTCCTCCACTGATTCTTCCTCATTTGGTGTCTGTGGTGTTTGGAATCCCCTCACACAACAGTGTTCTGTTGTCTCCATAGAAACCAGCTGTAGTTGGGTTCCACATGGATGAATGTGGTCTCTGTGGGCAACTCAACAAGTACTGAGGATTCTTTGCATTCTTCCTCTGACCATTCTTTCACTTTTCACCTCTGTGGTGTCCAGATCTGCAGCTGAGTCTACTGAACCCTGAACGGTTTCCAGCACCAGTCTCACTGTACTGTCAGGTACACAATACACACACAAACACCTGCATGGAGTGTGAGGAATGGAATGTTAGATGGAATTTGTTCACAGTACGAAAAAAATATAGAAACATCAACACACTCACCTCTTCTTCCTTCAGGGGATCTGTCTTGTGCCATGATGATGTCAGTAGATGTGACCAATCGTAACGGTCCTGCCGCCACGCCTCCCACCTCACTCAGCCTTCGCTCATCACACAATCAACTTCTCAGCAGCGATGTCATCAAACAGGGCTCTGCCACACCCCCCAAGTGTCGCAAGAAGTATGCACTTACCAGTATCCAGGCCGCCATGGGCCTCGGAGATGCAGTGCCGTCTTCATCATCACCATCATCATCTCCATCGCAGCCCTTAACCCCCAACAATCCCAAACTAGCAAAGAATGGGGTCAATCAGCTTCGTAAAGCCGGCCAGGACCACAACAAAAACTCAACTGGCCCTGAACTGATGGACCTGGAGTCTAATTCAGAGACTATAGCTGATGACCTCAATGTCAACACAACAGAGGAGCACGACAGTCACTCTCTCACCAATAATGACCGAGAGGAGGATGCCATTAAGTTAGATGTTAATCCTCACCCAGACACAAACCCAGATGGAGAACCTGAGCAGAAAACAGAATCAGACATGGACTGTAACATTAACACAAATGTGGAGCTCAAACTAAATGGCAACACATCAGATTTGGGCTTTGACTTGAACATTGAGGCAGAGGAGAGCGATGATATCAGCATTCTGTCTGAGAAGGAAATAATGTCAAAGATGAAGATTGAGGAAGATGGCAATGGGGCAGTGGTGGAGGAGCAGGATGATGAGAAGGAGCCTTTGCTGCTGATGAAAACTGAGTCTCCTCTAAAGAACCACAAAGTTTCTCCAGGCCCGGAACTCATCTCTGACCTCCACTCCAACCTCAAGCTTCTCAAATCAGGCAAGGACTCGCCAGTGCCTCCTCCTCCCTCCCCACCACGGCAAGCAAGCCCAGAGGACACCCCACTGCTTTCTGTGGCCTCTTGCTCCTCCTCTTCCTCTTCCTCTCCAGAGACAAAGAAGGACAGAAGGACTGGTGCAAAGACAGATTGTGCTTTGAACCGCATCCAGAATCTGAACCCCAGTGACGAAGAGTTGAGCTGGACCACCCTGTCTCAGGAGAGCAACTCCCCAGAGGAGACAGGTACTATACACACATAGAAAAACACGCACATGCTGGAAGTAGCTTATTGTAGTAAACCTTACAGCCATTGTCAGACTGATATCTGGTATAGTTTTCATGTGAGTGTGTGTCCGCTACTCTGTTATGTTTTCTTTTCCACTCCAACTTACAGTAAATCTCCCAGAATCCCTCTGGGGCAGGAAGTGCCCTTGTAACCTCATGGGTGGTTAGCTAGCTAGATCAGCTGCGTCCTGTTTTAAGCTTTGTCCTGTGTGTGGCTGTGTGTGTGAATAGGGCTTTCAGGACAGTTGTAAGTTAATTCCAAATATGTAGCTGCCATTATCTCTTTCCTCCTCTGTGTGTTAGATTTTTCCTCTAGAGATGATACCTGAGAGAGAGGAATTGCTTTAGCTCCCTACAGTCTGCGATGTTGTCCCCCCTGCCTTTAGTTTACAGCCTTCTTTTACTGAGAATATGAACACTTGTGCTCGGCTGTAAATGTAATGTACGATACAGTTTGAACACACATATTCAGCCACACAGAGAATGGTGAATCACCAAATTACTGCATTTTCCACAATAAGAAAAAACATTTTAAATTTTAGTCCATTTGTATGATGTTCTTTCCAGCCTTGATGGACAGTATGCTCTGATCTATAATCTGTATAGATGAAAATAGCTACAACTAATACAGTATTTCTTCAGTTAATCTGTGGATTCCCTTCTCAGCCAATTGATGAATTATTTAATCTAAATATCAGACAATGCTAAACAATCTTTATTATAATTTCTTGAAGGCCAAGGTAATATCTTCAAAATGTTTGTTTGAGACCTCCAAATGTAAAGCTACTGAGTTTACACATGTTCATGCAAGCTGGAACATGAGAGCGATTAGCATTTTTCTTTAAATCACTGAAACAGAGACACTGTCAAAATCTCTGCTGATTATACTTATGTCAATGAACTTACCTTTGAATCAATTGATCGTTTCAGCTTTTTTGTAAAATATAGATATTAGGTACCTGCTGTTTTAAATTATGTTACAGTGAAGTCCGCAATGCAGAACTTTCAGATGAATTTTGTAACTGAAGTTAAGTATTTCTTGTGAGTCATCGCCTCTGTCAGGCACCTTTACTTTCTTGAACTTGCTTGTTGCCTACCTCGGCAAAAGGTCTGTTCAAGTCATTGTATTTCTTTGTCAGCGTTATGTAAAACTCTGGGTGTTCAGTTTAATTGGGCTCTTAAAACTCTGCCTTGTGCATTGTTGTAAGACATATGAAAGACATCCATCTCGTCTAGAGCAGCAGCACCAGCCTCGTGCATGAGCTCGGTTGTAAACCATCCTCTCATTCAGTTAGCGAGAGTTGCACTGCTGTGAGCTGTTGAGCCTGTTGCAGCTTTATTTCCCCCAGAATGCTTGTCTACTAGCTCTTTGATGACTCACTGTCCCTTTTGAGTTGAGCTCTGAGCATCTGTATATTTCATTTCTCCAGAACTATGATTACCAGCAGCTTGTCATCCTGAATGTTTGTATGTTTCACTGTTGTGCTGTGCTTTGCCATCATCTAAATCAAGCCATGATGGGAGAATATACTTTCTGTGTGTTCTTCAGGTTATTTCCTCCTTCTTGTTTTCAAATCTCATTCCAGCTGGTCTACAATGTCAAGTGATAATTCTCTCATGGCAGGGCTTTATGTTTTATGTAGATCAGTGCATGTGTGTACTGATGAGGAGGGCAATTAAAAAGTAGTTAGTGATACTGTAGTCTCTGCATGTTGTGTCCCGAGGGTTTCCTGGAGTGACCATAGTCATGGTACTGGCATCATTCGTATTGAATTTATGGATATATAACATTTAGGGATGCTCCGATCAGGTTTCTTGCTGCCGATTCCGATACTGATCACCAATGAGTGCTGATCACCAATACCGATCACATGGATTGGCTGTAAATTTTTCAATTTATTACTCATAGAAGATTGGTGTGTTCTGTGTGGTATTAAATTATAATGCTCTAGAATGAGACCTGGCATAGCTTAATGGCATATCTATATTTATTGTTTATAACTACCGTGTATCTAAATGTCCACTGATGATTGTTGCCTGCTAATTACTGATTATTTCTGGCCTTGTCCTTCTTTCTGATTATTATTTCTGGTATTTTTTCGTTGTATGTGTTGCAGGGTGCAAACTTTCCATCACTCTCACAGACAGTGTAAAAGTTCCACACGGCAGACATGTTTGTTTATTATTTGCCGCCATGTGCCTGTGCAGTGTGAAGGAAAGGGGGAGGGGTACACTACACTGCACACAGGACTTCTGCAGGCTGCAAAATATGAGCTACAGGTGATTGGCTTTTGTGATCGGCAATGAAAGGCATTGATCGCCGATCACATACTTTTTCATAGAAATTGTCCGATGCTGATCGGTGGCCGATCGATCGGAGCATCCCTAATAACATTCATACTGCTCTGTATCCCTGTATGCCTCTCTCTTGTTGACAAAGCTGTGTTGTTTTCCCAGGTGTGTGTGAGATTCCTTTGTGGATGTTACGGTTTAGAGGGCCAGTATGACACTGCATTCACACAGAGACTCCAAAGACACAAGCAAACAGGCACATGCGCGTACATTTACACACATGCAGAGTTGAGGAATGTCATTCAAAGAGGTCTCTTGCATTGTCACACAAACACTTGCAGGGGAACATGCAGAACAGTAACACTAGAGTGTTTTAGCATTTAGATATTGAACCACTTTGTATTTCCTCCTCACTGAACAGTCTGTGCACCCTCATTACATCATGGATGCCCCTCATGTCCATTTCCTCACACTTTACATGCCCTACTGTGTATCACCCTCCCTCTGTGCACCAGCTTCTTGTACCTCCATGGGATATGATACTGAATGAAAAATGATCTTCGGGTTTCCAGGACAACCAAAAGAGGCTAAAGGGAAGATGGAAGAAAGATACACACAGACATTTGATGAAGGATAAGTCTCTCAAAATTTCAGCCTCATTTCCATGGAATTGTATGTATGTTTGTTTTAGTACAGGAAAGGGAGGGCAGGCTGCTGATGTTGTTGAAGCTTGAGAGAGTGGGTAGAGACGGCAACAGCAAACATAGATCAGTATACACAACCTCTCTCTCTTCCTCTCTTTAACACTTTTTTCTGTATCTATGTCTCTCACTATGTTTTCGTTCTTGCTTGCTCTTCCCCACTCATTCATTCTTTTGTCCTCCTCTTCTCTGCCTATCTTTTCACATCATGTTTTCCCTGCCGCTCTGCCTCAATGTGTCTCCATGCCCCCACTCCTCTCTTTCTCCTCACCCTGTCTCTTGCAGTGTCCCCCTCTCTCCCTTCTCCTCTCTCTCTTTCTGTCTAGGGTTCTCTCTTTGGTTACAGTACCGGGTTTTGCTGTATAACAGGCAGCTAGCTAACTATGATGCTGGGAAAAGACTACATGCTGGCCATTGTGATTGTCAATTACGAGGGTAGGTGCATCTGTCGGAGTCGGCTGGAAACTTCACTGGGGGGTTAGAGTTTAAAGTACTGTCTGAGAGTGTGTGTGTGTGTGTGTGTCTGTGCGTGTGCACAAGCATGGGTCTATGTGTGTGTCTCATCCAAAGCAGGGAGGAAGTTTGTCTCTTTAATGTTAATGTTTCCTAAAAATCTGACATAGGCATCTGTGGTCTGTGCGTGCTATATTTGTGTGTGTGTTGTGAGTGAATGCGTGCGCTGGTCTTAGAAGTGTGTATGTGTTGTGTAATTTGCCAGACAGAACATGTGTATCTGTATGTTTTGCTCCAGAAGCTATCCCCTCCCCCTCTGCTCAACTCTGCTCTGGCATAGAGCTGCATGCTAACAGAGGCTATCACAGGCTAACTGCTACGTAGCTCCACTATGGCACATTTCCATCAGCTGTGTAGGGGCATGTTAACTGTTCCATGCTTCCCAAAGGACCTACACGGGCACTAACTTCAAGGCTTGATATAACCCTTGAGCTAAAACAAGCAGGGTTCGCTCTCTCCGTCTCCGTCCTTGTCCCCCTATTCTTTCTTTCTCTCTTTCTTTCTTTGTCTCTTCTTCGTCTTCTTTTGTATATAGATGCTTTATTCTACATACAGAGCTGTGTTCATTCATTCTGGCAACCATTCTGAGCCAACAGCTTCCCTTTTGCTCATTGCAGACACACTCAGCTTCTCTCAGTTGTAGTTTTATTTGCTCTGACCTATTTTTTTGCCCATAAAAGACTACAGCTTCCAGAAGAGTTGTGCTGCTTCACATCTCCTCGTTCTGAAGCACAGTATTAAGCCCTAGGGGACATCTGCTTGTGCCAAGAACATATGTGCACATTTAGCTAAGCTTTCTGTGATTTCTGGTCTATTGAATAAACTAAAGTCTGAAGAAGGTATTTTTGTTTGTCTGTTTGTGCTTACTTCAATCTCAATCTGGGCCGACCTAGTCATCATAATGACATATGGCCTGCTGTCATGGCGACAGCCCCACAGGCTGTGGTCCATCAGCATGGTCAGCGGTTCGAGAACTCTCTGTGCAGTCACAAATATGCACAGCACCAGTTAACTTGTCCCTCAGAGCTTATATTGTGCCTATGAGTTGCTACACAGCCTAATGGAGTTTCAGTTTATCACGTCTGCCTCTACATCAACTTCACACACACAAATATGCCATCACTAGTTCTGTGTCTGTGTGTTTGCGTGCTTCAGCTGTCCTAACTACCAGGAAATTGTGACCTTCATGTGATGTGACATTTAGTACAAGAGTGAGAGAAGAAGCAGTGATACAAGTAGACTCTGATTTAATCTGTACACAAGGTCTGTGTCTGTGTGTGTGTGTGTGTGTGCGTGTGTGTGCTTGTAAGGTAACTGCTGTATTTTCTCCACATGTGTCACTATCAAATAAATTAAACAATAGCCATCTGCTCTGTGTGCTGCTGTATGAGAATGTGTTCTTTAAGGTAGGAGCCATAAATTTGATGTGAATCCATATGTAACAGCTCAATGTGTCTAAATTAATCAATCCTTAGAGCAGGCCTAGTCAAATAGCGGTCTGCGGGCTGCATGCAGCCCACAGGCAACCTCAAAGTGGCCCAGCCCATGGTCCTACCAGAAATGCAAAAAACTGAGAAAACCCCATTTCTAGTTGGCAAATTTTCACAGACATTCAGAAATTCCTGCAGTAGCGCTGACAGTGAATACAGCACTCCCATAGCAACAGTCAACTTATAATGCAGCGTGCTATCACCATCTCACAAGTGTAAAATAGAGAATGGAAATCATCGGTTTAACCTAGACTGACAAATATGTTTATTTTACCAGCAAGAGCAAGTCCAAACGCCAAACCTATGTGTTTAATTGCCGTGAGTGTATTGCTGTATTCAAAGATTATAATGTGCGGAAGCACCACCGCGTCCGAGTTTCCGCACACTTTCCTCATGTTAAGAAAGAAACAGTTTTAGTGCTGATTATATTCACATCATTTTCTGTTAACATAATGATCATATATTCACAGTTAACGTAAATGACAAGTCACAAATACTGAACATATTAATGAAATGTTAACAGGTAACGACGGCCAAAATATCCGAACTACAACCGGTTTTCTGTCGGCTAAACGATATGTGAGTGTAGTGATATTAAAGTGTTTTATCGTTGGGATCAGACATCGTAGCAGTGGGTTAGGGTCAGGGAAAGACTATGGGCTGGTTAATAGACTTTAGTTGTATATGAATGTAATTTTTAGGAGACAAACTTTTCACACCTGAAAAAATCAGCTCTTGATGCGCTTGGAGTGTTCTTGACCAGTGTCTTCAGATTGTACTGACATCATGTGATCCAAAGGTTTGTGCTTTTGCACAGAACCATATGTCACTTCTTCTCCCGCTAAAATCTTAGCAATGTAACTTTTGCTTACATATCATAGGTGCAGAGTTGGTTTAGTAGATACTGTATATTCATTTGTGTCTAGTAAGCAATTTAGTTTTAAGATTAGAGCAGTGGTGGTGGAGTGGTTAGCTCATAGCAGGTCACAGGTTTGAATTCATGGCAGATAGCAGTGACTTCTCTGTATGGAGTTTGCATATTCTCCCCATGCATGGGTTTTCTCTCACAATCCAAAGACATGCAGTTAGGTTAACCAGTGACTCTAAATCTTGGAGGTGTGACTGTTAGTGTGAATAGTTGTCTGTCTCTATATGTTAGCCCTAAGAAAGACCTGTCCAGGGTTTACTGCAACTCTTATCCAATGACAGCCGGGACTGGCTTCAGCACCATTAAAGGATGAAAGGAAGTGGTTTGGAAAATGAATGCATGAAAGTTGTGATATTACAACTATTTCTTTTCTTTTCTTTTTCCATTTACTTTGCATATGAAGTTCACATTTTTGTTCATTCCACATCTATGTATTTTTAACATAAATTTATTAGCTGGGAAATGGAAGTTAAGCTTAATTTTGTCAGAGTTACTCATACAGTATAAATTGAGTTGAGCAACATTAAGTTGTCATTACTGTGTAATTAGCTTTGAAATGTACAGAAGAGTTGGAATCTAATTCAGGCTGACTTATTTAAAGCAGCTGCACAACTGATCCATATTGAACTTGACAAAGAAATATTAATAATACCAAGATAACTAATCTTTTGTCAAGTTTTAGATTTGTTGCTGCCTGAAATAGTTGCCTCCAGTGTTGCTTTCAAAGTTAGTGGTCTTTCAGAGAAATCTTTTTGGATTTATGTAATTTGAGCACAGTATCGCACGGGCCTAGTTGTTCTGGGGTGGGTTTTTTTTCTGTTTGCATGTGTGATGACATCAAATCCACAATAAACAGTTGAGGCAGTCTGGTTTGTGTCATCATTATGGACAGCTGGTAATTGTTTCATTCCAGATTATAAATCTTGTCTTTTGGATGTACATTTTGATTACAAACTGCTAAAAATAAACAATGAGTCATAGAACCCATAATGGATTGCGCACTCATGGAAATAAAACCAGATTTGTGTGAGACTGTGTTTCAAGAATAAGTTAATACAGTTACTAGGGCAAATGACTATTAACAAATTCAATACATCCTACTTATGGTATCAATTCTGCTTTGGCTTAGTTCAGTGGAACTCCATCTAACATCTGTTTAACTAATCTAAATGTGAGAGGACTGCTTATGTTTGTGTCTTTTTTAAGTATATTTAGGAAAAGTTTTTTTGTTTGTGTGATTTCACTTAAAAGAATGTGAACTAACTGAGTGTTGTGCACAAGTACAACAAAAATGCTTAACAACTTTTACTCAGTGGTTATGTGTAGAAAGCTGCGGCTTGTTAAATGATAGCTGCTGCAGATGTTGGTAATGCTGATCGGCTGTTGATATTGCACAGTGTATGAGCAAGGGAGAGTTCACTTCCATTTATTTTGTGCATATTTTCTTTATTACATTTTTTGTAGGCATTTTCTACTAAGGCTCATGCCCAACTTTTCTTGCACACAAATTTCCTTATATCAACAGAGACCAGTTTTATCAAATGGGGAAAAAAAAACTTCTTTTTTTTTCTCGCCAGATATCTGGAGTGAACAGTCATTTCAGACAGACCCTGACCTGCCTCCAGGATGGAAGAAGATCACAGACATGGCCGGGATCTACTACTGGCATATTCCTACAGGCACCACCCAGTGGGAGAGGCCTGCTACCCACCCATTACCCCCTGGCCCGACAGAGCCCCAGGCTCTGGGTGACCACACAGCCTCAACACCACGTAAACACTCTCTGGGCTCTCTGAGCCCCTCACCCACTCCTGACCATGAGGTGAGAGACAGAACAACAAATGGATATGCACACTTAACAGTAAATTATTCAATAGATTCTACCTTTTGTTTTTTGGAAGTGATTTTATTTACATCTGTAATTATTAATGGCAAACAGTGTGTTAGTCTTTTTGCAGTGGTCAGGCTTAAATTGAGGTTAAGGTTCTGAAGACAATCAATCCACAATCTATAGACATGAGGAGGAACAGTGAGAAAAATAACATGTTTTCATTAGTTAAAGATGTCAAACTTAGAGTAAACAAAACCCTTTACTATGCAATATGCGGATATGAATGCAACAATCATTGCATTATTGTCTTATGACTAACATGCAAATTAGTTGGAAATTAAAATCACAGTATTAGTTTTGGTTGCATGAATAAAACATCTGAAATGTAAAAGGTTTATTTAAAGCATACAGTATGTAACTTTTTGGAATATTTTAAAATATGAAATAAGCTCTAAAACCTGACTTAATGTGGAGAGGGACAGTTAAAGCCTCTTTTAACCCAGACTCATTGAACAACACTGGCAGCAGTGTATTTTACAACTGAACTCCAGATCAAACCACAGTCAAACTTAAAAGCTCAGTGTGTTTTAACAAAGTTATCAACTATTTCTATAATCCTCAAATTGCTGCTAATGTCCGTAAAGAGTATTAGAGATGTATTAAATACAGTGGTTTATAATAACTGCACTCTCGTTTATGTGTGTCTGTGTGTGCATGTAGTCATGTCAAGCAGAGGTCTTCTTCAGGGCGTCAACTCGTTCAGGCAGCACCACTTCTGACAGTTCAGTGGAGCCTCTCTCTACACATGAGCCTATCTTGCCCACATGTGGATTTGTCAACAGCTGCTACTTTGTAAGTAACCGACAACTCCTGTTAATCTGAGGAAAAAATCAGTATTACTGTATTGTATGTAGTAATATGTAACCTATTAGGCTAAAGGCGGGTTTGTTGTCCTGATTGATGTGAGTGGGGAAACTGTCAGAAAAATAAAACAAGACGGCCAGATAAAGAGAGTGAGACAGAGGGAAGGCTGTCAGTATTGCAGTACAGGAATGCAAGAACACTGACTCAATCAGTCCGTCACTCAATGTAGAATGATGGAGGGAAACTGGAAGAGGAAAGGAGATGGAGAGGAGCATTGTGTAAATAAAATATCGATCCAGTGAGGATGGACTGATGTTGACAGATAGATGTGCCAGAATCTTAGTCTGGTACATCCATCTGCAGTGACTGACGTGCAGATTGCTCAGGTCTTAGCTAGTGGCACAAGCCAAAATGGCAGACAGACAAACATAGTGGAGTAACATGTCCTCTAAACTCTCACTGTGCAGATTTTTAATGCTTCACCTCTATGTGTCTGTCCCTTTTTCTCCTTAGCCTCGTTCAACATCTCTGCAGGGGATGCCTGATCAAGAGTGTCACTCTCAGCATCAGGAAGATGAGGACAAGGTGAGGCACTCTGAAACTTCCACATCTAGCCCCATTCCTCACCTGCCACTCTTTCAGTTCTCCTTTGACTTTGTAGCGTTAAAGTGTGCTTGATGTTCCTGTATACAAATGTGAATGTGTTTGTGTTTGAGTGTAAGAAAAGAAAGGCAACAGTATATGTCCACTTATATCACACACAGTCTCTAAATATTTGGACAGTGACATAATCTCATTTAATTAAAATCAGCCTCAAATTGTTTTTTCCACGTTCACTGAGAACACATTTTTTGTTAAGCAGCATTGTGTACAACATAATGGGCCCTGAGACTGGTGTGCCATTCATACCAACCATTTAATCTGTTAATTTCGAAATACTTTTTTAATGTTTTTATTTTGGATGCTTTGATTCACATGTCTTTACAGATACTTCTATTTTACAATTTTTTTTCTTATTTTTTTCCTCGTGTCTTTGCTGATATTGATTTGATTTTTGTTCTCAAAATTAAATCTGAAAGTCAGATCCATGCAAAAACAGTAGTGTCACTTCCGAAAGAAACACTGGCTGTACTCTGTGTGTATGCACTAATCAATAAGATTAGATTCTCAGTAGTGAGGTGAATGTTCAATGGGAGCAAGATAACATTTGAGAAAACACTGGTGTTGATTGACTGCCTTTTATTTAAAAATGTTTTTGCTCCTCATTGCAACAGACACCCATTGTGGAGTGAGCTAGTTGGCTAACAGCCCTTTTCTGTCTTTCTTCCTTCACTCCCTTCCCACTCTTGACCCCCTGTTCCTGACCCATCATTATGTGTGTTTTAATGCTCAATGTAGAAACAGGTGTGGAGTGATTTTGGCGGAAAGATTGATAGTGAGGTGTGGAAGGCAAGTATAATGCACTCGGTGTCAGTGAGTCTTGTTCTTGGTCTAACTTCACCCACTCTTTGAGTGTGTGCACTTATGCATTATGTGCTAGAAATTCACTGCTTGGGCAAAAGCATGTGTGGCTGATGCTTTAACATAAATGTAACTGAACCTACCACAACATTTTGTCATGCCTGATATGTCAAGACATCTGTTACGTGGCTGCAGCAACACACTCTACAGGGTGTCTCTTTCTTTACTTATGTGGCTAAAATATTTTCATCTTTCTTCCTGCTGGCACAGATCAGAATGTGTTTGCACACACAAGTGTGTGTACACACCAAGTGTCAACTTCTTTTCCTTGATGCAGCATGCCCCATTACACACATCACACATGAATGCCATTTTACATCCAACAAGGACATTCTGCCCACTTTTGGATGCATGCTTGTGTATACTATGTGGGGTCATAATATTTACATTTGTTTTCTGCCAGGCTTGTGTCTTTTCAGCCTGTCTGGCACATGCCCTTACTCATGAATAAAATGGCAGTGTATATCCATGGGTAGGACGCGCGGGTTTGGACTTTTCGGGTGTGGGTTTGCAAAACTGGACCCATGTGAAAGATGCATGGTCACAGATGATTTGCATGTTGCAAATGGATACATGCAAATGATTGGTTAAGAAAGAAAACAACCTTCAACGCTTTGAGATGGGACTGTGACTGGCTCTGCTGAGGCAGACAATCTATCTGCCTCAGTGATTACTCGTCATGGTGTGCTGAACAGAGATTTTTTAATGTGTGTGTTTTTTGTTTTTTTTAAGTCAGTTTAGTCAAATAAAAGGTCATCTACGAATACTTATGGTTTTTGTTGACAAAATGAATGCTGCCAATAAGTAGTAATTCCATACACCTGTGTTGACAGCGGTGATAACTTTGCATCTAACGACAAGTGTGACATTAGATGCAATGTTAGCTATGTGTTGTCGAGAAACATGGCTGACAGCACAAACTTAAAAACCTCCTCACACAGTTAACATTTCAGTGCTGCTTGCTGCTGCACAAATGAAACACACAGACAACTGGTGCCTGACCAGACACTGGACGGATCCCAGGTGTGTTTATATTAATGCAAAAAATAACTGCAATCAAAGCAGTCGACTTCAGTTCTGACAAACACGATCAGTATTACTGATATGATATACACAAAAATGTTACTTTATGCCAATTTAAGGTTTTTCTCTGGAATTATAGTTTAAAGTTTATATTATAAACTAAAAAATATGTATTCCTTTAATATACAGGACAATGTGAGCTGTCTTATCTTACCTTCTGAACTAACAGGTAACTTTCCTTCATGGGACAATTAACATTTTCCACTTGTTACTTGTGATTTATGCAGTTTCAGCTACAAAAATAACACTATGATCTTGTCATATTGGGGCACTGACACTGTAGAACACAGGCAATTTAGCTAGTGTAGTGCAGTCACGCAACAATTAATTTTTTAATGAATTTTACCTGGTAATTACCAACTAACAGAAACCCTACCCTGGTCTGTTAAACAAGGTACAGCAGTTGCTTATATCTGCTGCCTGGTAGCAGGCAAATCTTTCAGTTCAAGTGGAAAATCGCTGTGATCACGTACAACATGTGTCATCATTTTCTGTTTTTACCTACTCCAACATCATCTGAACTAGCTTAGAATGGGCTATTCTCAGTCTTGTCTATTCAGTTTTTCACTTTCTGCCCTACATCTGAATTTGTGTGTCATAATAGTCACATGATTACAAATGACCTATTACCCCTAGTGGCTTCATCATTACATTAATGTTGGCTTCAGTCAATGCAGCTGTGTGGAATTACTACTAGTTGGGTTCAGTTTATTGTGTGACAAGACATCATAAGGAAGGCGAGTGTGCTGATATGCATTGTTTGTCTCTTTTTATATATTAGCACATATTTAATAAGGGCCTTTTAGAACTTTTAAACATCCACCTGAGTGACTAGAATTGGATTTTTCATGTCACATCCCACTTATGGATGTGGATGTACTTTTTCCTTTGTAAGGAAGTTACAGTAACAGTGATTTTGTTTTAAGGAGATTTCGCAGTGATTTCTGGACTGCTACCACACCTTGAGACAAAACCACCATTACCAGGAAAAGCATACAGTTGTTTATATACTACTGTATGTTGGTATTAATATAGTACAGTATGTAATTCAGTCAGAAAAAGATATACATTTTATATACTAGTGGGAAGTTCCAACATCAACAAATAGATTCACAAGCTATGTTGTCACAAAGTTAAATCTGTTATGAAAAGCAAACAATAAGTGAACATTGTGCTGTCAAAAGAATAAAGTGAATTTCATATGCTATTGAAACTGCCAAACCATGCAACTGTGAAGCAACTAAAAATAACACCATTGTATTGGAGACGACAAACAAGTTACCTGCCTGGAATATTTTGTCCTGTGGGATCAGGACCTGACTGTGTCTTTCTTTATATAGGAGATGTGCTGACCAAAGTCGCTGTCAAACCCAGACCCTTCACTCGCACAGTATTACGAGTTTAAGATGGAAGCAGTTTGGCCAAAGGTGTAGAGCTTAATTTGTTGTCATTTTACATTCTGATGTAAATTTTGTGCACTAGGACCTGCAGGCAGCCACAGTGAACCCTGACCCCAGTCTGAAGGAGTTTGAAGGTGCTACACTTCGCTATGCATCACTCAAACTAAGGTAAAATACCTGTGTATACACACGCACGCGTTTTTCTCACTATACTTCTGAGGACACTCATTGACATTGCCTTCCCTAGCCCCTCACTCTAATCCTAACCATCCTCACAAGAATAGCATTTGAACAAAATTTGTCCACATACATCTTCATCTTTCTACCTTGGTGAAGAACCTCGTTGATATAATACACTCCTTAGTCTCTTAACCTGACTTTAACCATCACTACTAAATGCAAAACCCTTCCATGTCTGGAAATTAGCAAAAAATTTAGGTAGATAGTACCTACAATAGTGCTCTCTCACTCATGGTCTCTCTCATCATGTCTAGTTAGTTCGTCTAATCTTGTGTTTAATCAATGTTAGAGTTAAATGAGGTCGGACAAGGCAGGATGTTAGTTCTTCTTTTCAGGAAACGACTCCATGTTCTCTGTTAATGTAATTTCTCCCTGTAGCTTTGGTAAACTCACACACAGTACGGAAAACTTGTTAATAAAGGTAGTAGTGGCACAATCTTGTAAACATATCCTGTATGCCATTTGTCTTTTTAAAAACTTTTAAACTTTTATATTTTCAGGAACCGTCCAACAATGGAAGAAGATGAGTCTAGCAGTGTGAACAGTGATCCAGAAGCAAAGGTAAGGAATCTTTTTTGTAACGTAATAACATAATATTTAATTTGTATCCAGTAGGTTGCGTGTTTCATGTTACGGTATGTGCAGGTTCTGCATTGTCATAAAGTTAAAAAAAAACAAACAAAAAAAAACATATTCAATTTGGACGAGAAACTGAAAGTGAGATTATTGTGATAGTGGATTGTATGTGGATTGGATTGTAAGAATGTAAAAACTATTAATACAATTATTTAAAAAATTTGTTAATCCATATTTATCCAGCTTACCTAGGTTCATGTTAATTTTATTTTTTCTTTGTAATTTACAGCTTTAAAACAAAAATGGGACATATGTATAAAAAAATGAATGGAATTAAATGCTATGTAATATTATCAATGTAGTTGCATTTGGTTATTTTTTCATTTAGGTAATTTAAAATGATCTAGCCCTGACTTGTATAACTGTGTTATTTAATATTGCTTTTTCAAACATTGACGGACATCATCTACATTCCCAGCACACGTGGCTTCTTGTGTGCCTTTATTTAAGTCTGTTGATGGTGTTTATGTTGAGTGTTGTGACCGTCTGTGGACCTGGTCTAAACAATACTGGCCCCCAGTGGTGAGACTGAAGTATGGCCTGATGCTGCACGTTGGTGCATTAATTACCTTTTTACACCTTTTACACATCCCAAGCTAAGATTGATATGAGGCATTTAAGCTTTTAATCAAGTAGATGGGCCAAAAAAACATTTCTCAGTATAGTGCCATGCCCATTGGGCTAATACCGTGACCAGTAAGGTAAGCTAGATATATTCTGAATAAGTAAACTGAATTATTTATTTGTCTTGATATAGAGTTGTTTCACTCTGCCACAGAAGATTGCAGGAAGCCTAAATACATTCCCAGGTGTGTGTGGTCTTCACTTGGATGGCTCAGTAGATCTAAAGAATTCCAGATTAGAGTTTAAAAGCAACACTCAGCTTGATGATGTGGTGCTGATTTGGCCGTCTGCTCTCTGTTTCCTTCTGTGTGTTTGTCTGGCAGAAATTCACAATCCTTAGCAACAGTGACATTGTGATGAATACCAGACACAAACACAGACTTGCAGTCAGGGCATCTGGTCTAGTAGCACACTCTGATGCACATGTCAGTGGCTGCCAAAAGCCCACTGCAGTATCAAGATTGGAGTGGTTTCTTTCTATCCAGTGAGGGGAGTTAAGTACTAACTGACCCTCACTCAACAACAGTTTTTATTGATTGAAGTCTAGAAAACTGCCCACATAACAACAGTACATACACAGCTGCCATTCAACTTAATAAACCTTAAGATAAATTATAAGTATAAAGTCTAGCACTTATTGTAGATAGATAAAGCTTTTGGTTGTGTGTGAGAAAGTTAAGGAAATGCAGGTTTTATGTTTTTATATTTTGCAGAAATTGTAAACCAAATGTGCAGCCTGACAGTTTGCATGCTGTCTGTGTGTCGTGTAGCTGCTACCACCTGCTGGTCTGTCAGTGACACAACTTTCACCAGATTCATGAGAGTGGCACTGTGGGAGTGTGTGTATATACCTGTGCAGGTGTGACCACACCACATGCGTTTTATTGGTGTGTGTGTGTAAGGGAGTGAATGAGTGAGCCAGTCACTCGTCAGCCCTGCTATGTTTAAGTCAGCGATATGAACCATCCACACATACACTAGTCTATGTTCTTCTACATAAAACTGTGTGTTGTTCAAAAATAACATTAAGTTGGTCGTACAGTGCTTATACTTGCTTCAACTCACAAGAAAGCTACAGAGCTGTGAACAAAAAGTATTTACCCATTTTTTTTAAATATTGAATTCAGATCTGAATCAAATATGATTTGATCTGATTTCAAATGAATACTTCATGAGGGCAGACAGATGGGACTCTGTTCTTCCTCTCTAATTATTTTCAAACATGTTGTTTGTTTGCATCTGATCATCTGTCCTTAGTTTTTTGTGGTAATTGCTTAACTCTTAGGATAGGATTAGGATATTTCTAAAGCTAAAGTATGGTTTCATTTCAAAGTTTATGGCGTTGCTATTACTTTAAGCAAGAAAATATACTTTGACCAAAAAAAAAAACGTACGTACAGTACTGTGCAAAGGTTTTAGGCCACTATTGTTGGTCACTAGATTCGTTTTTTAGCAGTGCTATGATGTCCATATATGTTTATTTCTTAGTTTTCTTAGTACATTAGAACAACTAGAAACACA
>JAUBNQ010000001.1:11804718-11824205 GCA_032353495.1 Ctenopoma kingsleyae | reverse complement strand
TGTGTGTGTGTGTGTGTGTGTGTGTGTGTGTGTGTGTGTGTGTGTGTGTGTGTGTGTGTGTGTGTGTGTGCATGCATCAGAGCGGAGCTCCACTGTTCGAGATACAGAGATAAGAGGAGACTGTAAAAGTGACATAAGACATGACATAAGATAAATAACATGAGGCTGTTCAGTTAGTTTAATAACAGAACAAGGTACAGACCTGTGGTTACACACAGGTGGTTCTGGACTCTGTGAACAACTAGTTTTTCTATAATAAACTAGATAAATGTTAATGTCCTGATAAATAGCTTTGGTTTTCTATTTGATTTGATTAAATTAATGTTTAAGTTGAGATTTACAAGAAGTATTTAACTGCTACTGTGTAAAGGGAATACTTCTGTTAAAAAACATCTTATTTGTTTGCAGACTTAATATTACTGAAATTTTGTTAATTTTTTGTTCATTAAAAGTAAAAACTACTTTTGAATTCATTATTAAATTTTGCCCATATAAGTATTAGTATTAATCGTGATTAATCGCAGAAAAAATCATGCGATTAATCGTGATTAAAAATTGTAATAGTTTCCCAGCACTAGTAAATACATATAGGCAAACTTAATGTGTTTTAATTTCCTGAAGGAAGACATTGAGATGCAGTTTTTTTTTAAATAACATTTTTCTGTTAAAAAGTAAAAGAAATGCTTAATTTACTATTTGTTGCACAAAATGTACTTCTGTTCAGTTGCAGACAGGCATAGACATTTAGAGCTTCTCTTCCTGAGAGTGAATGTCCTCATCTGTAGCTTAGTGGGGGTTTAGTTTTTCAGTCTTGACAGATGGGTGTTTTACTGTTCGATCCATACGCTCTATTCAGGTTGTAATGGGACCCTCTGTCAAAGCACTGTTGGTGTAAAACATGAATTCACATCAAATTAAGTTAAAATATAGTGTATTCAGCATCACCTGTCTAAGAAAAGAGGACATGTAGTATAGATTTGTATAGTGTAAGTGTTTTAGATTGTATTACATGTTGTTTACTGTTGTGGAGGAAATTTTTTCAAAGTGGACGTGTAGAAATAACCAATGTAAGAAAGCCACAAACCTTTACAGTGTTTTTATTTCATCATTGTAATGTCTATAATCACCACCCAGAATGCCCTCTGTGGTGTTTCTGCTATAATAGATCCCATTAGTGGAGGTTACTTATCTTCTTCCTCTGCTGTGTGTGAGTCACAGAATTAGTCGACTGCTGACTGGGTTATTGATCACGCATCAGAACTTTGTGTACATGGACACACACAGACTCACACACGCTCTAAAACTGATTCATGGTGACAACGTTCATCCGTCATTACTATTGATCAGAGCTAGCAGCCTGCACCAGTCCAGCTTCTCTCCTCTCTCACTCTGTCTCTCACACGCATGCATGCACACACACACACACACACACACACACACACACACACACACACACACACACACACACACAGGCAGACATGTCCACAGTCGTATACTCAGCAGCTGTAACTCTCTATTATTTACAATACGTCTTTCTCCCTGCCCTCCCTTGTTCTCTCTCTCTTTCAGCTGCGATACCAGAAGTGTTTGGTGGCTCGGCCTCCCTCCCAGAAGGCCTGCGGCTCGTCGCCCCCTGGTGACTCCGTGTCTCGTCGGGTCTCGACCAGCGTGAAGAGAGGTGTCCTGTCTCTCATTGACACCCTCAAACAGAAGAGACCTGTCACTGAGTTGCCACAGTAACCATAATAAAACAGCACCAAACTCCAACACAACCCCCAGTCACCATGGTAACTAGTCGCATCGCTATCAATACCCATTGCTACCACAGACCCTGGTAATTGAGGAAACACAGCAAATCCCAAGGGTTTGGAAAACCCTGTCACTATTCTTTCACTTTTTTTTTGGAGCAAATTGGAATTTCACATCAAGACTTCATCAGCTCTTGAGAACCAATTCAAGTGTATTTCAAAGTAAATAAAGACTCTAGTCCCACATAGAGAAGGAAAAACTACAAGAAACACCTACATGATGATGGTAAAGGTGTTGCTGTAGATAGAAGTAGCTGTCATGTCCCTTAGCACAAGGAGCAAGAAGAAGAGAGCAAGATCTGAAGTAGGAAATGCCCCCTTAAGCACAGCATGTGTGACGAGTGAGCCCACACTGCTGATCTCTCCATGCTCTTAGTGTATATGTGTCTGTGCCTGTACTGCCAGCATGACGTTGCACACCATGGCCACATCTTTGTCATTCACCTGTTTGTCCTGTTAGTCCGTAGTGGCTTTCCCACCCTCTGTCCCTCCGTCTTACTCTCAGTAGACTGTAACGTAAAGCAAACTGAATGAAGGAATCATAAAAACCGCCCTGTCTGATTTTCGCATCAGTTAATGATAAACGAAAGAAAGAAGGACGCTGCTACAGACTGAAGAGATTTGGCCGTGAGTCTACACACTCTAACCTGTTCAACTGACCCTGCATGAACGTTTTGTATAAAAGTAAATCATTCTAGAAAATATCACTACACACCGCTGCTGCTTACAGAGACTGAAGGGTGAGAAATCCGAAACCGCATTGATTATTCTGTCTTGTTAGCTCTTTGTTTCTCATCAGTTGAGCAAGAATCAGCCTGGAGCGACTAGACGAGTGGTGACTTTTCACCTGAAACATTCTTCATATGCTTTCTGTTTACGTCTTGTTTTTACTCTTCTGTTATCCCTCGGAAAATGACAGACGATAGCCATAATGGAGGAAGAGGTGCAGGGATAAACGGTGTCACCCGTCGCCGCTCTGCTCTTCAGCTCCGCTGCTTTCTGGTAAAAGAGTACCAGACTGCTGCTGCTCTTTGACACACATGCTGGAGGAAATTTGACTGATTATTCCTTTAAATCCCACTTCAGTCCTCAGAGACTTCATGTTCACTAATAAAAAGGGGATTGGTGACATAAGAAAGCCTGGAGGAAGGAAAAGAAGACTGGAGGAATGTGTTTTTATACCCGGGTATGGTTGCAGTGGTTTGAATGATGAACTGTGCAGAGGTGAAAGGGAGAAACCGATTTCATCTCCGGTCTTGGCTGTTGTCAAGAGGAAAGCCAACAGAGAGAAATATTGACTTATACTATCAGGACTTTCCTGGGCTGCTATTTGTCTGTCTCCAGGGTTCTGTTCACTTTAATGAAACCTCTGTTTTTTCCATCACTTGCTACTTATTGTACATCTGTTTTCATTAGTGCCACAAGATCACTTGCTTTAGGTCTGTTTTTTTGTGTTTTTTTCACAGATCTCAATTACTTACTTCTAGCTCCTTATCATCGCACATTTAACAAATTGACAGCTGGCCATTTGCTAAAACCCATTTGTTGGCTTTGGATTTCTCCTCATGCAGAAACTCTGCTCAGCTTCTGAAAGAGTTTGGATAGTGGCGTTTTTATCTGTGGCTCCTCCCAATCCAAAATCACAAGGGAAAATGTGTAAGAAATGGAGTAAACCCTGTGTTTATAATAGCCTGTGCAGCTAACTAGCCTACCACATAAATCAGTAACATACCATAACACATTTTCAGTGGCAGGAAGCATGTGGGTTGATATTTCCACACTCACATGTATTAGCATACAGTTAAGTCACAGTGGTAATAATTATGTACCTCTGATGTTTGAAAAACTCCCTAAACCCTGAAAATAAAACCTCCCGTGACTTCTCCAACCACGTGGATGAAAACACCTGGGAGAACTGGTTAAAATTCATCTTTGTTATTCAGCAGATGTTTTTTTTTTTTTTTTTTCCTCCACAACATGGTGAAACTAATGTGACAATTCCGAAAATACAACCAGAACAATATGTTTCTATAGTCATCTTACAATCTAGAAATAATAGAATTTATATTATACAAGGGCTAATCAGCTCCACAATACAGGAAGCAAACTGTGCTGCAACTTTCCATCCATTGAAGTTGCGTGATTATAATTTGGTGAGCGTGTTAAGTCAGCTGCTCACTGCTAGAGCATGAATAAAGTGGACAGACCTTAGTAAAACAGTAAAAGGTCAGGTTGTTACATCTGTAGATGTGTGTTGTTTGTTGAATCTCCTTAATATTAAACTCCACATTTAATATACAAAGGAAGGAGCTAGGAGTGTACTTGAGATTTTGTTGAAAGAACTCAGCCACATCAACTTCTTTTGTCACAAGGATGACGAAATGTGAATGAGATGGAAAGATTTGTTGTGTACATAATACCAATTTAATGTAACATTAGGTATTAATCATTGTTATAAGCTATCCTTTTATTTTTGAATGTCTTTAGTTTTCTATTGTTATCTTGAAATGAAATGCCTTTTTTGAGAATTCACCAAATGGCCAAAGTGTAAAATACCGATATACATTGTTGTAGATAAGGAAACTACGAGAGCAAGCGATGAGAACGGGAGAGGGAATTGGAAATTTTCACAGTTGTCAATTAAGTTGATACTGAGTTTAACTGAGCAAGTATCTATGCATTCTTTTGATCTCGAAAAATGGGAAAGTCACAAAAGCCTTGCATGCCCTTGGATTGTTGAAAGAACAACTGTATGTATTGAACAGAAATATTTTTTATTTTATTTATTCTATTTTATAAAGGTATATACTGACTTTATTAGTTGGGGAAAGTAAAATCTCTGAACTGTCATTGTCTCAGTCTCTGGTTAACTCACAAAGCTCCGCTTAGCAGAAAAAGGCAGATAAAGAAAAATATATCTTCACCTTGTACAGTGCACTGAGAGCTGGGAGCGCCCTGCTGGTCTGAAGAGGAGGACTGATGAAGAGGAGGAGGAGGATGTTGATAGTAACCACAGTGCACTTCCAGTGTCTCTGTCAAGCTCACACACTCCATGTCCCACAGATGGATGTGTTAGCTTCCGTTTGCTGCTCACTGATTTGTACACTTGATCAGTGTAACGAGTTGTGAGAATAAACAGCATTATAAAATACACGGCTTCATCTTTCCTGTTTGTGAATTTATTCAGGCTGCAACTAATGTTTCCTCACATGAGTTGTGAGTACTATATATTATATTTAATATATACTGTATAGTATAATACTTATGCTCTCTCTCTATATATATATATATAGATATAGATATATCTATATCTATAGATATAGATCCATAGATATATCTATATATTTAGATATATCTATGGATCTATATCTATAGATCCATAGATATACTGTAGATATAGCATATTTAGTATAATCTTTTGACACAGACATAATATTTAGTATAATCAGTATAGTATAATATTTAATTCGGATTTAAAATACTTATTTTCTTTGGAGGCCCTGCGATGGATTGGTGACCTGTCCAGGGTGTACCCTGCCTCTCATCCGATGACAGCTGGGATAGGCTTCCCCCGTGACCCTTACGAGGACAAGTGGTTAGGAAAATAGATGGATTTTCTTTGGACCCTGAATTCACAACCAGTACCTTAAAAAAAGTTCTAACTGTACTGATACAACTGAATGTGCTAATATAATATTCTTTTACAGTAGGCTTAAAAAAATGCTCATCAAACAATGTGACAATTCTTCCTTTAGCATAAAATAAATCCAAAAACCTTCCACCTTTTCTGGCCCCTGGTAATTATTTATGGAACCTCCCTGACGGTTAAATCTTTAAACAACTTCTAATTTACAGTTATGACGTACTGCACAATTTCACACTTACGTTCTTGTTTGTCAGTAAAGACAGTTGTGAGTTGAGTAATGATGAAAACTCAGTTGCTTAAAAGTGTCATATTTCTTTTGATCAACTAATAAATTGATTTACTGTTTTCAGCTCTAGTGCACATGTGCATACTGCAGTCATAACCTGGATGCCTTAACCAGAAATGAAGGAATGAGTAAGTGCAACACCTAAATTCATTGTCATGTTTTTATTGTTTATTGTTGTTATTATTCACCTTTATAAGCTGCCACCTTGTGATGTAAACTTTCTATAACCCAGGTAGATAGATTGATGATGAGGACGTAGACGTGTTGGATAGCTGAGCATGGGAGGTCTGGGATAGAGGCAGGATGAAGGAGCTGCCGCTCTTACTGTGCAGAGAGCTAGAGCATGGGGAGGAAATGGGCGGCAGGACAAAATCTGTATCCTTCACTTCCTGTGTCATCACCTTAATCTCTGGTCGGACCACCTTTCCCATGGCCTCAAACCTTGCTGGTTTAGTTGCATCATTTAGTGTTTCCTCTGCGCTGTCACCCTGTGTGTTTTGTCTCTTCACCTGCTCAGAGGCTGCACGGGGAGCAGGCGGAGCAGGTGGAGCAGGTGGAGCAGGTGGAGCAGGTGGAAGATGTTTTCCAGCAGGAGAAGGGCTGATAAAGATGGCTGTCTGTTGTGATTTAATCACTGAAGTGTCAATTATCTTGTGCGCAACAGCTGTGATAGGAGACAACTGTGTGGAGGCTTTTGCAGAGGACATTAATGTCAGCGTAAGGCGAGGTATTCGTCTTGGTTTACTCTTTGTCAGATGCCTCCTGGGATGTTGGTTGACTTTTTTCTTTGTTGGTTTCTTCTTGTGGCTTTTAGGGAGAAGCTTGGATGCTGTGAGAGTTTCTTTTGGTTGTCGTTTGAGCTTTCGCTTGTGCCCTCTATTTTTCTCCTCTTTCTTCTCTCCCTTACCCTCTTCCTGTGCGTGCTCCTCTCCCTCCTCACCTCTCTCTCTGCCTTCTGAAGGTGTGACTGGATCTTGTCCGGTTACAAGCTCCCTTCCTGCCTGCCTCTCTTCGCCAGAGGGGGATGGAGGTTTGCTGGAGGCTGAAGCTACATGATTCTTCCTGTTTTTCCCCTTCTTAACAGTTTTTGATTGTTCAGGAATTATTCCACCCAAGAGACCTTTTGCTGCTGCCCTTGCCAGCACATCGTGGACTGTTTCTACCTTAGTGGGATCTGCCTGAAAAAGCAAGAGCAGTTTAAGATTTAATGTGAAGATGCAACACATTAAAACTACAGGTCCCCAGGGTAACATAGCACCACGAGGAGCTACACAACCAAACACAATGCTGTAAAAATGCACCCATAAAGTGAACCTGCAGAGGAAGAGCAGGAGGATGAGGAAGAGGTGCAGGGGGGTTGAATGGCTTTTCTCCACTTCTCCACAGTATGGGATATAATTTGAATGACAACATGACAGTTACCACCCTGAGCCTTTTACATTTCTGCCTCTCTCCTTACAGCCAGCAGCTCTGAGTCTGTATGTCTGCTGCATTTACACAGTGTTGACACATTAGGAAGAACAACTTATTCTGACTTGTTGAGGTGTTGGTGCATTCGTTCAGATGTTGTGTTACAATTAATCTTTCAGTAAAATATGTATTAAATGATTGTTAATATCAGAGGTGGTAAGTAAATACATTAACTGTCCTTCCATTTATTTTCATTTGTGTTGTTTTGACTTTCACTCCCCTACTATAAATATTGTACGTTTTACTCCCCTACAATTACTTGACAGCTTTAATTAAAAGCTGTCAAACTATTTTGTGGATGTATTTTCCCAATACAAAATACAGTATATTCAACTGAACAGTTACAAATTATTATGGATTACATAAAGTGGTTAGAATTAGCCCCACCGTCTGTTGTTTTTGTTCCACATCAAGTCTCTATGTAATCTTTTAATTACTATAAATTAACTTTTTTCACCTTTATAAGTTTGTTTTGCAGTTTAAAAAATAGCAGTAAAATTAGTTCACAGTAAACATTTTCTCCTTTAATAAGGTCAGTTTCACTGGTGTGATTTTTTTTTTTTATGACACTTACTAAAGTATAAAGTATTGAACAGAAGAAATTAAACAAATGTTGATCATTTTCCAAATAAAATACTTATTATGGTTTTTGAAGTCGTTCTCTCCTTGAATCCGTGCAATGAATTAAACTCAACAAGTTTAAATTTCTGCAGAAACATGTACATTCATGTTATCAACAGCATCAAGTTCAATAGTGTTTAAAATACTGTTTCTTAGTGGAGTACTTGTATTTTTGTACATAAAGTAGAGGTATCAGAGGAGGTATCTTCTTTTTTTTTTTATTAAGAGGTATTTAGTCTAATATTACCTGGGAGATGACATACTGAAATTGCTAAGCAACTAAGCTTGCTTAGCTAAGCAACGTAGCAAGAACTGTAAATTAATTTTTTATTTATTTTATTTTCTAAAATGAGGAGAAAAGGGAGACAACACCAAAATACTGTCTATGTGATTCAGAGTCACAAACAAGAAGCCAGCGACCCTTTAACACCAAAATACAGTCAAAATGAAAGTCTCCTATATTATAAAAGATGAATGATGTTCAGCTCACAGCTTCAAATACTGCAAAATCATCTTTTATTCACTCTTGAGTGCTTAATCTTCCTTACAGAGTTTTATATTTTTCTTACTTTGACAGCAATAAATGTTTAAACCATTTATAATCTTCACGTCTTTAATAATGCTGCCAGAATAGAAAACGGAAGACTGCATTACAAGAGAGACATGAATGACACCCTGTCACGTAAAATATTTCAGGATTGTCTTCAGTGCTTTGTTTAAATATGGATGCTGTTTCTAATGAAGATATCTGATGGAGACTCCACTATTTTTTTTATTACTTTTGTTTTGGGCTAATATATCTCGGCAGTCATGGTAATTATTATTATTATCCTTTATTCAGATATTGTGAACGTACAGCACACAGTTCGGTTTTTAAAGCCAGATTTCAAAGTGATTTGCTTTAGCCCTTCTTTCTCTGTCCCCACAAGCTGAGTTTGGAGTGTGGAGTCATTCATCTCAGCAACCGTGAACCATCGTCGAAGTGTCAGTGTAACTAAATCTGCAGCTGCAGCTGTGATGTGATTTGATTCACTGTGAGAGTGAATGTTGATGTTATTATAAGTGATGTTTATTAGATTTTAAATGACTGCACTGCCACTGGACAGGTGAGCAGGACCTGCCCCTGTGGACTACATGTATCTGTGTGTGCTTTGGAAAAATATAAACAAACACGTACATGTACAGTATATTTCCCCTCACTGCACCATTTCTTGAAGCTGCAGGGGATCAAAGGAGCAGCATCTCATTTCCTTTCTGTTGTATTTTTCTTCTTTTTATGAGTGGAGCAAGAGGGAAGAAAAGAGGAGGGAGCAAATAGATGGAGCAACAAGGTGATGCAACAAGACTGCAGGAGTGGAGGGAGGGCAGCCACAACAGAATTATCCATTCATCTTTGCTCTAAAGTACTGAAATCTCTCATTTGCTGGGGCATGTTTCATCTTTAACTTGCCTCCTTTTTTATGGAGTTTTGGAATGAGGAAGCAATGTTTCAGTGTGTGTGTGTCCATGTCTTTCTATGTTTATGTGGACACTTTGCCTAGTGCTCACTCCTTTAATTTATTTGAGGGCTAAGAATTGGTTTTAGAGTTGAGGATATAACTAGGTTTAGGCTAGTGTTGAGGTTGTGTTTAAGTATTAAACTGTTATCGTTGAGGTCAGGGTAAGAGGCTAGAAAATGAGTGTCCTCACAGCTATAGTAAGAGCAACATGAGTGTGTATTCAGACAAGCAGAGCTGACCAACCTCCCAGCAGACAGACAGTAAAAGAGTGCAGCCTCAGCACTACTGGAAGGACTAGTCACAAAGCAATCACACACGCACGCACACACACACACACACACACACACACACTACAAAATTTCTGTTCACCTTCAAACTCCAAACACAACCTCGCCCCATAAATGTCTCTCATTTTTTTCCCCCTTTCACTCTCCACGTCTCACACACTCTCTCCTCCTGTCTCTCACCTGTCGGGACAGTCGAGCTATAAAGCAGCCGTTGGTGAACTGAGACGGCTCAAGCCTGAAGAACTTGGAGTCTGCGGTGTCGCCTGACTGGGAGTCATCGGGGAAAATCGGACCATTCACCCTAAAAGATAAAAAAAAAAAAGCAGGAGCAGATGAGACTGTAGAGAAACTACAACTCATAGACGTTATGTACAAACTGACAAACTTTGATTCATCACTGCCACATTAATTCAGAGAAGTATTACTGTGAAGAAACAGAAGTACTGCACAGACTTCATTACACCGAGGTACCATAAATAATTATGACAACCATGTACATATTTTACTATTATATTATACTCAAAGGATGACTGTCAGTCCAACACTTTGGTCCAGGCTGACATTTATGATCGTCTGACTTTGACCTGTTTCTTGAAATATGTCATATACTGTTGGATAGTATACGAAATAGACTACCGTGAAATTTGGTATGTATAGTTAGTTATTACATAGACCTAAATGGTGCAGCTCGGACACATCCTCAGTGATGAACGCAGGGTCATAGGGTGTTTTGGGTCTGAGATCATCAGACACACTCTCCTGGGTGACCCAGCCAGGGGTGATCAGTCCCCGACTTGTGTCCTAGCAGAGCTACACCACAGCTCTGCCCTCTTGATCCACAGCCACCCAGAGGCTTTTTCCGCGGCCTTACTGATGGTTCTGGTGGCTTTTGTCTCCTTCATCCCTCTAATCCCAAGGAGCCTGAAAGCCTGGTGCAGGGATTACCCCAGGAAACCCCTGCAGCCCACCTCAAAGGGCTCACAATGGGCCCTCCAGCCATTCTCCCTGCAGGCCTCCACCAGCTCCAGGTATTTGGCCTTCTTGCGCTCATAGGCCTCATCCATCCAGTTTTCCCAGGGGACTGTGAGTTCCTGTCAGATGTTAAAACCAGGTCTGGCCTGAGTGACGTCTTTGCAATGTGCTCTGGAAACCTCAGCTTCCTCCCTGTGTCTATCTTCAGTTGCCAGTCACGCGCTGAGGCTAGAAGCCCTGCTTGTGGCTTCTCTCCTGCTCTGATGAAGATGATGTTGTGCTTCACTGGGGGCTGATGTTTGCTCTGCTGAATTCCTGTGCAGATGGTGTCAACCATTGCCCTCAGGACCTGGTCATGGCGCCAGGTGTCCCTCCCAGGGCCTTGGCGCAACAGCTCAGAACATTCTCAAGGGTGCCTATTGCACACAGTGTGCATGCAGGTGTTTCTACTAGAACCCAACAGTGCAGATTGGATGGGCTTGGGAGTACATCATACTGGATCAGGAACTTGAGTCTAGCTGGTTCTGACTTCCACAGTTCTGTCCAAGTGATCTTCCGGGTAGATGCATGGCCCTTTCTCGTCCAAGCACCTTGCTGGTGCATGGCCACTGTCCTGCTGTGATGTTCCTTTTCCACCTCTGCACGGATCTCTTCCTGCACCATCTGCTGTCTCCTTGCCCTGGGCTCTGTCAAACTGTGACCTACTGCCACAGTGCCTACCAAGACACCATGCCTCAGCCTTGCTTCTGCCCAAGCGACTGCCTCCTGAGCCTGCCACTTCCTTCCCATTCTCACCATGATGCCTGCAGAGGAGACTCTGGTGTCTTTTGAGTCCCTGTACAGTAACGCCTCTCTGGCTCTGGTGACTTTAAACTCCTCTGTCAGGCCGGTGAAGGGGAGTTGCAGCTTGTTTGAATGCCCATAAAGGGCATAAAGGCACTTTAGCTGCCTTGACAAGCATGTTCATCGCAAGGGCAAACGGCACCACTAATATGGTACAACCAGTGATGATGCCTTTCTCCAGGTGATGCCACGCAGATGTTGTTGTGCCAGAGGTGAATCTCAGGCTGAAACTACTGTAGTAGTCCTGAATCAGTTCTTTGATCTTCACTGGAACGTGGTATGTTGTCAAAGCCGTTGTCACCAGCTTATGTGGAATGGATCCATAGGCATTGGCAAGGTCAAGCCAAATGAGTGACAGGTCTCCTTGGTTTTCTCTTGCCTCCCGGATCAACTGGGTAACCACTCCTGTGTGCTGTATGCAGCCTGGCATGCCTGGAACTCCGCCCTTCTGCACTGTGGTGTCAATATAGGAATTCCTCAGGAGGAACTCAGTCAGCTGGTTAGCCAGGACCTTGAAAAAGATCTTGCCTTCCACACTGAGTAAGGTGTGTGATGTCACTCGCATTCTCCTCCTTTGGAATCCAGACACCTTCTGCATGCCTCCACTGATTGAGTACCTTCCCCCTCCGCCATATTACTCGGATGAGGCTCCACAGCCTCTCCAAGCGTCTCGGGCAGTGTTTATACACTTTGTATGGCACTCTGCTCGGCCCTGGGGCAGCACTGGTCTGTGCCGCTCCGTGCCGCTCTAATTGTATAGAAATGGTGTCCAGATGCTGTTAAAAGGGAAAAGACTTCACATCTACCTAATTGATTGGCAGAAACATTCATGCCTTACCACATCAATTGTAATAAGCTGGTTTGGCTATTACTATTTTTTTTGTATAATGCTATCACAATGCTTAATATGGCAAAAATAATGCAATTCTAATGAGCTGTACTTTGCATTTAGTGCTAATTAGCTAAAAGTAACATGCTGAACTACTATGAGAAAATGAACAGTTTAAACATCATTCCTTAGCATTAGCATGTAATCACGTTGATTTTAGCATTTAGCTCAAAACCCCACTGAGCCTAAGCACAGACTCACAGAGCAGCTAGTGTGGCGTTACTCGATACGGAAGTAGACACAAGAGTCTTTCATTGAGTTGGAAATACAATGTGTGAATGTCACTGTAACAACACACATACAGTACACAACTGTTTACTCTACATGTAAGTGGACAGAGGAGATGGACGACTATAAGCTGGACAAAGTCTTATTCACAGCCCCGGGACAAGTTTGTGGACCCCTGCACTGCCAGCTGTCTGTCACATCTGGTGTAAGTGCTGTCAACATTAGATACGTTAGCAAATGTTGGTTAACAATCCTCAGAGGACCAAACACTGTCTGAATCATGTCAAAATATGGAGATGATATGCTGATATGACCTTCATTCACATTAAAATTCTCACTGAAAATGAATTTTGAAGGTTGTGCACATTAAAAGTGTATAATTTCACTCCCTCCCATTTTAAGTGGAATGACAAATAACAAAAACATTTATAATTTGACGCACAGAACAACGGTCTTCTAGTGGAATCTGGAATCATCTGAAATATATATGAAATATAAATGTAAATCTCTTTCATCAGAGATATTTCAGTATAGTGAATACAGATGGAAGTTTAATACCACTGATATGTTGATGTCCTTTAAATAGCAAAACTTTTCTGCACAAATTGTTTTATAGAACAACTCTTTATTATTATAATTATATTAAATATTATTATAAAGTAAACTTTTTTGGGTCTTTTATGACTCTTGACAGGCTTCTCATAATGCTTGTAGCTTAAAAAGGCCAAAATATCTGGAAATAAAGTAGAAATGGCACATATACATTTTGTATAAAAACAACTGAGCCATAAATGTCCCATAATGTTTCTCTATGTCTATAGTTCCTCCCTATCCCATTCTTCATTTTGTTGCCTTTACATTCAAGAAGTAATAAACTACTTCTCTGTTATGGTTTAAGTTCTGATTGAAAACAACCTTCACACATTCAAAGAAAGCAGGTTGGAGGCAGTTTGGAAGATCCGCATGTGGTAGTACATGTAAGTTACTACACCGATGAAACAGCTGCTGATTCTGTCATCACACATCTGTTAGTGGATAAAAAAAACCTACATAGCAAAATATAATAACATTTGCTTTTCTCACAGAGGCTGGATGCTTACTTCTGTAGAGCAGCAGGCAAAAAACAGAATGAATTTTTCTCCACCCCGTTCACCCTGACTGAAGCATTAATGACTGTCCCCATGGCGATTGCAGCTGATTGCTAAAACTGTTGTGTCCCTGGAGACTATAATTGTACAAACATATGCAGTATGCAGAGACACAGCATTTGAATGTATCTGTAGTTTTTTTCTTACCGTCTCACCCAGCAGCCTGATCTCAGAGGTGAAGCTCACTATTCACTGTAACTCTGTTTTGCAGTTCACCAATGTGTGAATGTCAGTTTAAGTTTTCTATCAAATGTCACTATTTTGGTCATTAACAATTTCTCACTATATTTCTGGTTTCAGCCTGTGGACATGTAATGAAAATCTGACTGCATAATTAAAAACTTAGTAGACAGAGAACCAATACCTGCACAAAGAGAGAGTAGGTGTGTGTGTGTCTTTGTCTTTACCTGAAGGGCAGCAGTTTGGGGTGAGTGTGTGTTTTTTCTAACACTCGTTTCACCAGCTGTTCATTTTCTTCAGGATACACTGAGCGTGTGCAGTAGACCACTGTCTGAACCTTTGAGACTGACAGAGAACAAGAGAGATTATTAAGAACAAATAAACATATATCCGTCTTCTAAAAAGATTGACACAGACAACAAGCGTCTCCTCTCGTTACCTGCTGCAATTTTTCTCTGTTGAAATGTTGAAAAAATTGTGTTTTACTGCTTGACAATGTATGCATCTGTCTGTCTTCCTCTCAGTATGTGTGTTGTAACACTCACAGTTGAGAGCATGTGCTAGTAGTTTTGCCTGCTGGGCGGCTATTGTGTGTATTTTCCTCTTAGATACAGAATCTTGGGCCAAGTCTGGCAGGAGATCCCAGTCTGTTAAGAGAATAAAACTAGAGTGAGCATTATTATCATATTTGGAGATTTAATGGACATACACTATCTCTTCACATTACTGTTACTACACTATATTGCCAAAGGTATTGAGACACCCCTCCAAATCACTGAATCCAGTGCACAAAGGATGGTTTGGTGTGGTGGAACTTGATTGGCCTGCACAGAGCCCTGACCTCAACCCGATAGAACACCTTTGGGATGAATTAGAGCAGAGACTGTAGACCAGGACTTCTCGTCCAACATCAGTGCCTGACCTCACAAATGCTCTCATGGGAGAATGGTCAAATATTCCCGTAAACACACTTCTGAACCCTGTGGACAGTCTTCCCAGAAGAGTTGAAGCCATTAAAGTTCATGTGTGTGTAAAGGCAAGTGTCCCAATACTTGGAAATATAGTGTATTTACAACATTTTATTTTCTATTAGTCTTATTTACTTAGACAGACTTTTTAGACACAAAAGACCAGAAGCAAATTCCTTGTATGTGCAAGCATACTTGGTGAATAAAGCTGATTCTGATTCTGGTTGTATTTATACAGTACATTCCCAATAGGTTGGCAAGAAATCGTGTCTATGGAAGGTTGAAAAAATGCCTAAAAACAAGCATTTTTATAATCTGTACAGGATACAACTGTACAACTTTCTACTAAGACTCTTGAACCTGGACAAACTGATATGCAGAAGATGTTGTGTTTACAGAACACACTTTTGCAGGGACACTCCCTACAAAAAGAAAATCGCAGGCAGTTTTAATCTGTTTTAGGACTCTTTCATTGCTCTTTGAGTGCTTTCTGCAAACGTCCTGTAAATTTGATGGGTTTCTTGAAATAATTCAACACAATTCATATAGTTTTAATGTAAAACAATGGCATGGTAATAAAAAAAAATCATAAATAATACATACTCAATTTTATATAAAATACATGTCTCATACTGTACATGGCTAAAGAAATGCCCTAATCCTGTTGTTCAGACATCACTTGAGGTGTCTTTCACTTACACTGATCATGTACAGTGTGTACAAATGTGTAATTTAATCTGTCTAATCTGTGATTTAAAGTTTAGGATTGAATCCTCTGGAACCATGGGAGACACTGGAAGTGGGTCTGTCTCTAACTGCTTTTACACATTCCTCCTTAAAATAACATACCTCCATGTTCACTGTGGATGGTGGACACAGGGTCACTGAGAGCAGAGGACGAACACTGAGGCAGCACTATTATGACCTTTAAATGCTTGACAGTGGTATCCCATTCACTGAGACTGAAGAACGCTTCTGACAGGATTTGCACGTCTGCAGTAAGATACAGTAGACGTGATCATCTACAGATCGACAGATACTTATTTTTTAAAGTTTCTTTTTAAAATGTACATATGTATTTGTGCCTCTACTTATTACCCACTCGTGATGTCCATTTCTGTGAGTAGCTCCTGAATCTCTTGCACATGTAAAGTCGAGTGATCAGCACCACACACCAACACTCGGCCTGAGCGGGCAGCGGCCACAGCTGCTATGTGAACGACTGTCACACCTGAGAAAGACCCCACCACCAGGACGTCACTGTTGTCAAACAACAGGGGGCGTAACACGCTCACAGCCACGCAAAGACTCCTGTCCTGCAGAGGAACAAATATGGAGATCTACAGGTTGTTCACACATGGAGGACTTTCTTCTTTGTTCTTGTGTAAGGGAGGGAAACTCTGTTACATAAAACACACAACTCTAACTTTCACTAAACAACAAGGCAAGGACAGGATGCAGCATTAAAGTGAAGCGTTGCCCTGATTATGTCTCCACGCTGGCCCCAGAGGCATTGTGTTTTCGGGTTGCCTGTCTGTCCCATTCTCATGAAGGTGAAATCTCAGAAACTCCTTGAGAGAATTTCTTCTAAATTAGCACAAACATCCACTTCAGGGATGAACTGATTAGAATATGACCTTGGACAGACATATATGTAAACTACAACTTGGCTGGTTGGCAGAGTCATACAACTGTGAGGTGATAATTCTAGTTTAATTTTAACACACTATATAGTATGTGGAGTTTATGAGTACTTTTATATTTATTCAAAAAAAAATGATAAAACATTACTTCCACTTTATGGGGCGGTTGTAGTAATTTACCCCTCAGTCTTGTAACTGTAAATGTTGCTCTGTTCAGCTCAGTTACACTGCACACAGAGATTTCTACCTGTATATTCAGCACATGTGTGGTGGTGAGGTTGCGGTACTGGAGCAGAGCATGAAGATGCTGGGAGAGGATCAGTGTGTCTGGACAGAGAGGGTCTCTGCAGAATGTGGACTCCTTCAGGTCATCAATGTTCTTCACTTCAGACAAACCAGCACTTTGTAATGCTTCACACATGTTTTCAACACTACGGAGGAAAAGACAGAAAACACAGTTTAGTCCGTTTTATTTGCTACAATAGAAACATTATGGGCCCCTCATTTCCCTGCCATATAAAATTGACCTCGTCCTCGTCTCTTTGAACACTCTACTTTATCCTGAGAACATATGCAAATAGAACATTAGTTGAATAACCTGAACTGAAAATGAGAGCAAAGAGAAAATATAAACTGAATAAATGAGTATGCAATTTATGTAATTACCTAGTTCTGAGAGTATTAACCCATGCATAAAGTGGGAGACATTTTGCTCTTCGATGTTTGGTCCTGACGGAATCAGACAGAAAACAGGAGACGCTCTGCAGATTGTGTTTCACTCTGCAGCGAGCTAGAGATGCTGCCAGCTTGGTTTTACATCTGTAATAAACACAGACACACAATGGCACTCGCAGATTAACTGTAAACAAATTCTAGATCACATGATTTCAGTTTTGGCGATTTCCAAACACCACCATTAAATAAACTTTTAACACTTGGCGCGCACACACACACACACACACCTGTGCAGGCTGCTCTCCATCGCCCTGACTTCTGCGATAGGCTCCTCACCTTCCTTTGTTGAACGCCCACGCAACAAAAACCTTCGGTCCTGGAAGTCAAACAGCATCACCATTGCCAATGGCAACAAGTCGCTGGACTGCAAAACATCAAATCATTTATAATCATTGTAAGATAATTATATGTGGACTGGGCTGGTGATGAGAGTGGTGACTGAACCAAAACAATGAGCTGGAGATGGTTACATGATTTGTAGACCTGAGGGTAACTGCAGCGTCAGGTCACAACTTCATCATTACAAGTGACTCCTTTCATGTACATGCAACCAAGTGATTTATTGTTAATATAATATACTGATTCATCAAAATAGAAGAAGGAAATCTTTTCTCATACCTCTTAGCTTTTCTTTAAGGCCATTTACACAGTAAGAAAAGACGTTATTGATGCCCAGATCCATTTCCCATCCTGTCCTTTTTCTCAGGGTGTGTGTGTGTGTGTGTGTTTGTGGGAGTTCAAATATGTATGTTGCAGTAAAATGTGTGTGGAATTACAAAGAGCTCTGTGGCAGCTTTTATAGTCACACTTGCACACTAACGACCTGTCAACTTGTTCTCTATATGTGTTTCACCCAGCCCTCGACAAAGTCATCATTCACACACACACACTCACACACGAGCTAGGTGTGTCTCTTTGTCCACGTATGTGTCATTGCACGGTGTTTTATAGTGTCATTTATAGTCTCAGAGTTAGAGAGTGTGCCTCCCTCCCTCCTGTATGCATCATTTGCCACCTATAACTGGCCAGACTACGTACAAATCTGAATACAAATGGCCTTTAACTGCGTTCGTGTCTCCCTCGCCAGTGTTTTGCCATATTCTGATGGAGCACACTCACATGGACGGAGAGAGCACAGCTACTTCATCTGAACACAGATAACTCCCAGACAGTTTAAGAGTCAGTGAGTAAGTGTTGAAGTATTTTTTAAATAAGATCTGTTGGTTGTCGCCATTCATGTCAAATCTGGTGAGACTCACAATGTGCTGAGAAGCGGCGAAGCAGCTGTCAGTAATGACGTTCGCAAATAAATCTTGGTCTGGGAGAAAAAAACAAAACCAATGTTGTTAATGTTCATAGCTAATTTTAAAACAACAGATGATCAGAAATCTTAAAGGCTCAGTTCACTCAAATGACAAATAACACATTTTATCATGCACCACAGCAATGCCAGAAATAGGATTACAGGACAACCTACAGTCTACACTAATGTAACCCATAGGGCTAATTATAGTACCTCACATCAAGATACTGTCTGTGGTAGGACAAATAACAAAAAAAAGTTAGGTGAAATATTAATTTTACTCTTAGATTTTCTTTATGATTGAATTATTTTCTTATTAAGGTATATTTTAACTTGTAGGCTTGAAGGAAAAAAGTAGACATGCATCAAACATGTATAATCAGCCGAAACTGCTTGTTGGACTATCAGTTTTACAAAACCAACTTCTAAAGCAGGTAGAGAGGTGACAGAAGCTGAAGTTTCACAGTTGAGCTGAAATCTAACAGAGCAAAATGGCGCCTATGTCTTTGTCATCTTTTATTACCTAACGTAAAATTGCACATACAGCTCGCTAAGTTATGCTAATGTAAACTGGCTTGTGTATTACCTCACCTAATCTTCTGTTTTCTCTTTTTTTTTTCAGATAATGATGCGGATGGTGACAGAAATGGTCACAGAGAATATGGTTGCATACCTGTTTAAAGGACATTTCATCATCAGTCTGCTTCTTCAGTGTCTTCAGGGCAATGTTCTATGTGTGTATGATGTTTTCAGAAATTCTTTCTGAGTTTATCTTTCATACAACTTTAGGCTTAACAATATCATTACCATACATTTAAATAAGGGATGTCCGATATTATCGGCCGAAATCAGCATTAAAATGTAATATCGGAAATTATCGGTAGCAGTTTTTACTCTTTTAATGACACAACTTTTACATACCATGCACATATTATACATCAAACTCTTCAGCTACTTCTCC
>JAUBNQ010000001.1:11781664-11792231 GCA_032353495.1 Ctenopoma kingsleyae | reverse complement strand
GTAGTATATGGTCTTGTCACATGATTGTCACATGATCGTCTTATGCTCATGATGGGGAAGCACAGATTTAGTTTTCTGTGTGAGTGACAAAGCCATAAGCCTAATCCACCAACACAGAAGCAGAAATCTAAAGCTGCAGAGTAACGAGGCCAATGCAGCAGAGAGAGGGAGAAAGAGAACGAGAGAAGGAACCTGTTAGCAGCATTGTGTTGTTTATGAAACACCTGTAACAAGATCTGATGACCCTCTCTCCTCTCTCCTCTTTCTCTCTTTCTGTTTGTCACAAATACACACATACCTGGAAAGTACAATGGCCACATTCTTCGCCTCTATCGCCCCCGTCCACCTCCCTCTTTAGCTCCACTCTGCTCGGGCCAAATGCTGAACAGCAGTGAGACATAGGAAAAGTTAAAACAGGTACAAAGTAGGGTACTGCATACAGCACAGATAAGTGAAAAATCTTATTTTCATTTGCTCAATTTGTAGGAGCAGGAAGCAGCAAAATTAACAAAAGAAAAACTCTTTCAATACTCCACACTACAGTATTTTCATTTTCGGTTCGGTTCAGGCAGCAAATATGCTGGATGCAAAATGTTGGACGTTAACAGAAAATGTAACAATGCATCACAGCAGGACAAATTACTTGGGTCCACATTGAGGATGAAAGAAAAGAAAAAAATCAGGGACATAATGAATCCAGCAGGTAAAAACTGTCAGTTCACCTGCTCATTCAGGTCATTCAAATTAAACAACAGAAAAATGCTCTAATCAATGTCACTGTTATCACTTAACGTGATAAAAACGTTTCTAATGCTCTGAAAACAACTATCATTAAGTTGTTGTTAGGTTTAGACACAAGAGGAACTTTGTTAAGTTTAGGGAAACATTGTGGTTTGGATTAAAATCACCTTTTCATTAAGGACAGGGGGCCTTCATCATCGTGTTACAATGATAAACACGTGGTTAAGGTTATACAACAGTCATGTTTATGCTTAAAAAGAAACTAAGGCTGACTTTCAGTTTGAAAGAGCAACCTCCTGTGTTGAAGTTTAGTGTTTTGGTGATAATTTCAGCCTCCCTCCCAGGCCTCCACCCTGTTTGTGACTTTGTGACTATAAAAAGCACACACTGTTTTGTCCGTTACTACAAATGGTTTGGCCACTAGATAAGAGTTGTCATAAAAGTAAAAATCTTTTTGGTCAGCTGATCCTCTAAACAAAATGGCAAGGGGAGCAGGCGACGTTTTTCAGTGCTGACCATGAAAAATGAATCATTTTATTGTTTTCTGATCTGCCACCTTAGTGGTTTAGATACAGTTAGAAAAGATTGTAGGGACAGTTAAACCCCACAGTCTTAAATATTTCTTGTGTCAAATTCATATACTTTGTTGACACTAGCCACCAACTCCAACCTCCTCCCTGAAACATTTTGCACAGGTATAACAATGTCACTTAGCTCCTGACAGACAACAGTCATTACTCACACAACCACAAGAGCACCTCATATGGCGAACACAAGTCTACGTTGTTTTGAAAAGATAGAGAATTAAATTAAAAGATTAAGTATGGTTTTGTTGAAAAATGACACTCTCCTAGAAACTATGTTTATATGCTGCAGAAAATATGCATTACAAGAAAATATCAGCTTGACTCAAGCATTACTTAACGTTTTAGTTGTATCAGCGCATTTAACACTTGTTTAAGGTTACGGAAAGTTAATGATGTGCTGTGATTTGAACCATGAGACACAACATGTTTATTGTATTAATAGTTAACCAGAACATTTTCCTAAACTTAACCAGTGTGTTTTTGTTGCTTAACCGCATGTAAGATACAAACCCCCAATCCTCAGTAAGACCAGTGAGAGGCCTGTAAATATGTCACTAGGAAACATTTATTTTTATTTGTTTGTTGTTTTTGTAATTTGGGTGAACAGACCATGTAAAAAAAAATGTCTAAGCATTGTGCAACCATCTCTCTTCTGGGAAGGCAGAACTCTTCTGGCAGGACTGAGACACACTGTTGAATGTGTAAACAGGTGACATCCACTCACTGTGAAGGCTGGATCAACACTCCTCCTCCCCTCCGTCTCCTTGCTCCCCTGCCTTGCACCAGTCAACCTTCGACCTCTGTGTAACCCCTTCACCCCCCTGTGCGGTGACACTGGTGAACCCTCCATCCTCTCCTCCTTCCCTGCTCGCCTCCCTCCTTTCCTCCTCCGTCCTGCAACCTGCTCGTTTGCTAATGCTGTTATTATGCTTCATTTCACCCCATGTTTCTTCCTCTGCCTCTTGGATCCTTAAGCTTGAACGAGTTTTTTTAGGGTTAGATTGACTAAAAACATAAGCACAGTCTGTGTAGAAACAATGTGTATATGCCCATATCTACACTGAAAACACTGCTGCTTACACAGTGGATGCAGTTTTTACACAACACAATGACACTTACATTATATATAGTTAACAAACAAACAACTGTTTTAATGTACATGCACATTATATAGACATACTTGTATAGTTTTCTAGTAGAATTTTAAATATATGAACCTGTGTGTGTCTCTTGCAGACACACAACAGCACAGCGTTCAGAGGCCTGTTCTCAAACAGGCTCTTCTCTGCATACCTGTTGCTATACACAATGGACTAGTTGTCTGGAGAGCAGGCCAAGAGGCAAGGTGTGTGTGTGTGTGTAAGTAAGTAGTTTTTGGGGTAGAAAAAAAACAAACAAAAATATGTACTAAACTCTATATCATGATAAGACCAAATCCTAAATACACATACGTGAATACATATTTTCATCTTTGTATTGTTGTGAAGACACTCTCATTCTGTAGCTCCTTACCCTCACAGTAACCATCACACTTTATGCCTAATTTAAATCAGTTTCAAACCTCTTTTGTGCAAAAAAAGCTTTACAGTCATGGTATCAAACTAAAACGTGTACTTGCACTCATATGTACATGTATACACACACATACACACCTACTCTGCCCCCCGCCCGGGCAGAATGGAATGTTCCATGGGCCGAGACTGACTCCGACTCTGTGTGAACCCATTCACATAATGGACACAAAGTAGGCACACTCACACACACTCACACACACTCACACACACACACACACACACACACACGCACACACACACACTTCCATGTGCAGACAATTGAGCTCATCTTTCTCTCTTCACACATCTTCCCTTCTCTTGTACATTCTCACACTCACTTTTCCTCTTAGTCTCAGGTGAACAGGTTGATTGCACGCTGTTTTTGTTTTTACCATAAAACCTCTGTTTCAGTGTGGCGTGCGTGATATTGTTTAGTAGTATAACTATTGTGTGTTTGTATTTAGGGGGCGTTAGCTGCAGTTGGCTGGTGCTGAATTCCAGCAGCTTTTCATTCAGCTCTTATCTCTTTTACTTTCCCTTCTCACTTTCCCGGTCTCCCTCTCTTTCTGTGTGTGTGTGTGTGTGTGTGCGCGTGCTAGAGTACAATTCGTCTTTCCAGGAAGGGAATGATGCTAAAATTGCTGGTTTGAGATTGTCAGAAGATAAAGCGCGGATACATTTTGAACATACTGTACAAATGAGGTTAATGATGCACACACTCACCTGCTGAACTCTCTCCCTATTTACAATACAGAGCATCACACTCTCAATCTCAGTTTACTTATGTGAGTGTTTGAGTGTTGAGGGACAGTTTTATTCACTGTAAGTCTCACAGATTGATGGCATGTAAACTACTTTCTGTTACCAGTCTCACAATGTGTCACATTTTACAGGAACTGAAATGTCTGCTGCAGTAGTACACATATCAGTGATGAGGATTCATATCTGTCTTTATAGAGCGAACTAGTGAGTGTTTATTTTCCATATGGGAAAGCAAAGAAGTGAACAAGCTATGACTTAGCCCTCAGATCTGGAAACTAATAAAGATCAGTACTCATAGCTTCAACTAATTCTTATGTTGAGAAGGTGTGTGAAGAAGAGATTTCAGATAGAGTGAGCACTTTGTTTGAGGCTGACAAGCTGTGAAGATTAGGATTTCTTTTTTAAATCATTGTATGAAATGCTGGTATTGAGTTTTAAGCTGAGTCCGTTGCACATGTTTCAGCTGAAGCCTAATTGAATAATATATTTTATGCAGAGTTAGCTATAGGTTTGGAGGTAGAGTTTAAAGATTTTTTTTAAATCTTGAGGGATCACTACTCACTGCATTTCAGCTCAGCCATCTAAATAAATCCACATCATTTTGAAGCAACAAACACACTTAAACTGAATGTGTGCATGTTTATAGTATGTGAAATCTAACCAGTTACATGTATGAAACTAAAGAGAACTGTATTTCATGTGTAGATTTAGCAGCAAATTTGTTTACATCCTTCCAGACTGGACTGTATTAGATTTAGTTTATCACCAAATGTCACAAAGGAAAATGACACGGTAAATATTAGAATAATATAATAATATGAACGTTGTAGAAATCACCTGAAGTCTGCTCAGATTTCTGCAGGACTGGTTCTGTTATAGTCTATCATTTAATCAGGGTGCTGCTTCCTCTCTGTCACATGAGTGTTAGTGTTGTTACCCATGCTGACATACAACGGTAACTGGTCTCTGGCCAGATAATAAGCGGCTTCATTGTGGTCATATGTCATAAGGATGACTGTTTCTTTTTCTATTGTGTTCTCTGCTTCAGATTTTTTCTTTCTCTTCTTTATTCTTTCCTCCCACCTTCCTCGTCTCTTTGACCTTGGCAGTGAATGTAGCACCTAAACACACAATGCTCCTGCTCTGCCATTGGTTGGTGACAGGCCACATCACTGCAGTCAGCTGACCAAATTCTGGGCAAAAGGGGAAACTTCTTTCATCGGGACGGATGAAAAAAAGTGCAGGACTTTAACGTTAGATCCCGTGTGTGTGTGTGTGTGTTTGTGTGTGGTAGGAGGGCAGAAAGGCTCTCTTTTTGTGCTGAGTCATTTTTGTTAATCATAAGTGGGACACTGGGATTGGTTGACGGTCGCTGCAGGTTGTGAGGCGACCCATCGAATAAGGAAGTGCTGGAGTAGTGTGGGAGTATTATTAGAGTTCATGTGCATGAAAGCATGTGACACAAGGTTGAGGATACAATTTTGACTTTGTTTCTGTCTTTATACATATATTTAATAGGAAATAACATGACTGTTAAAATGTTTATTTTAGTTTCATACTGACACTTATCTTTTACTGACTTTTAGTTAATACTTTCATTTGGATGCATAAACACAGCATGTTTTCATTAGATTCTTCTTGTGTCTGCTTGTCCGTGCTATAATGTTTTTTAGTATTGCTGCTCATTTTTGTTTTAGTGTCATAAACTGTTTTAGTTGTGTAATTTTCCGTTTATCGTACAGTGGAGTGGGTGGAGATAAAGGTATAGTGGGGATATAGAAACATTGGTGCAAACAGATAGAAGAACAAACTGTTTATGATCAAAATCACAGTAAAACTAAAATATCTCTCAGGACTCTTTGGCCTGTTCAGAGTAGTTTCTTGACAAACCAGCACTTTGTTCTGCTCAGGCCCTTCAGCTGTCTCACATGCCCTGCAGGGCCAGCACACACCATGGGACGTTCACATTTCTGTAATGTTTATGTTTCCATTAACATTTAGGAAGGCCTCTAACGTTTACATGCAATACAATACAGTACCCCCCAACAGAGTCATTGTTTCACTCAGTGAAAACAACTTTGTTGTGAAAGCTGCTTGTGATGTACTGTTTGATTTAATGCTTACACTAAATCCTACATGTTCTAAAAATGCAGTGATCGTGAAAACTGTCCTGTAAATTAGAATTAATAACAATGATCAACCTAGTGTTGAAGTGTAGGCAGTATCTATAAAACCTGCTGCTTTAAGTCTTTATCACCCAGATTTTTTATCATTGAAAGGTCACTGAATGAAAACTGATACCAGATTTACAGTAGTTACAAACCTGTTTCCAAAATATGTGCCAATATATGAACCTGTTTATAAAGACAAATTAATGTGAATGAAAATCAATTAGTTATGAACAGTAAACATTGTTCAAATTTTAATTATTATAAAAATAATGATATTAGTGAAAACATAATGAAGACCATATTAACCTTGTGGTCATAAATGTTAAATATACATAAATATGCTGACCATAGTTATTGCTTTAATTGTTTGCTCTGCAGTATCTTTTATTTTCTGTTATTGCCATCACTTGATATCAGCTAATATGAGTCTCCCTGTTGAGTTTGACTATGTATGTGTTTCTTTAACTTCCCCCCATCTGTGTCGGTGACCGTTGTAAAGCTGTTTGTGTACAGCTTCTCACAGATGTGTATGGGTTAATATCAGACCCACAGGGCCAGTTCCCTCATGCCTCTTACTTTGTTAACACGGAGCTGATGGCTATCTTCACTGCACTACACTTCACAAATGTTCTTCCTTTCCCACTTTCTTTCCTACAAATCCAACTGTCCGAGGATGGACATCTGTCTCTGACTCTCTGGTGGCACTTTAACTTTATTAGACAGTATGTAAACATATAATAAACGGTTAAAAACAAACTATACAGCAGTTGTGAGCATATAAATGTGTTTACTGATGTATTTGTCAGTATCTTTTACACTTATGAGTGCAGACTACATTTTAAAAGACAATATCAGAGAGTTGCAATAATATACGATATGTGATTATAGGAAACAAAGACACACTACATGCCCTTTAAACTGCATACAAATAATTATAATGTATTATAAGCCATAAGTTTTATATAGAGCTGAATGCTAAACAGGGAGACCTGAAGTAATATTTCCTGAATCACCTCCTTAGAGTTTTTTTTTCTATGTTATACATTTCCTAATTGATACTTCTTTGAGGAACAGGATTGGAAACTGCTGATGCGGCTCACTTGCCATTGAGACATTTGCAATATTGTGCTATACAAATAAGCTTGTCTTGACTTGATTTAGCATTTGAGTGAGTGTGTTTGTGTGATACAATATGCTGGTAATAAAGTTATCTTGGTGTTTCAATCACGCCCTCCTCCTCCTTTTAAAATAGGTTTATGACTCTGTGCGGCCTTCACTGCAACTTTTTTACACCCTCTTGGACAGAGAATTTCTCTATCTATAAACTTTGAACTGGCTATCTACATATACTGTGAGTGCGTGCTGCCAAAAATGTGAGACTCAGTGATTACATGTCCTTCATTAACAGAGTCATTGGTTAATGTGTGACTTGTGCAATGGCATTTGCTCACACAAACGCACATAAACACACACTTAGGTTGGAGTGGAACAGCACCCCGACTGATAAGAGTATAGGCCCGTTCTCTTTAAGGGTAGTCTAAGGTTATGTACACTTCCACACATTGTCAATGTGGTCTCTTTCCTATTCTCTTGAACTCTCTCTGTGTTTCTGGCAAATATGACTGGAATGTGACAGTTTTAGTCTGGTTTCTATTGTCTTTATCTAAAATGCTTTTATCAGTGTGTCACCTTTGTTGCCTTTGACTTTGAAATCACACTTAATGCAACCAGCATAAATGAAGCTTAGCCTGTTAGCACATGTTAGCTGAAACTAAATCATCATACGAATTTTGGTGTTCCTGGCTGTCTTATTGTGATGGAAAACCTGTGTGAATTTTTGCATTTAGTTTTCATGCTATCATGCTGATAACATACAAAGCCACTGGGGTTTTCATACAAGCTGGAAAATGCTAACACAGAAACACCGGTCAAACTGAGCCTTAAATGGGTTCATCCCTGAAAATATAGCTACAAAAAGTAAGATTAGATTTGATGATCTACTATTTTTGTGTAAAGGATCTTAAAGAGGTAATGGCTGACAGCTGAAGTGACAGATCTCTCTGCTGTGAACTTTCCCAGAGGATGCGTCCTGATGACATCTCATCGAGTGGCGTTTGTCCAATGCTTTGCGACCACAAAACAACAATATTCTCAATAGTGGCACGTTGTTAGTGTTAATAAGCTAATGTTAGCATGCTAATGTGCAAAAATACAGTAGGGAACTGACTTTCACACACACATGCATATAAATACATGTGTACAATCAAACGCGTGCTGCTGCTAATTTTCCCTGGTCATCACTTTTCATTACACCCTCTGCCCTTCAGTCCCCTCCCTTCAGTTTTGTCTTATTATCAGCTGAAAGACACAGAGAGAGAGAGATTGAAGGTGGGGGGGTTACCTGTACCTAGTGGCCCCACCTCTTCTGGCCATTGAGAATGAGCAAACACTAAAACCACCTTTGCTTACTTCCACACTGAAACACCCAGACACAGGGAGACTCTCTTACTGCTGCAGCCTGTCAACACCAAAGGAGAGTGAAGGGACAGAGAAGAACGTGTGTTTTAGACAAGTGTGAATCTGCAAAGTGACTCCCAAAAGCAAAGCACAAGGCTGCACTTTCTTGGCCCACTCGTCAATATCCGCGCTTGGGATACAGGTACAGTGTTGTGTCTTTCTGACAGAGCAGAAAAGAATTCTATAATATTAAGTCTCTTTAACATTTTGTCACTGTTTCTTCTTGTTGTGCCACTTTGTGATTCAGTTTGTTAGCTTGAAAAATCGTGTTTTTCAGCAAAATATAAAAATCTTAAATTATTGGACCCCAACACGTTGTAGTAACTGGTGCCTCTCTCCTTGTTAAATGATTTTGAAGTGCTTCTGTTTGATATTATTAACCTCTCTAGAACCTAACTTTATGGTCTTCCAATGGAGAAATTCTTGAGGAAACAGTTTTTTTCTCTGTGACTTTGTATTGTTGTTGATGGTGTCTCTTCCTGTGGTGGAGAACCAGCATTCAGCTGTGTCTGGCGAGAGTTACAGTTTACCAGACGCACCAGTTTCACCAGAAAAATTACAACAAAGGCACATAAACCTATCAGCGATTGGAATGGAGATCAACATGTCGTTACAACGAAACCAGTGGAACCAGTGGAGTAGGATGACGCTGTATGTGTGTGTGTGCGGGTGTTTAGAGTGGGGGATAAAAATGCTTCAGTGACTATATAGAGAGGCTAGTATTATTACCTACAGACTTCCGGGTTCTCTGTCATATAATAATTGGACTTTTACCCCAGGAAGCTGAAGTGTGTGAGTGTGTGTGTCTGTGCGTGTGTGTGAAACACAGTATCTAGGGATGGTGTAGCCTGGCTCACTTTCATGTAAAAGACACTTTAAATTACAATTGAAACAGTGCTTGTGTGGACAGAAATGTTATTTCATTTATACATTTATAAATCTGAAATTATGCCATTGTAGGAGTCTGATACACTCATTCTTAACCGTGTTTGTCAATAGGGTGGGCCCTTGTTTGAGAACAAAAGTGTGCATGAAGGTTAGCTCCTTTGTGAGTCGGCGTAATAATCATGAGTGTGAAGGACATTGCAAAAACAAATATGAAGTCTTTTATTGTTTAGTGTGTCACATATGACAAAAGTTTTAAGCCTTAAATCTTGCTTTAACCCTCTCACACACATAGTGGGCCACTAAAGCCTATATCACGAGTGTGTGACACTGTCAATGTCTGTAGTAATTGTCTGAAACAATGTCTGCTTTGGCCTTGAACAGGCTAGCTGATTAGCCTGGGGAATGTGTTTGCCTAAAGAAGAAAAGCCCCTATCAGCTACTGCTAAAGCTATAGCAGCTCTTATGATTAGTAATGACTGTGTAGCTGTGAGGAGACCTACAGTATGTGGCAGTAGTGGGTCACAGTTGACCTTTTTATCCCGTCATGCTTTATAATAAGACATCAAATCAAAGCCCTTTGGTTTATACTGAGTGTGTAGACTATGATTTATGTTAAAATTAAAGTTTGAATTATATTTGTCAACGCTGTTTGAGTTGAAAAGAAGATGTGATGATTACATTACATCGTTCGAGTGAAATGTTGGTGTTTGGAGTTGACAAATGTGGAAGGTCCTGAAGGCAGTGGGGCTCTTAGAGTAAATGAAGTGGAATCATCCCTCTGTGATGAAGTTGGGGTGGGCCGGAGGTGGTCACACAGGCACTCGGTCTGACCTGAAATTCTTCAGGCCAGCTTCACTTTGAAGGGCTTTCCAATGCTGAGGGACAGAGAACATTTGGTCCCCTCCTCTCTGTTCGTTAGCCTGTCTCGCTCCTCTTCATCTCATCTTGCCCCACACAGTCTGTGTGTGTCTACTCCTCTCTTCATTTCATCCCCCCTCCTTGCAGTTCTCCTTCTCCATTTGCCCTCCTCTCTGCACCTTCATCATTTCTCCCTCCTCCCCGCTGCTCCCGTTTGAGCATGAGTGAACAAGAGGAATGAGGGCGACAGGTACATGGATGGGAGCAGAGGAAAAAGGGAAGAAAAATAAAGTGATAGATGCATCAGAGAAAAATGTGGTGTAGATTGAATTGTAATTACAGAAAAGACTGTAGTACAGTCTCTGTGACTGCAGCTGAAAATTAGCAGTTAATACATTTATAAAAAGCTGAAATAATGAAAGTAGTTCAAGTGGCAAATGTAATACAGCTGATGAACGATGATTAAGTGTCAGTGAAAAGGAGTGCTTAA
>JAUBNQ010000001.1:11762396-11774761 GCA_032353495.1 Ctenopoma kingsleyae | reverse complement strand
CACACACACACACACACACACAAAATAAACATGTGACCCGGTTGTACCCGGTGAACCTTGAGCTGATGTTTTCAGGGTTTACAACCCTTCATTCTCACTGATAGGGGTCAGAGGTCTGCAAGGGATCTGACAAGGTTGTAAAGCTGCTGATAGGAGTAGGTGCCCCAGAGATTTATAGATGTTGTATTTTCACCAACTCACATTATCTTGGTTAGTTTGTTAGGTAGATATTATTTTTCTTCCTTGTTGTGTTTTGGTTGATACGGTTCAATGTAATTTAATAAACATGTACCTCTTTTCTCTTTTATCAGGACCCAGATATAATTGAATGGTTTTGTCAGAATGACAGCCGAAGATCCTGCTTCCTCCTCAACCATGAGCAACAATGCTGCCCCCTCCGCTCCCTCCACTGGTGCCTCCCACCACTCTCACCATGGACAGATCAACATCCCTGAGGGTGTTGCAGGCGCTCCTAATGAGGCCGCACTCGTGGCACTGATGGAGCGCACTGGCTACACTATGGTCCAAGAAAATGGTCAACGTAAATACGGCCCTCCTCCAGGTTGGAATGGTCCATCTCCTCCACGGGGATGTGAAATCTTTGTGGGCAAAATCCCACGGGACGTTTACGAGGATGAGCTTGTACCAGTGTTTGAGTCTGTTGGACGCATATATGAGATGCGGCTGATGATGGACTTTGACGGGAAGAACCGAGGGTATGCGTTTGTGATGTATACAGAGAAACATGAGGCCAAACGCGCCGTGCGGGAGCTCAACAACTATGAAGTGAGGCCTGGGCGGCTGCTGGGGGTCTGTTCCTCTGTGGATAACTGCCGTCTTTTCATTGGTGGCATCCCCAAGACCAAAAAACGTGAGGAGATTTTGGAAGAGGTATCTAAAGTGACGGAAGGTGTACTAGATGTGATAGTTTATGCCAGTGCTGCAGACAAGATGAAGAATCGTGGATTTGCGTTTGTTGAGTATGAGTCACATCGTGCAGCTGCCATGGCTCGCAGGAAGTTGATGCCTGGACGCATTCAGCTGTGGGGTCACCAGATCGCAGTGGACTGGGCAGAACCAGAGATTGATGTGGACGAAGACGTAATGGAGACGGTGAAGATCCTCTACGTCAGGAATCTAATGATGGAGACCAGTGAGGAGACAATTAGACGGGTGAGATTAGTTGACTGATGCATTTACACAGTTTACATATTTCACTATGTGTGGTTTTGTTAGGTAAAATGGCAAAGTTTTCAGTAAAACTAGCAAGGCTAACATTGCCCTTCTTTCCTCTGTCATCCAGGTGTTCAGCCAGTGGAACCCTGGATGTGTTGAACGTGTGAAAAAGATTCGTGACTACGCATTTGTCCACTTTACCTCCCGGGATGATGCTGTCATGGCCATGGACCACCTCAATGGCACAGAGGTGGAAGGTTCCTGCATCGAGGTGACACTTGCCAAGCCGGTTGATAAAGAGCAGTACTCACGTCAGAAGGCCTCTAAAGGGGGAGTTTCTGCCACTCCAGAGGCTACTCAGCAAAACTACATATACCAGTGTGATCCCTACACATTGGCTTACTATGGTTACCCCTACAACACCCTCATTGGACCCAACAGAGACTACTTCGTCAAAGGTTAGAACTCTTTTTTTTTTTGCTGTTGTTGTAGTCGCAATCAGTTGCAAAAGCCACAGTGTTTCTCTGAAAGCCTACTATTTTTGTTGGTGACAGCAGAAACTCTTTGGGCCAATGCACTGCTAAATATCTCATCATGATGATCAAAAGATGCAATTTTATGAGAATTATGATAACAAGCACACTGTCAACAGTGAACTGATTTTTACATTTCCACGACAACTCGGATAACAATGATTTAATGACTAGATTTTAATTTGAAAGTGTTTAAAATCTGTAACTTGATGAGGGTTTGTGGCTTAAAATCAGAGATTTGTTGTTAAAAGACAAAGACAAAACAAGGTGATGGACCAATGAATGCTAATCCCATTACCTTTGATAACTGATTAAATATGGTCTTTGGGTGGTAGCAGGAAAATCTATTTAACTTTCAACAATCATTGTGTTTTGGTTTTCTCTCCAAAGGACCCCCAATGATACAGAACAATGGTAATCTCTCACATCCTTATTCCTACTTATTTCTTCAATGAACAATGAGCTTTCTTGCCATGTGACAAACTATACATTTTCTAACACCATCCTTTTCCTGCTGCACTGTCACTTCCCATTTCACGCTGGGTTATTGCAGAGATCACAGCAAACCTACAAACATCTTGGAAAACCATATTACCGTGCCATAAACGTCCATAGCAAGAGTCAGTGTTCGAGAAAGTCGTCAAACTGAACCTAAAGAACTTAAATAGGCTAAAACAGATAAATGTCCAGTAGCAACTTTATGAACACAATATTCCCTTAGATTAGATATAAATGACTCCGCTCATATCTGAGAAGAGCTTTCAATGACGTTCAGAACCCGTCGTAAAATCTTGCCTCACTTGCTGCCGAAGTCCTAAACCACAACCCCTGTCATCATATTGCTGTAATTGTATTTTAAGCAGGTACTGTGCGAGGTCGTGGTCGTGCTGCTGCAGGTAACCGTACCCCTGGACCGCGGGGGTCGTACCTGGGCGGTTACTCTGCCGGTCGTGGCATCTACAGCCGCTACCATGAGGGCAAGACCAAGCCTGAAAAGTCGTATGAGCTGATGCCCAGTCTGGAACTCGCTGCCTCTGTCAACCCAGTTGGCATCAAACCTGGCACAAGTCAGTGAGACAGACATGTCCACCTCTGTCCTCGCCCATCTTTAACGTCTCTACTAAAACTTCCAGCTCATAATTTTCTGTGTGGTTTGAGGAACTTTTTGTAAATCAAAGTAATAGTTGTTGCTGGATGGTCATGTGCAAAAGGATTTCTTTCATTTCTCTTTGCTGTAAAGAATGAAAATATACTGTGTGTCCTTTCTAGCATGACCAAAAAGTAACTGCTATTCATTGTTCCTCATTCTTTCCTTTTCCCACTGTATCAGAAATTTGTCTCACCGAATGTTCAGACCGAAAAAGCACTGTGTCAAAAAACACTGCACAGTGGTTTAAGATACTTCTAGGAAGTTTACAACTCTGTCAGGTTTGGAGAGTGGCAATCATTTGATCGTCTGTCATGATGATCACCACATTAACAGCAGTAAAACCGGATTTACAAAGTAATCAACTGGAATAATACGTTTAAATCGTCAACACTTTCCCTGAAGACATTGCATTGTGCTTTTTTTCCCTGATGTTTGCCACGCCAGAGTCTCACTGAAATGAGTAATGCGGCCGTGTTTTTTCATGCAGTGCTGTTATCTTTCTGAACATGGTCATAGTTACGTAGGGACCAGAGCTTCCACAAACTCTTTTAGCACACACACTTTTATGATTTTAGGATAATACTGTTTTAGTGTTATGCAGTGTAGCAACCCGTCTTCACCATTACAGTCATTGTGCAATGCACGGTGGTTGTAGCTTGATTATTATTTTTTTATTACACAGTTACAACAATGCTCTAACTGCTGTGTCTGATAGAGAAGAATGTGGCAGCAAAGTTGTAAGGTGGCTTCTTTTTGATGAATAATTTCCTGGTGCATTGTTCCTTTTCTTTCTTCCTTCCTGTAAGTAAGTAGAAGGAAATGTGCTTTATCCCATTTTTTAGGTGTACTTGAGGTTTAAAACCCATCTCACATAAGGACATAAACTATTTGAGTACATCCTCTAAATTCTAAATATCATGTACATTTTTATAATCCACAAGTTAGGAAAGTTAGGAACTTCACTGATATTACTCTTCAACCTTCAAGTTTATTACTGAACATAAAACTTTTTATTATCAGCGTCAGTTACGATGACGTCTGATCAAGGGTTAATTTTGTAATGTGGCTCTTCTTGATGCTCTTTGTGGAACGATTTGACCCCAATCTGGAACTCAGTCTCATTCCCGGTCTGTGTGGAATCACAGGATCGCCACCAGATTGAAAAGACTTTTGTACATCTGAAACAATGACGGACGTTGTGTTTGCTCTGTGTGTGTGTGTCTGTGTGTGTGTGTGTGTGTGTGCGTGTACGTGCTGGAGCATTAGGGTTAATCCACAGTTGAGCACCATCATAATCCAAATCACACCCCAATACCAACTTGTGTAACTTAGTTGTTTCCCCTCTTGCCTAAATTGCATCCTTCACCCTTTCCCTATTTCTTTAGGTAGTTTTCCTCACTCCTTTCATAGATTGCTTTCTGATCCAGGTATGCCTGTTTTCACGGGTGCATGTATGTGCTTGTCTCATGCTATTGTTTCATATATTGTGAATACAAACATATTCACAATCTTTTGCTCTACTCAGTTGTCTGCACTGCTCCACTCTGTTATCCAAGCTCTCATCCTTGTATTCTTTCTACGTGCAGTGGCATTGCCGACCCTGGGTGGGCAGTACCCAGTTTTCAGTGCTGCTCCAGCAGCCAAGCTGATGGAGGAGGGGAAGGTGCACACGGTGGAGCACCTTATCAACCCTCTGGCCATGCAGCACCCTGAACACACCACTGCTACTGCTGCTGCTACCGTCCTACCTGCGGTCTCCACCCCTCCACCTTTCCAGGTGTGTACAGTTACATGTTTCACAGACATAAAAATGTAAATACATAAAAGATTACTCCACCAGTTCCACATTATAATGTCATAATGCTGTTGGACTATGTGTTTACTACATTTGTACAATATAATTTGTTATTTCTTATATAATTTATTACTGACCAACTCATTTTTTGAGAGTAGAGGACATGCCAGCACAGTCTGACAGTGATTATACACAGCACATATTAGGAAGTTGATTTGAGGATTATATTATATTTCTGATTATTAAATCGTTATTGGCAATAAGGCAATTGTGAAATTTATTTTGGATGCACTGGTGTTTTTTCTTCTAAATGTTGTTAATTGTTAACATTTACATAAGTTGTGTCCAATGTTGCAATTAAATGATTAGAACTGAACAGAAATTATCACTACCACAGCTACCTAATTTAACGAGCTAACTAATTTTACTACTTAAACAATGATATCATAGATATTTCTCTATATATTTTCTTTAGATTTTTTTCATTTCTTTTTCATTTTCATACATTTCCCAGGGTCGTCCAATCACTCCTGTCTATGCCATGGCTCACAATGTACAGCGTATCCCAGCAGCTGGTGGCCTGTATGGAGCTGGATATGTCCCCATCACAAACTACGCTGCCAACACAGCGACTCTGGCTGCTCTCCAGAAGAATGCAGCAGTGGCGGCTGCAGCGTATGGAGGTTATACTGGCTATGCTGTGCCACAGGCCTTCCCTGCCACAGCTTTCCAGCTGCCCATCCATGATGTCTACCAGACATACTGATTGTGAGGCTTAGACCACATGAAACAATGACAAAGCTATCCTGCCTGTGACTGAACAACCACTGCAGCATCTCAACAGTGTCGGTCCCATCTTAACATAACGTCTCCTGAACCAGTGAAAGTCCAAGAGCCTTAAAGGAAGGTTGTTTGAAACAAATATTCTGACCATAGATGGTGACAAAATGATAGCCTGACATTTCATATCTTGCCCTCCAACTGGCCTCAGTAAATCCTGGACCCTGGGCAGCCATGTGACAAGTTTAATTATGCAGCATCACTGTTTTTCTACTTCATATTACAACACACTCAGAAGGCAATCCACATATCTACCTGAATGTGGTGACAATCATCCCCCAACAATAAGCAAAACTCACATAACAACACAAACACAGCTCAGTCCCTCCGTCCCTTTCTCACCCACCTGCACCAACTTGTTGTTAGAGCAACAGAAATACTGAAGGTACAAAGAAGTATTTATGAAGAGAAGATGCATATTTAAGGTTTTATTCTCTGTGGGTCTCTCTTTTTATTTTACAGTGGTGTTTGTTCTTTGGAGCGTCCATTACACTATGTTCACAATGTAAGGGGGAGAAAGAAAATTGAATTGAAAGGAAAACAAAAGGACAAGAGGAACTACTGACATATGAGGATGCTACTAAAGACAGCTGGTTTTGGATAAACTGATGTTTTTTTAGTATTTTTTCATTAATATATAGTATTCTAGCCCATTGTACGTGTTGTAGATGATGCTGTTTGTCCATGCTGGTTGAATGCATATGCTTCAAACACACCTGTTTGGTACTTTGTTGGTTTATTTAGTTTTATGTGTTTTTGGTTGTTTTAAAATGAAGGTTCGAAATGTTTTTGGTTTTTTTTTGCCTCTGATTAGTTTGCTTGTTGTTAAGTCTTTGCTTTAATTGTTGGAAACATACAGCGTATTTTGGTTTTGCTTGAAGAAAAGTTGCCAACTAAAAACTATTGTTGTGACAGATTCCTTGGGGAACAAATACTAAAGAAAGAAAACTGGAAAACTTTTTCAGGGCCAGGCAACATGGTTTATCTAAGTATATGCCTGATTGACAGCAACATTATGTACATGGAGATATTTCCTATTCTCTGAAACTGTGCTGACCGGGGAATAAGACTGAACAGATATTAGTTGTTTTTTTCTCTCTCATTTTTGCATGTCTTGATTTTGTTTTTGAATTGTTTGACTTTTGAAAAGTGAACAAAAACGGACGGAAATGAGATTTCTTCTGTATGGACTGGAGCACTCTGCCTCTTAAAGTGCTCCTGAATTTGCCAGTGCTAACCAAAAACTTAAGGCTCCATACACTCCAGTCCCCTGACAGTAGTAAGATTCACTGGGCCTAACTATATTGCCTTACATCTGTGTGAATGTGCTACTCTTTGCTTTTCACTGTGCCTTTCATAACAAAGCTAAGCCCACGTGGTCGGCACAAAGAGGAAAGGACTTCTGTCTGTGCATAGCATCTGAGTTTTATCCATTTATATTTCCAGCGACCCAGATTTGTGGTGTTGTGGAGAGACAAGTAGGTTTGAGTCTCTGCAGTCAGATGTGACAAGGCTACCTCTCTTCTCTGAATGCTCCTGCAGTTAACACTCCGTATGTCTGTCTCCTTTTATATCTCATCCTCCAAACCTTGCTTGACCAAGATGCACTTAAATGTATTTATAAAAGGCAAGATATTGCCACTTTCAGATGAAGAGATATTAAATAATGAGCATGAATTCATGTGTGAACTTGGCTCATTGACATTTTTGAATACAGTATGTGCATGTGTGACAGGGTTTTTGCTCATGGATAAAACACAAACTAACCCATAAAGTAACCCTGTTGAATGTTTAGTAGGCACTTTTAAAACTCTGCCATGTGTTGAAAACAAGTGTAATGTTGAACTAGGAATAATAGGAGCATTACCTCATGCAAAAATATACGAATAGCCATGTGTGTATGTACTACAACGTACAAACATTATGAACGCAAGCCGCTGCTGATCACACTCTTTATCTAAGATCATGCAAAACATTTGTATGCTGGCTTGAAATGGTAAACATTTCTAGTTCTAGAATATTTTATTTGTTCATTTTCCATCAACTCCGTCAAATTGTTGGTAACGCTTTACATGCAAAACAAAGTGATGAGATTGACGTTGGCCTGGATTTTCAGATTGTGAATGAGTTCACGGCTAAGTTATTGGTCCAAGAAGTTAAACTCATACAAGTCTCATCTCACTACTTCATTTTCATTTTTCCCCTTCCTTCCTCTCTAAAAAACTGGATGTAAGTTAGAAAACAACCTGCTGTTAGCTGTTTTCGTTTATAATGACATTAAGACAGGATATATTTAATATATACATTACATTGTTGTGTATGAAGTAAGAAGAAAAGGTATAATATATTCGAAAACATATTTCTTTTAGGGATAAAATAAAGTCAATGTAACAAAAGTAGATACAGAAACTTTTTTTTGCCAAAGTGTCCAATAGTTTTAAAACATTCAAAGTTATTGTGTTTTGTGTAATATTATAATATTGTGTTTGCTATTTTTACCTGGATTGTGTTGAGTGGGAACACAACAGCCTACTGTTTCTGCTTATTAACATTCTCAATAAACTGGAAGATTGCATTTTTTTTTTCACTTCAATGTGTCAGTGTTTCAACTCTGCATGTCAGTTAATCTGCTGAAGGTAATCATGATGTAACAGTGCTGTGTTAGACAGCAGAAACAGTGTGCGTCTGGCTCTGTGTCCCACTCAAAACACCTGCTTTACTTTCTGTTGCCTGCATTTCTCCCATAAGGAACAGGAGGAGCAGCTCCTGCTCCTTGTGTCAGTGGTGTGGAGCTACATGTGCCTAGTTTAATATTGGTGTTACCATTTATACTCCTCCTAGTGTGTGCCTTATTGCCAAATGTGCTTTTCTATATTGTAGGCCTATGCAGACTATTTTCTATCTGAAGGTTTCTTAAAAAAACGCTTTTATGGCATTGTCATATTTATAGTGATAAAGTAGTTAAATAAAGCATTTTCAAAAGCATGTGATGCTGTGTCTTATGTCATATATGTAACTCTGAGTAGTTTTAGATTCATCTGTACAACTGTGAAATGCTAAAAGGGTCAGATGTTTCTTGAAAGGTTTGAAGGCAAAGAAGTTTGACCTCTGTGGATGGCAACCCACCAATGACCTCATACATCAGCTATTATTAAGCAACGTGTCATTTTAAGATTGTTTCATAAATGTCTCTGGGCGGCTCAACTTTACTCTAGAAACATGTTGTACCCCAGCAAGGAGATCAGGGAGGATTTTAAGAACATAAGCAGCCTTCATCATACAGAACACTGTTGTTTAATGTTACCACCTTTCAGTCAACTGTTTTTTTCACTAGCTATTAATATACCACCAATATCAAATCTTATTTTTAATTACACCATCACTAGGATAAAACCAGAAAATGAATCTCAAGTTACATCACGTTCTGAGCACATGAGTGCTCCCTGTGGTCCTTGCACTCTCTACTCCTCTACTGTCTTTTTCTGTATGAATCCAGCTATCATGTGATAATTTAGCAAAAGTGACACAATTAACATTTGTTATTCAGCATCCATATCTGTCTTGTGTTTTATTAATAAATAAAAAACAAAAAATTGGGAAAAAAATTGGGAAATCACTCAGTGGAACAACATGCATTCACAAGTGACCTATTAAGGGTGCATTTACTTCAAAAATCACGGAGCAAGGTTCTCCTACACAAGGTAGCACATTGTTTTTAATATAAGAAAGTTCTTGAAAATTTATCATGAATCGCAAATAATGGCAGGACAAGGATTTTATGTTGCGTTGGACAGTTTGTGCTGTTAGACAGAACTACAGCCCAACATTTAGGATAATATTGCCATCTGGTGGAAAACACACTGCATCATAGCAACCTGCAGCAAAGCTTCTGTTCAGACCAGACAGTGCAGGTTTTCAGTGGCAGCCATGTTGGTTCCACAGTTCTCACTGCAGAGTATTGTAGGAGACCTAAACTACAGTTTATATTTCTTAACTTTAAAATATTGATCCACATGCAATAAGGTATTATAACATATAGCTTGAATTCTGGCTTAAATAATGTTGTTTATTAACCTATCCCCATAAATCCATTAGTAGTGTATTATTTAATATTTATTGTACTACAAATTAAATTTCATTGCTAATTTAACGCCTGATTCTGCTAATCCATTTTGTATCAATAAAAAATAAATAACAGAAAATACATCCTTTAAAAAGTCAAAGTGGCGTTGCTCTGACTTGTACTACAGTTCCCATGATGCCTCGGGGGCTATCCGGATGCGCGCTACCTTTGCCCGGCTGTTGCTGTCTTAGCAGATTTGTAAACAATACTGCTGGGCTGACTAGATCTGCAAAAAGCTCAGAGGGAAATCCAGATGATTGTAGCATCAGCTAAAATGCGTTGCCGCTGCTGAACGTAAACTCAGTTTATATTTGGCTTAAAGGAGACGCAACAAAGAGCGCAAAATGGCTGTGCTCCAGGCCCGGGCAAATAAGTAGGTTTACTATAGCTTTAAGAATGCGAAAATAGTGTCTGCTTCTTTAAAATTATATAGGTTTATTACTGAATAGATAATTAAGAAAAGTTTTCAATTTCTAATCAATAAATATATGTATTTAATTTGCGACGAACCCAGCGCATTCACAGAAAATGCCCCACTGTTGCATAAAGGCCGCTTGCAGTCAAAACGTCTTTAAACCAGATGTGGTTCGTTTCTCGTCGAATTGCAAATAACGTTAATCCTGCTTGACTTTAGGCGGAATTTGAGGTAGGCTGAAGCGTCCTCACGGTGATGGAACCGGTCGGTGACCGAATCGCGGATGTAAATAAAGGTGAAGAACCGGCGGAGGACAAGGCCGCAGATCAGGCCTCGGCCACCAGTACGAGCGTTACACCGCGCAGAGGGCTCAGAGAGCGTGGAGCGGGTCGCCGGAGGTCCGGCGTCTCCGCTTCACTAACGGACATAAACGGGGCTGCGAGCCCGCAGAGCTCAGGACGGGTTTTAAGAGACAGGTCAACGAGGGCAGTGCCGGCCTGGCTGAAGGACACCAAGAGCGACGACGACGACGAAGACGAACCGAGCCCGAACACTGGTGCGACCAAGCGGAGGAAAGTTTCCAACTCTAAGCGGAAGAAAAATTCAGAATCTACGGGTTCAGCTGAGCCTGAAGGGGGGGTCGCAGGTGACAGCCTTCAAGGCACAGAGTAAGTTTTAATTTGAGCAGCCGTAGCAAATTCATAACTACATTTAGTTATAATGAGTCCGACTGTATTTCAGTCAGTGAGGTAGATTTGTGTCTTCACTGCACCACTCAGCATCTCTACAAGAAACTTTACCTGGCTTCACAGCTTGTCACATTTTTGTCAAACTACTACAACTTTGAAATGCATTATCATATTAGATATGCATAGGATGAATGATGACACGCTCGTCCGTACTTAGAGAATATGTCAGATTTAATTGCCTTTCCTTCTTTCTGCAGCTCAGAGGAGCCAAAAAAACCTGCCACAGATGCTCAAGGTAATCAGTGCTACATAAAAATAACTCTCACGAAATCTAAGTTTAAGGTAAATCCTGTACTGCATATGTACATGTGCAGTGGAATTATTATGATATTTCAAGCTGAACTGATGTATGTCCTTGTATTATGACATACATTATTTACATGGGTGACAGTGGATCAGCTTGTAGGGCAGTCGCCTATGAACTTCAGGGTTTGTGGTTCGACCTCCAGTTCTCCCAGTTCCTGTCCACATGTTGAAGTGTCCCTGGACAAGACACTGAACACTAAACCCATGGCGTCTAAAATGCAGCTGTCTGTCCACAAGAATTTTCCCAAGGGGATTAATAAAGTAGCAATTATTATTATTATTATTATTATTATTATCATGTTTAATCTCGTACTTCTGTTCTCTCACTCCAGCTCTTTCCTCCAGACGCCCCCCAGCGCAGACTCGTCCCAAGCCCCCATCTGGCAGGGCTGTCCGCGGCTCTGCCAAACCTGTGTGTAAGACCGAACCTGGAATGGAGAATCCAGCTGGTGAGCAACCTGTTGACAATGAGCTGCTGTGGTTTAGCACGTGGGTCTTTAATTAACAAATTAAATCATCTAGACACAGAAGAACTGGAACACCATGCTAACTGTTGCTCCCAAGAATATTTAATATGCAGAAAACAGTAACTTCCCATCTTGTGTATCTTCAATTATATAGTGATTGTGATCGTGTATTTTCAGTCAGATATCTTCTGCAGTCATTTTCAGTTTTTTCCTTAATACTTCAAATGGAATAGACTACAGTGAAGTGCTTGCTTATTTTATACAGTTATGCTTTTTACTGGTTGTCATCATTTTTACAAATTTCTATATAGGGTTTAGTGGCTAACGATTCAGTTGCCTTTCTCAAACTTTGTTTGTCATGCAGCATCAGAAGGAGAAGTAAATGATAAAGAGGGGTATGAAATGTAAGTATATTTCTGTTCCACTGGGTAAAGCATCATATGAACATTACATGCATTGTATTGCATGGTTAAAGTATCTAGCTGTGCTGAGATGATTTCATGTTTATTAAGAAACTCATAGTATGACGGTGTGATTTGCTTGTTTCTGTCTTTTGAAGATGTGGTTAGGATTTTATCTTTTATCTCTTATCTAGATATCTGAAAGCAGTAATCATTTATTTATTTATTTGGTGTGATGATGGGGTTAGCATAATTTTTAAATTTATTAAAAAATTAATCCCACGTGATTAGTTTAGCAAAATAGTGGATTTATATTGTATCATATGGAGTAATAAAAGTAAATTTCTTAACGCTCACCTCATGATGTGTCTGTATATGTATGTGTCTGTCTGTATGTGTTTTAACAACTT
>JAUBNQ010000001.1:11721471-11738522 GCA_032353495.1 Ctenopoma kingsleyae | reverse complement strand
AGATTTGGTTGGCAAGAAAGTTCCCAGAAACTCATTGAACCAGAACTGAATACACACACACACACACACACACACACTCAAAACCCAAAATAATCCAGCAAAATATAGACTCTGAGGAGAACCATGTTTTTCTGGGAAAAGCTGACGACCTGCTCAGGATCGTCAGCGTGAACATATATGTGCTGTAATTGTGAACAACTGTTGCAGCATTGTTGTACAGCTGACCTGCCACCTGTGGATGAGTTGTGTTGTGATCAAGTGCAATCATGTTATATTTCATGATACCCAGCGAAACAAAATTCACATTTTTGTGTTGCATATGTGACGAGTTTAATCTAAAGTAATGCAGCAAAGTAGGAAACAGATCATTACCTTGGATATAACCTTGATTTGAATAAATAATCTTACCATAAGCACTACCACTATAGCTTTTTTTTCTGAGCTTTTAACTCTTTCACAGTCACGATTGGTGTTGCCTGTCTTGAGTATGGCTCAGCTGTCATTGCATTTCATTAGTATGTACTACCCTTCAAAAGTTTGGGGTCACTTTGACATTTCCCTGTTTTCCATGAAAACATATGTTTGTTTGCTGACAGTTGGACTGCGCAACTGCAGTTTTTACCTGTGATAGCCACAATGGTAATCATGTGTACATTGTATTTCTGATCAATTTGAGTTCTTTTTGTCTTCTTTTTTTCAAAAACAAGGAAATTTCTTCATTATCCCAAACTTTTGATCAGTACTGTAAATAAAAAGCTCTTGGAAAAGTGAACATTAACTTAAGACTATTTTGCTAAACTGCTGTCTCCAAGATCAAGAACGAACTTGCACACACAACCAGCTTAATTATTTTACATGGGAATTTGCATATTGTCATATGGTAGATTTCAATATAGGTAAAGTATTCTTGTCCATATCATTGCATACGTTGCAGCCATATTGCCCCCACCTCACTTCTGAGTTTACAGGTTTAAAACGGAGCTCATTTAGTGACTTAACTGTGCGACATATTCATTAGAATCAATGCAGCAATATATTGTCATTTAGCCTGTTGACATGGAGTTCATTGATATGTTATTACGATGGTTGGGTCATTATGTGGTGATGTGTTGTGATAAGTTAAATACTTCAGTTTAATGCACTCATCTCAACAATATCTATACAACATCCTTTGGAGCAGTTAATGTGTATGTCATGGTTACACATGATTCACTGATTGGATCTACATTTTCTGTGTTATGTGTGTGATTTTCTTACACTTTACTAAGTATTTTAAAGCTTGAGCTTTGCAGTGATGCCTGGTAATTATCATGTTTGATTTTTTTTGAGTTGATTTTCAAAGCCAACGTATGTGTGGTAAGTTGCTGCAGAGAAAAGCTTCATAAGAGGGAAAAAAAAGAGCCTGTACATATGTGAGCACAAATGCAGGCACATCCTTTTAAACACACACAGACATGCGCGCACAGTATCTCAAGTCCAGATGGGAGTGGAGTGGATCAATACAAAGACAGTGGGTCTGGTTGATATCTCTGCTGAATGAGTATCTGTGCCTCTGCCTTTTTTCTCTTTTGCTCCATCTTCCAGTATTTTTCCCCAGTTTGTTTTCTGCTGCTTCACTTTTTTCTCTCCTATCCCCTTTTTCATCTTTCTCTCATTTTCCTTCTCTCTGTCTCGTCTGCATGCAAACGCTCACGCGTGCGTGCAGTCACACACACACACACACACACACACACACACATATGCAGGCAGACAGTAATGAACACTTCAAAATCCAAAGCATGATCTTCCTATGGCCTAGTTTTAAGAGCCTCCAAAGTCATGCGAGTAAAAAATAGACTGACGGAAAACAATATTGAGATCTGTGGTAACAGAACCAGTCCAGAATTGGCAGAGGAAAGATCAGTCTGGCTCTTCTGCGTGTGGCAGTTTGGCATGGGTTTAGTCTGAAGAAAATGTCCATTTTAGACTTACACAGGTGGCTGAGTTTGAGTTTTCTGGAGTAAAGCACAGTCCTTAGTGATGAAGCAGGGGTCAGAGCACTAACTAGATGTGGAATCATATTACTGTCTGTGTGACCATTATTTAGAAGTTACTGTTGACAATGAGTTCAGTTTACTGAGTGGTCTTCAAATGTTCACAAAACATATTTCTGCTGCTTGAGCTTTATCAGAGAAACTGTTAATTTGTGAAGAAGTTTATTTATGAAGAGCGTGAACAGGATATTTTTAGGGTTTGGTTTCAGTTGTGAAGCGTTAAGTTTGACCATTGGGATTTGTTTTTCTTTAAGAGTTTTAATGTTATAATGCACATCCCACATGGAGTTTAGCAAGTGTTTGAGTGATTTCAATTGATTTTCCTATTCTTCATTTGAATATTTTTATACTATGTACAGCTTCACGTTAAACCTCAGTGCGATGTGTCAGTAGTTAAATAAAGCAAACACTGAAAGCTGACATTAAATGTCTGGTGAGTTTTTTTTTTGGTCAGCAGGTGATTTGGATTAAAGTCACAATTTACCAGTTTTAGATTGCATTTTAGTTTTTGTAGGGCTTTTAGAAAGATGTGCTTATGTTCATCGAAGTAATGATTCCAAATGGCACACAGCCCTGCTTCTATGATGGTGGTCATTTTTTCATTCTTACAGTTTGTGTAAGGTTGTTTTTTTATTACAGTATTTTTTTTTTCTTTTTATCTGTGGTGACCTTTTCATCTTGTTCAGGTGGTTTTCACAGCTGCTTAAAGATTTAAAAATAGAAATACTTGTTTAAAATCATTTTGAGGATTAACGTTTGGCAATATGAGATTTAAAGTGCCATAGAAGCATCTACTGTATTATGGTCAATACTATACTATACAATACTATATCCCTGAGCTCTTTTTAATTTCTGAACCTGGTGAAAATGTGGCATATTTCACAATCGGTGTGTTGAAGAATCCCTTTGTAGGGAGTTTTGTTTGGTTTAATTTGCTCCAGGTCAAACAGCACAGATCGTGTGAAATCTGAAGTAATAGATGCACTAATATTCCAGTCGCACACAGCAAAGAGCAGTTTTAATAATCATTGTATGTCATTTGCTTATATGGGAGGCTAAACACAGTTGTTATTGATCCATCAGCCTATTGATCACTCTCTGACCTGACTGATGTGAGGTTTGACTGCTCAGCCAATTGATTAAATGATAATTGCGTGTATGTGTGTGTTCTCTGCAGGCGCGGCTGTGGGAGGAAAAGGAAAGGGACACCTGTGAAAGTCTTTGTTACACACGCCGAGGAAGAGGCTGTACCTGAACACAGGTTTAGCCCAGGTGTGTGTTTGTGTGTTATATCTGCATGTCATATTCTTACGGCCATCAACTGTGTGTATTTGTGTGACTGTATGTGTGTGGTATGTGCTTGTGCATCTGTCCGTGTGATCGGTATGGAGGGGGTGGAGCGTGTGCAAGCGAGTGTGACCTACTTTAGTGCGTGTGTGTGAGTGTGTTCTTGCCTGCATATGTGCTGTGATGTGCACCTGTGTATGTATGCAGGAGATGGGGTGATGACCTTTGTGTGTGCGTGCATACTTATATGTAATCCTTTTACACTGACTGTTGCTGTGCTCTCAGGTGATCGCAAAGAAGCAGCAGAGAATAAAGGGCCCACGATGGACGGGCCTTTCTACAACACAGAGCCTGCTTCTCATCATAATTGGTAAGTGGACTTTTGTGTGGTTCTGTTGCTTTTTTGTTGTTTGCATACTATGTTAAACATTTTGTGCATATATCAGTGTAGATTTAGGCTAATAAATGGTTAAACAGTTCCTGGAGGCATGTTTAAGGCTACATCTTTCACTCAGCTTTTAGATTTAGAAAAGAATGAATGGTTTGCTGATCTTAACTCAGTACTTGAGGACAGCTTTGTCTGAGATCAGCACTTCTGACTCCCAGCTCTCAAGGCTCACTAACCTTTTAATTTTTCATTTTAGCTGTACAATCAGGCTGATTTATTCCTGAAATGTTGTAGGAATTCATTTTACTAGCTAGAAGGATAAAAAATCAGCAGCAGTCTGTTAACCAGGATTAAGAATCACTGGTCTAAAGCACTAGCATGAGCTCTGTATGGATTCTCAGTATTGGCTTTATACTGATTTAGCTATGGTGGATCTTGACACACACACACATGGCCAGTCTATTTCTTTTTTCTTTTTTTTTCTTTTTTTGCTTTAGTCAATAAAATGACACAAATTGCCAGACACCAAGGTGAAGTCTTTAAATTGATATTGTTATTGTTAGCAGAATGAAATAAAATGGAAAAGCAGCAATCATTCACTCTTGAAAAGCTGGAATTAGCAAATATTTAAATAAAAATCATTGCCAATTTTCTGTCAATCATCTAATAGTTTGAATATCTTTCCTCTAAAATTATGACAAAAATCTGATTATTATAAATATTCCAATAGTCCATCGGAGCCGGCTCATGACAAAGTCTCTGCTGGATCCAAGACCAGCTCTTGCTCAGCCTCTACACCAGCTTCAGCTTCAGCTCCAGCTGCTTCCTCAGCCCCAACCCCGACACCAGTCCCTGCTCCTGCCCCAGCCACAGCAACTTCGGCTCAGGCGCCGTCTCTGACCCCTGCGTCCACAGCTCCGGCTGCCCCAACGCCCTCTGCTCCGGCCCCAGCGGCCAGCTCCTTCCCTCCCTCCCCCAACTGCCGCATCCGAGAGGTCCACTGTGGGAGCCAGGTGCGGTTGGTCGTTATCGCTATCCGAGACATTACCAAGGGGGAGGAGATCACTGTGGACTACAGCCTGACTGAATGGGGAGAGAACCTGGTCAGTACCTTCAAAGACAGATGCAATAAAATTTTCTGTAATCGAACCTCCGTTGCCTATACACTGTGAAATAAAGAATACAGACATATAGACAGTTGTACTAGAATGTAGTTTAGTTGGAGAAAATATTGTCAGCAAGTCAACAAATTAATGAGAAAAATAAAAAATCTGACCAAACAGTTGATCAGGGAAATTTGAGTTGTGAAAGAGGAAAACATCAATTTATTCACAAACAGTAGTCTCAATAGATCAAAACACACACAATGCATCCACAGGACATTATGTTTTCACTGAGTAGAGCTTCTCACACTGCCTGTTGTTTTACGGTCTAATACTCAAGTTTAGTTTGTTTAACCTCCAACCCTGCAGCCACAGAGCCATTCAAATATGTTATATGTAAATACGTTTGGATCCAATTTGGATTCCAAATATTTTAAAATTGGGTGTCACACCCCTACATATACCCATACCCAACAGTATGCTGACAGGCCCGTTGATTCTTACAAGTGTTCTGCAATCTCAGTCACCCTGAGTGACAAACATCTCTTAGCATTTAACATTTCATTTGTTGTTTATGGTACCGATATTACACATTTTTTTACAACCTCAACCAAAACCTAATTTAACCTCAACTTTAAACTACATTTTTAATCCCAAACAAACCCCTTCAGTAGGTAAAGGCAGGAAAAGGATCAGGAAAAGGAGGAAATGATGGTCCTCATAAGTGTAGAATACACTCACACCCTGTGCGTATCTCTGATGACTTCAGATAGGCAACCATATGTGTATTCACACACTGTTGATCAGCTTCACACACTCACTGTCTGTCAGGCACACGCAGACATATTCACACTACCCACTGTGCATGCTACACACACAAAGCTAAGCAAGGCATGGGGTTACCATGGTGATGGCTGAGCTCCAGCTCTCTCTACCTACAGTATAGTGCTTTAGCAACAGTAACCATGGTTATTATAATACATCTGTTGCTTTAATGGATCTCATTAGATCAGATCAATTTACTCAACTAAAGTATTTCAGGAAATTAAATTGACAGGACTGAGAAATTTACGTCAGAGTTTTAGGTGGTAAAGCTCCCATATTTGAATATGTTACATTTCATTGTGACAAAGTATAAAACATCTAAAAACAATCTATCACTGGTTGATTGATTTACTCTGTTCTTAGTTTTGATTTACAGCAGATGTCCACTTTTATTACTGATGAGATGTCGACAGTGTTTGGAAGCATGTCTCTTTTCTTTTGTTTGGTTTGTTAGCGCGAGATTTGGCGTCCTAATCAGCCTCAGTGCTCACGATTAACTGTGGAGGGGTGTCCTCCTGCTCTCTGAGTGACAGCTTACACTGATTGTGATAGAGGAGTGTGCTGACTGTTTTATTGTGGCTGCTCCGTGTCCCACAGGGTTTCCGTGGTACTGTGTCTCCAGCTCAACACGAGTGCAACTCTGACACAGAGAATAACAACAATATCAAAAAGGTAAGAGGAAAAACACAACATATTTTCTTAAAACACACAGTTTTACAAACATTTTTTTATTGTAAAAAGAGACTGTGCACTTAAACTGCCACATTTAATCTAACCTGCCTCACAACCAGTAAGGTGTGAATTTTAGTTTTCACACTTTTCCAAAATACGTCCCCCCATTCCGGACACCCCCCCCCCCATTTCCAATACTAACTTAGGATTTATAAGATTTCCTTGCATGTCAGATGAAACAATAAATATCAACTCTTATTTTCTTTGTAGCTTAAAGGTCAGAAAATTGTGTAATTTAATGATATTCCACTCTCTATGACATTACAACATATTCTTTGCAGCTACAGGTTTTGAGACTACATACAGTATTTATGTAGAATTAAATATGCAAACTTGTGTCTGCTGCTGTGCAATAGCTGCTCTACACCAAATAAGAGATGGGTATCATACAATTAGAGACCTGCTAGTGAACATGGTGGAGTTTTTTGCAGCCAGAGAGGAAGATATTTCCCTCAGGTATTGCTATAAAAATACCAAAAACAGCAAAAGACAGAAGGTAAAAGAAATTGAATATTCAGCAGATGTCTAGAAAAATGACTCCAAATTAATAGTGATGCTCCATTACTGTTTGATGTGTAAAAAAGACACTTAAAACAAAGTGAAATGTCAATTGTTTCTGTCGCCCTCAAGTGGTCAAAAATGAGTTATTGAGGTTTTAAGATACTTTAGCCCCCAAATTTGACATATCTGCCAAGAGAACTTAACAGAACCGTTCCTGTGTGAGGAACTTTTATTGTGATACTTAATTCTGCTCTGTGGTGTCTCTCATAACATTTATGCAGTAAAAATAAACGACTGTAACAACTGTGTTGTTGATGCACTGCTGTGCCTGCAGGATGACACCTGTCTCTATGCGGGTGACTTCATTAATGTTGGAATCAACATCATCATTATCATCAAGTCTTTCTCCCCCTCCTCTGGATAAATCGTTTTGTTATGTGTGTTAATGATATTCTGTGTCATAAAGTTTAACTCATTTGAAGGAAAACAACATAAGCAACTTAACCTTGTTGTGCGATGTGTCAGTGTGCTGTCAGTCGTCTCTACCTCCCGTCACACACTAAAAGGCCTAATATTTCACAATTTGGCCTTTTGTAGTAATCACTTATCACTTTAGTGCAGACAATTCACTGCAGATTTCCCTGCCAATAATAGTCACATTCTTTATAAAAATGTGCTTTAAAATGTAATGTCTCTCCTCACTATGAATATAATTAGACTGACAAAAGTTAAACACACTTGCGCAGTAAAATTAGCAGCAACATAAAAAATTTCACTGGTATAAATTGTGATGCGACCACTAAGTGAGAGACAGTGGTGACAGCTTTGGAGAACTGTTGTGCACTAAAAGCACCTCTAGGTAGCTTATAAAGATATAAATAGATGTAGAGCTTCAAGGTCTCACAATTATTACTTCCTTATAGATGAACCTAATTATCTGTAGCCATTTTAATGAAATGAAAGTACAGTAATGAATTGCCAGTTTCAGAGAATATTTAAAAACAATATACATTGGGTACACTGTTGATCAATAGGGCTGCCAGAGTGTCCAGGGTTATAAAGAGTGCTCAGATTCTGACCATGAAGATCCAGGTTGGGAGACGATGCTTAAATTACAATATTTATGACAGTGAGGAGAAAAGCAGGCAATTGTCTTTGACTTTCACTCTTACGCACAATAAAGAACACAACAACGAGATATGCTCTTAAGTCTTAATGGGTAATTAAAAAAAATTACATTGAGGTGATTAATGCAATTTTTATTTTTTCTTTATTCTTCCAAAAGAAGCATGACAAAGAAAGTTTGAGTCTTTGCATTAAGTTATTTGCTGCCACTTAAAGCTATTTGGATTTAACCTAACCTCAGCAACTTAGATTTTATCTTTTTATTTACTTTTTTATCATTGTATAAATACTTAGAAAAAAAAAAAAGTCTCACAGCAGGTGACATGTTCTTTTCTTTCCTCTCTGTCACTGTCCCTCAATTCCAGGAGGATGAGCCCGTCTCTCTGACAGCCCAGCAGCAGCAGCAGCAGCAGCAGCAGCAGCAGCAGCAGCAGGAGTATGTCACCCCGTCTTGGTCCCTCTCCCCCTCTTCCTCCCCCATCTCCCACTCTGACGCTAGTGACTCAGATGGTGGAGATGAGGACAACGCCAGCCCCCGTGGGCGGGCACTACGCCGGCGCAAGAAACGCCGCGGAACTCCTTCAAAGAAAAAGACACCACACCGGACCCCACCCAGACGCCCACCACCAGTCTATCCTAACAGCGTTTCTCATCACAGCAGCCCGCTTTCTTCATCTCACCTTCCAGCACAGTCCCCCCCTCCATGCTCATCCTCCTCCTCCTCCTCCTCTTCAGCTAAGCCTGTGTTCAAAGCTCCAGCTCCACTAAGCTCCAACAGCACAAGCAATGTCAACACAAATGTCCCCAGAGGAGGAGTGTCCATAGACTCCATGCGCCAGACCTGTGAGTACTGTGGACGTCACTTCCGCTCCCTGGGCCGCCACTTAGACAAACACCACGCCCACCAACCAGAAGTGTGTTCTGCCCTCGTCGAGCGCTACACCCAGATGCCCCGCCTGCATGCACAGAACGCACAGAACCCCACTCACACACACAATCAGCAGCACTTAAAGTCGTCACAGAGCCACATTTCAGATCATCCACAGAGTGGCGCCCAGGACCTATCGATGTCTCCACCCACTCTCACAGCAGCAAACCAATCCCCTGCCTCCTCTGGAAGGCACTCTACCCCACCTGTGCTGACTCCTCCGCGAGGACAGAATGCAGTGCCTGTGTCTGTCTTAAAGAGGAGCCCACCTCCTGTGACGGTGACGCAGTCCAGGAAGGGAACAATAAAGAGGCCTAAGAAAGAAAGACAGGAGGAGGACGTGGATGAGGAGGATGAAGTTGAAGAGGATGTGGAGGTTGTGGAGGTAAAGAGATCCAAAGAGGAGGATGTCGAGATAGTATGTCCTCAGTCCTTCAACAGCAAGTCGGCCAAAGAGATGGAGCCAGCAAAAGAAGAGGAAGATGGGGAGGATGAGGAAGAAGAGGAGGAGGAAGAGGAGAATGGAGTGATGGAGGTGGAAGACGAAAGTGGAACAGAGGAGAAGGAAAAGGACCTGCTGAGGTAACTTGAGGTCTTTTTCTGTTTTGTTGGCAGATTTGTGATTGGAATTAGTGTGTTAATTTAATACTTTAAATTTGAGGAAATTAGATCAGTTTTTAATTCCTGCTTCTACACTGAAAATATGAAACAACACATACTGTTTGACATTTATAAAGAATGATTAATCCGGTGAATAAAAAACATGATTTACGCACACTTGCTCTGTAGTAACACAAGTACTAGCTTATATAATGACAGTTTGTGTGTCCCTCGAGTTGGGGTCAAATAACTGACCACTCACTGTCTCTCCTTTTTCAGTAGTTCGGGGCGTCACCACATGCTGCCACTCCTTTCGTCCTTGTCCTCTCTAGTGCTGTACCTGCGTCGCCTCCAGCACTCGGCCTTCTTGTCCCTGTCTCGGCAGCTGCAGTCAGCGGAGGCCTGGCGCCTTCTCTGCCACTCCAGTCTGGCTCTCCTAATCCTGTACAACCGCCGACGTGAGTGTGAGGTCTCCAAGCTGTCCATTGCCGAATACCGTGCTCGCATCATTCCTCAGTGCCCTGTTCCTGTCCCACCTGGTGCCCCACCAGCTCTTACCCCACTGGAGGCCTCCTTGTCACCTTTTGAGCGGCTGGTGCTTCCACACCTCCCTCGAGTTGGGGTCCAGGGTAAACGTGGACGTGTGCAGCCCCTTATCCTCCCCCCTCACTGTGAGCCCTGCCTGGAGCTCCTTTTGCAGACAAGGCAGGATGTAGGAGTTGACCCTGCTAACCCGTATGTTTTTGCCAGGCCTTACCACTCCCCCGCCACACCACTGCGAGGCACTGACCTTCTCCGCAGCCTGGCCCGTTCCAGTGGCACTCGCAATCCTCGTGCCCTGACCCAGACCAGGGTTCGCCGCCAGGTAGCAATTCTAACACAGCTACTGCTTCTGGGAGAAGGAGAGGAGCCTGGGCAGCCGGGAGGCAGCGCTGTGGAGAGGCTGGAGCATTTCCTCGAGAGGGAGTACCACGTGACGCAGAACTGTGCCGGAATCGGACAAGACCCGGGCCTGATGGGTAGAGTGGGCCGAGTTGTGCTTTGTGGAGAGAGAGATGGAGTGTTGTTCAGAGGAATGAGCCTGAACCACATCTGCCTGGAACTGGATGGTGAGATGGTTGAGTGGCTGAACGAATGAGTGAGATTTATGTGTTGTTTGATTGTGTCGAACAAAACGTTTTTGTGAATGTTTGTGTTTTGAGATATGGATCAAGATTTATAACAGAAGCTCTGGTCTTCCTTTCCTTTCCTTTCTCACCTCCTCCCCTAGTCATGTCAGGAAACTCTGCAGATTCATACTCGGAGGGAGAGTCTGAAGGTGAGCAGGTGAAGGAGAAGCCAGAGGCGCCCACCCCCGCCCCCACTCCCAATCCTACACCTACCCTGCTGTATGTCAGGAAGGGCAAGAACAACGGACGCGTGGGACGACCCAAGAAGCTCAAGAACATCCAGCCACCCCCTCCACCTCCACCTCCTCCACCTCCACCAGCAAACCGCAGGAGAGGCTCAGGTCAGGCAAAATCAGGTTTGTTTGGGTATCAATTATAAGTGTAAGCAACAAAAGGCAGGATAGTAACCAGAGTATTAGACTGAAAGTGTGCTGTTAAAGAACATCACAATCACACCCGAACAGAAAGACAAAATCTATTCTGTGGATACAAGTTGGTATAAACAGCAGCATCAAGCAAGAGAGAGAAGAAACATTCAAACAATTTCTGCAGTTTGGTTTGTCAGATAGGCTCTGATTTAGTGTTTGAAGGTGAAACACAAGGTGTACCAGTACATGTTTATCCTCAGGAAAGGTTCACTGTAAACTTTTGAAAATTCGCTCCTTTGAGAACCCTTTTAACCTGGTGTTCTCCCTACTGATGCTAGTTGTTGGGTGACATAGACTGATTTTCAAATATTCTTGTAATGTCAGTATCATTTGCTCATAATGAAAGATGAGATATTTTCTTAGAAGGTGCAAAATATTCTTCAGAGAGAAAGACATAATTTGATAGTGACTTCAATTTCAAAATAATTGCCAGTCAGATTAATTTCATAAGTAAAGGGTATACAGTCTATAAGTCTAGTTTGTTGAAAATGACATATAACTGCCCTAAAAATCAGATTGATCCAATGACTGAACTTATTTTTGCATTTTTTATATTCATACATGCTTACAGTTACTCACATAATTTTAAATGGGAAATGTTTTAGGATCCTCAAGAACTGTAAATTGTCACATCTCAGTCCTGAGTAGCACTGAGGCCTTGAGGTTTTTTAACGTTTCAGTACCCTCATGCTGAATGAGAAAAGCTGTTAAAACTCATGTAAATTGTAACTTAATTCATCTCTTGCCTGCTTGTAGGAAAGCGAGGTGTCCTGAAACGCCCCTGGTCCGAGGCGGAGCGTGCAGCAGTTGAGGAACACCTGACCCGAAACATCACAGAGCTCCGAGTTCCCGCCAAGGCGGACTGTGAGCGCTGTCTGCAGCAATGCCCCCTGCTGGTCAACAACCATCGTGACTGGCGAGCCATCAAGTTCTACTGTCACAACCGCATTCAGCTGCTGAAGAAAAACCAGAGGCGTGAAAACCAGCCGCAGCCCCTCACTGTGTGTTGAGAGGGGTTGGGGATGTCTCATGTCCCCATGAGTGGTGCAGCTGATCAGGGCAGACTCTCAAATGGTACCCTGCTGCCCAGGAAATGCACTAGTTTTGAGAGGACGGTCCTAAATTTCAGTCTTCTGGTCACATGTTGTGTTTTTGAAATGGTCTCTTATTGGACCTCTTATGACATTCGTATTTGCAGTTGTCATGCTCAAACAGATTTTTCAAAAAGTATTTGTGCTGCTCTACTTTAAGGTCTTAAAAAATTACACAAGAGTTTTTATGGTGCTCCTGATTTTTAGATTAAGAGTCCAGTCTTGTCAAAAGCAGTGCACTTGGTTGGGTGCCGTTTGAGACATGCCATCAGAAACCATAGCGCTGAGCGCTGGCCACAGCCTGTGTTATTGTAAATGGACATTTTCATTCTCTTTCCTAAAGGGATACACTAAGCTGAAATGTAAACAAGAGAGGCAGTTGAGCCCTACAGTGTTGTTATATGAACGTCGTGAAGTAGCATTAGTATTTTATGCACTTGAAGACGTTAATAGGACAAATGGCCTGTGCTTGGGCCACATTTTTCTTAATAGTGGCTTTATAATTAGAGTAGACCTAACTACTGCTAACCTAGAAGAATAATCAGCTCTTTCCTCAAACAAGCTAGGTCTTCTTTTCATATAGCTGACTGTGCAATTCTGACTATGTTTCATTATATTTGCACCTTAATTTACATGTAGGGTACTAGGTAATAAATGAGTTACGCTTTTTGAAGTTACTATGATGTTTGTTTCTTTTAACTGAATTGGAACACATTGCAATGATTTTTCTAGTTGTGGGTTTCATGACAGAGACAATTAAATGGCCTCAGAATGTTGTTAATTTTCTTTTTGGATACCTAAGATGTTTAGCTAAACCACAAAGTCCAGAAACAGTTTTTTTTTCTGCCTGCTACACATTTGTTATTCAGAGCAGTAAAAAGGTGCTATAGGCCAATAAGCTGGATATCACTTTATATGTGGAGAGATTTCCCATGATTGTGTCAAGTTTCTTAAAAAGTTGGCATTTAGCAGAGAAGTGATTGTTCTGTGTTGCCACGTTTGATGCGTTGTCTGTGTTTGTCTTTTCCAATGGCTAGAGCTCCTCCTGTCCTTTCCCAGCCACACTACACAGTTTGCAGCTCAACCACATATTTGGTTTCTCTCCAGTGTTGCTGGAAATCTGTGTTCGTCGGACTAAAACCTCCATGAAACCTCGAGACAGATACTTGAAGTTATTTAAACCTTTTGCAAAATCTTTATGTTCCTTCTTGATCTCTAGCCTTGCCAGTTACAGTGTACATAACAAATATATTATCATTATGCTAACTGGTTGTTTGTGCTAGACTATATGTAGCTTTTTCCCATTTCTGAGTTATTGCTATCTGTACATAAGCCTATTTGTAAATACTCCTCAGAGAAACAAAGGAAAAACACAATGTATGACATGCCTTGGTTATTGTGTTATGTTTTTTCTTTTTTATAAATCTTATAAAAATTTAAAGCTCTGTCTTTTGTGCTGTGGTTATTCAGTTTAGTAAAGTTTTTTTTTTTTTAGTAAAGTAAAATTTTCATTTCTGGTGAAAAGACTGAATTGATGTTTTTACAAAGTTTGTTTCAAATAATGACTTTTCAGCTTAGGGCTGGATTATGCTTGAACACAACAGGTTTGTGAGATGTGTTGTTAAGATTAACAAAAAGGATGCAATTTCAAAAGGTGTTTGTTGGGTCAAGGGGAATGCAAAGAAGTATTCTTCATCATTCATTTGCATCCTGTAGAAGATACTAAAAGAGACTTCTAGTGTGTCTTGCATTGTGTCCAAAATGCATATACTGTAGATACAGAGATTACAGATAGAATTTACACTGAGAAATAATTCAACAATATTATATTCTCAAATACTGAATGTAATTATACATAGAAGTAATAATGAAAATTAAAAATACATGTTGACCACAACATTTGGCCAAGCAGGTTTGGACAGCTTGTTTCCCTTAATAAAGAAAATTATCATTTAAAAAATGCATTTTATAGTATATTTGTGTAATATTAACAATAGTTTGATTATCTAAATTAAGAGTGACAAATATATAAAAAAAACATAAATATGGAAAACGCTTTTTCACATGCAATTTGCTGTCAAAGACACTAGATGGAGGTGTTGGTACATAAACTATAAACAGTGAAATCAGATTGAAAAAAAGTGATGAAGGCAGTTATTCATACAAAGGCAAATAAAATGTGACAAAATGACAGTTTGAGTTATGTTTAAGCACCTGGGAAAGCAGCAGGAAGTAAAATGTCAATATGTCCAGTGTCCTTAGTGGTGAGTTGGCAGCTGCAGCTCTTGCTCTGTAATGACAAACTTTTTTATTAAATCTTTTTTCTTATATTGCAATAAATAATATTACATACACAGTTTACTTATGATGAGAGATGGGAAATATTGAAATGTAATATGTTTCCCTTCATCTTTCTTCTGTGAATATTTGTTTTGTCTACGTTGACATGACATGAATGCTGACATTTTGCCCATGAATCTCTTATGAAAAAGATTTATTTCAACACTAACCTCATTAAAAAAAAAAGGTCAAATGCAAATTAAAAAAAAAAAAATTACTAAGAAAGCAGTGAAAAAACTTGAAAACTATTAAAAGCTCTTCATTTGTCAAGACCACAGATTTAACTGAAGCTGATCTGGCTGCTTAACAGCAGTAATCACTGTGCAGTGTCTTATGTTTTGAGGTCATATTTTCTCTCTGAATCTAATACATTACAGTTTTTTCATTTAGGCTCCAGCAGCTGCATTATATGATGACTGACGTTCTCCACTGTGCACACAAACGTCTCTCATCTATCATTTATGTACATTAAGTGTTTTTATCCAAAGCTGTCAACACGGCGCTGAATGTGTTTACAATCAAACTCTAATAACTGTCAGAGCTCCAACCAGATATTTGGACCCATTTTATGTAAGCTTTATACTTTGGCAACAAAATCAGTCCTCAAGGCTTCTGGCATTCCTGCGCTTTTCTTCATTAAACGTAAAAGTTGCAATGAGGTGTTTACAGTCTGGAATACTCAAGTCAATATTGTCAATAATTTTGTTTACAGTCATTGGAAGCACGTTAATCTTTTAGAAAATACAGGACAAGCTGATATTTTCTGTTATTTTGTTCAGAAAACAAAGAGGACAAAGGGAGCCATCATGTCATTAAATTGGCGCCATCATAGTTTTATACAGGCATACATCCATATAAAACTGCACTGTAATTTGCCCACTGTGTTGCTACGCATGGAACATATATATATATATATATAGCTCCTGCAATCTTATACCTTTACCAGAACACTGCATGCTCATGCTCAATCAATCTCATGCAGTGAAGAGATTCAAGAAACCACAAACAGGAAAACAATCACACCAACACAAGTACAAAATAACACAAATACAAAAAAATCAATGTGAACAAAGAACATCTAAGATGAATGAAATAGGTACTTGTCAGGACGCAAATAATGCCATAAATATTGATAATGATGACGGTGTCATTCCTGTCTGAATAGATCCTACAACAGAACCTCCTAACATGGCAGGACCCTGAGTTGTGCCTGAAGTCTGAGGTGTAGAGGGTGAAGTGGAAAGGTGACAGAACAGTCCCCCTGTGGAGCACCTGTGCCGCAGAACTCAGTGTCAGACACACAGTTCTGCAGGCGGACATGTTGGGGGCGGTCAGTAATAGTCCATAATCCAAGAAATGTGTCAACCTGCAGGGTTTTTTTTCTCCCCAAGCAGGGTAGACCAGATAGTGCTGAAACCTCCTGAGAAATCAAAAAACATACTGGACAGTGTAACCCCAGGCTTGTCCAGGTGGGTGTAGGTGCGATAGTGGAGCTGGATGATGGTATCATCCACTCTAAATGGAGACTGGTAGGCAAACTGGAGGGGACTTACGGTAGAAAACCATTATTCCTTTTTGACTCCCCCTTGAAGTGTAAATCAGCCACAGAGGATTGCAGCCCTAAAGGCTTTCTATAACTAGAAAGAAACATGTGAGACCTTCATCAAAAATCATATAATACCAGACAAATACTTCAAATCATGGTCATTCAATAGGCACCACTAACACAAGAGTAGATGGCTGAAATTCATTATCTTCTTTATTTGTAATAAAAGAAAAGAGGCGGGAGGTGTAGGATGGATTAAGGCTTGTTTTGTTGACAGAATGTATTTTGTAGTCCTATGAGGTTAAAGTAAAGTTGGGGGAAAACTAGACTACATTTCTCTTCTCACTCATCTGTGAGCTTACCAAAGGTCACGAGACACCTTAATAGAACAGAAACCATGTGTTGGTCTCACAGTAATATTGTTCCTTAAGAGATTCTGCTTGAGTTTTGACTTCTTCACACTTTTCCCCTCCTTTGTGCACATAGGAAGTTATGTGAAGCTGTGCCACAAAGCCCTGCTCTGACCATGACTGTGCTTACCAAACTTCATTTTACTCAAAATGAAAAATATCAACCTCGCTGAGGGTGGATGACACGTTGGGGGTTCACCAAAGTCAGTAATCATCCTCTGCAGACCAAAATTCTGCATTAGTCCTTCTGATAGTTCCAATAAATACCTCAGTTTGGACCAAAGTGGTGGACCAAATATATAACTGCCTGATATTACCATGTCTAGAAGCTGATATGTGGAATGAACACTTCTACACTATTAAATTTGTGTTTCCAATGTATAAAAATATTTCTGACATGTTAAATCGTCACACTTCTTAGTTCTGTTAACTAATGTGAACTAGTACTAACGGCACATTCAAAATATCAGACAGTTTTTGACCAAGAAGAAGAAGCTACATGAAAAATGCTAACGGCTACATGTCTTACAATGATTAGTGTAACT
>JAUBNQ010000001.1:11648199-11661693 GCA_032353495.1 Ctenopoma kingsleyae | reverse complement strand
GACGCTTTTATCCAAAGCGACTTACAAGGAGAAGACACCAGCAATTCTCATTCGGTTTCCATAAATTCTGAGTTAACTAATGGCACCTAAATCCATTTATATTTTCATGTTGTACTGTTTATATTTTTACATTCTAAAATAAACAGGGTTCTTCAGAGATCAAGTCTCAGTTTTGTATAAGACCCACTTAGTGTCAGACTTTGAAAAACACCTGGATTTTTTTCATTTTGCAGGTGGCGAGGTTTGCTCTCACGGATGACAGCAGTCTTTACATCCTGCTGCCTCGTCAAAACCAAGTGTCTGACCTGCAGCAGGTGGAGCAGAGGATGACAGACACAGCTGTGCGTCAAATGATAGAACACATGAAAAGAGCAAGTCCTCAGCATATTGAGGTCACTCTGCCCCAAATCAAGCTGGATGCCGAGCCAGACATGAACATACTTATAAAGAAATTAGGTTTGATTCTTATTTTGTCTAATTTTCAAGATACATTTGTTGCCTCATATTAAATATTACCCATGCTTTCAGCTTGTGTAATAATTTTTTTCACACTAACTTTACTTCCCTTCCACACAACCATCTTTACGGATTTTTCTCTTTCTTTCCCCAAACAGGACTGTCATCCCTCTTTGAGGATGCCAACTTGTGTGGCCTCTACTCTGAAGACAAGTTGGTTCTGAATGATGCAAGACACAAAGCCTTCCTTGCACTCACAGAAAAAGGAGTGGAGGCCGGTGCTGTCACCAGTTTGTCATTCTCTCGCTCCTTCCCGTCCTTCTCTGCCCTGCGGCCTTTCATCTTGCTGCTGTGGAGTGACCAGGCCAATGTGCCACTCTTCATTGGCAGAGTGACTGACCCATGAGAGAGAAAGGAGGGGCAGGCACAAATCAAATGGGGAAATGTAACAGAAGCACATGATTAGGAAAGACAGATATGATGCCTGATATAATTCAAATTCAAGTCATTTCTTTATGTTACTACATATGCTTGTTCTGAAAATACAGCTGCTGCAAAATGTGTTATGAACCAGTATAAGTTGAACATCAGTATTGCTTCAAGTGGTCACGAAGGTGAGCACTGACACTCATACAACAATATATCCTGGCTTGGACATGCTTTGCTTTCAAAGATGATGATGATGATGATGAATAAACACATATTTACACAATACATATGTGTCCAGTCTTGTGTTTGTACAAACAACCCTTATGAAAAAGAAGTATATTCAAGTATACTTTCAGTATACTTTAAACTAAAAATAAACACGTATACTTTTAGTTTACTTTTTATGTACTTTTATAGATATACTAAACAAAATTCCATTTAAGTATACCTGAAGTATAATAAGATGTACTTAAGTACATTTGGCCCATCTTTGTACCTATACTTAACCCTTTATTCACTGCTGGGCCAGATCAGATACTTGGAGTATGCTGAGAAGTATACAGAAAGTAATAAGTACATTTGACTTATACTTGTACTTATACTTGACTATACTTGGAGTATAGACTACTTAAAGTATACAGAAAATATACTGTAAGTACATTTAGCCTATACTTGTACAAATAAATACCCAGCATGCATTTCAGTGATTTAACTGTGCAAACAAACAAGAATGAAACAAATAATTTATGTTTGTAAGTGAGAATGATGAGCAGTCAATAGACCTTCCCTCTTACAAACTGGAAAGTATACTAGTATAGTCATAGTGAACTGAAGGTATATATAAAAGTTTGTCATTTGTATACTTAAAATATACTAAACTATACTATACTAATATACTAAATTAAAAGTAGGCCACTTTAGTCCTAGGAAGTGTTACAAAAGTATACTTGCAAGTATACTAGAAGTACATTAACACAAGTATACTTACTAGGTAAAGTATACTTGGGGAATATACTAGCATACCTAAGTATACTTAATAATATGAATTTAAAGTATGCTTCATTTTTGTAAGGGAAGCACAAACAAGTGGGCCACATGTCATTTAAAGAAAGACAGACAACCACTGAAACAACTTCAATTTATTTTGCGAAGTAGTCACACAAACCCACCACAGGATGGCAGCCATACTGTGTGATTGACATTGACAGTGAATACACAGGGACTGCAGTAGTGAATTCCCATCTCATTCCCATCTCAGTCCTCCTGCATCATTACCACCCATATCAATTTAAGGAAGACAAGTGTCAAAATCTGTGACAATAAAGGTTTGTTTTTTTTAAGCAATAGCTTGCTTGGTAAAGCACAGCAACTGAGAAAATACCCTGAATCATCATATTCACAAACAAATACACACTAATGGTAATAGACTGAAATGATGGCATAGACGGTAAACACATTAGCATTCAGAATGATCAGCTAAGGTTGCACTCTATTATACAAGCTGATGGTGACTGCTAAACATGCAGATGTATTGCAGATAAAATGATTACATAAGCAAAGGAGGGTCAATAGACAAGACATAGAAAATTTGGTGACTGTAAACAAAATGAACAGATCCAGAGACAGGAATAAGCAACCATCCAGCCAGAAATCTGAACTCTATTAGATCACTGTCACCCATCCTAACCCCAAACAAACAGAGTTTTCCCAGAAATGCATATTTGATGCTTGGATAACATGATAATGTTGTTTTGGTTTGATTATCTCACTGCTGATGTGCTGGGAATTTTGATGTGCATAGAGAAAGTACAGATTAAACCCACCCTCCTGTAAAAGTTATTTAAGGTTTAACTGAAAAATGTATTTAAGCTTAAGTTAAAACACATACTTTAGTTCCAAGCTTTTGTAATGCCCAAGCCCTTTTGTTCAAAACCAAATTCACCACTGACAGGTGTATTTTTTTGCAGTCAGTGATGAGACATTCACAAGGTTGTCAAAGGACACCAAGAATATGAGCAGCCAGATCGATTCAACAGTTAGAAAACTCCCAGAGGCCACTGACCGACTGTGGGTGTGCTAATGTCAATCAGTGTATGGCCAGAGCAGTAGTGATAGGAAAACCAGGGGAAGTACATTTAGACAATTCAGCAACAACTGAGCCCATATACACCATCAATATGCAGAGAAATGCACTGAAACACATAATACACATGCAGGTAAATTTGCAATCAAGCATAGTTTCTCCACATCATATTACTATATCTGCTGTCTCCTGATGCCAAATGGTGTTGGGATGCAGGGTGTAATCTCATACTACCTCCTGAGGTTAAATCGTAGACGCGCCGCCTTCTTCATGTCAGCATTTCTACTAACTGCACACAGTATTTCTCAGCAAGCCATCCTATGTTTGACAGACATGAGAACAACAGTCCCAGTGTCGTGTCTCCTGTCCAGAGGGTCTAATATGACACTGCTCCTACTATTTGAGAGGCCAGAACCATTGGAACGAATTGCCCACATAAATGATGGTCTTTCTGATGGTTGCCAAATTTATTTAAGATCCTCACAAGGACAGCGTCTGAGGCTGTGTAAAGAGGGATTAGGCACCTAATAGGAGGCACCTATTCTCATGATTCTCACAATAGGACAGATTTCAAAATATTATGGAGAGGGCATGATGCTGCCCTGCAGGAAGAAAATATTAAATCATATATGACTCTGTTGGACCAGAATTGGAGACAGCAAGGTAAACTCACTTGGATCCTGAAATCTGGTTCATAATGCTGCATGGAAATGAAGGTGCAAGCAGTATCTCCAAAAGCAATATGCATGTTTAGCCTTTCATCAAGGAAGGATCAATAAAGGATCAATAAAGATATATTCTGTTCTTAAAGTTGCCAGTCTGTGGTGATCTAAGCCTATCTGGGAGAGAGAGATGGCAAAGGTTTGGCACTCGTGACTGACAGCTTGCCAAATGTCCTCCAGCCAGGAAAACTCACCACTGAGGTATGTGGTAGAGGAGGAGGATTTCTCTCTTGTATGTTTCTTCCTTTTCCTTTGTTATTATTTCTTTCACACTCAGACGGTTCGGGACATTTTGAGTGCGGCAGAATGTGAGTGCAGACTGACCCACGCTGCACACACAGAAGATGTAGGCACTCATTTTCTCATAGCCCTCATGCACACACACACGCACGCGCGCGCACACACACACACACACACACACACACAAAGACTTAAACACATATATGCTGACACATTAATGTCTGATATGAAGGTGTATAGAAAGCCACTGTCACTGAAAGACAACGAAAAGACGTCAGAACAGGAACACTGAAATGGTAAAGGTACAAGTCCACCAAATGGATCATATTGTGCTTTAAAATATGGTGTGTTGTTTTGCATCAGATCAACAACCACTAAAATAGAGACCTCTCATTACTGAATCACTGTTTTATAATATTCCCGCTCCTGTAACTATCTACCACGTTATGAGTCACTAGGGTACACATAGTTCTGTCCCCTTTCACTGAATGAATTTTGAGTATAGTATTGTCAAATTAGGTATAAATACAGGACATGAGCGACTTTCACAATACAGTAAGGTAAGTAAGCACAATTTTGTTGAGTATTGGTTGTTTACGTCAACACTTTAATGAGGACATTGTCACAATTTGGTTCAACTTTTAAAAAAATGTGTTCAGATTACACCTTATCACCATCACTAATATTAGTATGAATATCATATAATAATACTTGGTGCCATAAATATTGGCATTTTCAACATTATTATTGCACGTTTTATCCTTTTATCTTATTACTTTGGAACTCTCTGTTTTCAACCATTACACTGTGTGTGTGTTTGTATATGTGTGTGTGTGTGGTGGTGTTTTCATGTGTGTGTGTGTATATATATATGCATGAATGTCTTGGGTAATCTAGTCCGGCTTGTCACTGCTTGGGGCTCCTTGCTGTGTGAGCGTATGCCAGTACTCCACTTTCTTCCCTTTGTTTTTGAGACATTCGAACCAGTGTTTGAGTCTCTGACCGCTTGCATTAATGCCCAGCTCCACTCCACCTGAAACAAGAGAGACAGATGTAGTCACCAACTGTGCTTATAGAGAAAGAAGGCAGTGACAGCAAGGTCGGGCCTGCTGGTACTAGATGTGTTGTCTGAAGTTGAGCTTTTTTGAACTTTAACATTTACCTACGCCTTATTGTGAGCTATTGCTGGGATGAATGCTGTTTGTTTGTATATCTGGAAAAAGTCTCTTAAATAGAGAGAATATATCATTAAATATTGTATTATTAAGTTAATAGTAATGCAGCAATGTGCATGTAGCATTTGACAGCTGGGACCTGGTTATTTTCACGTCAAAGGGTCAGAAGATAAATCTAGTTTTATGGTATAATGCTAGTTTTAAGTTTCTGCTGCACAGTTTGTAAACAGTACCGTTTCTTGCGTTATGCGGACTATGCAGATGCATAGGACCACCTCTAGGGGGCCCCCAAGCTACCGGCTTAGTCTCAAAATATTTTGGTAGAATTAAATGTAATTCAAATATCTCTCAGATTATATTTGATCCATAATGTTTGAAGAAACCTCCGTACACCATTGGGAAGTGTCTTTGAAATCACTGCAGAACAGCTGCACCAGAGTGTTAACTTTAATTTGCTCTATACCAGACATGCTCAGAGCTGGCAGGTTGTCCTTCTTAGCTCAACTGGTTAGGAAACACTGTGACTCTGACTCTGACTCTGAGTTTGCGACCTGGCTTTGACATGATACAATTCAATTTTTTTTTTTTCATTTGATCATTCTTGTGTGGCTTCACTGACATTAAAAACGATAATTGTCATAATGATAATACAATTGTTTTAAAACTGTACAATTGTTAAGTAACCTTTTGCTGTCAAATCCTTTTCTGAGAGGCCCACAGGAATCTTCACATCATCAAATCTGTCCCTCTTTAATAAGGTTTGGACAGTCAACTCTTTACATAATTATGTTTATTATGTAATAAACCAAATTGTTGAATCTCATAAAAATTTAGAAACAATAGATCTGATTTGAATCTTTGCTCATGATTTTCCCTGGTATCTTAAAAATCTTTTATTTGCAAGTGCCATTTTAAAGTTTGCAAGTTTCTGCACCTGCATGGTCATAGAGAAAGAATTTCTTTTTATCTTTATTATTTTCTATAGCCTTGAATTACTTGGGTCAACTTGATTTTCTTCTTTGTTGTTGTTTTTAATTTCAGTTTCGAGAACCTACTGTGATGCATTGCCACAAATCACTGAAGGGTTTAAATTCCTTTCAATTCAAAACAGGGGTCTCTAACATGATCTTGCATAGGGCCCCCAAAAAGCCAGAAACAGCTCTGTTTCTAAATGGATGTAGGAACTTCCCATCATTCGTGGAATAACAAAATAAAAAATATATACTGTATATCTGTAGTAATGCTAAAATTTAGTTTTCTCTAATATTTAATTGAACTTTGGTGATAAGAAACATTAACACTGATGCAAATAAACATAATTAACTAACACAGAAGTGAATGAACATTTGAGACAAATTTCTCAAATGAAAAAGAAACAAACAAGTAGGTGAGGAATTACAATAAACACCAATTTTGATAACAAAAGATTTGTTTGATTTGAAGGAGCGTGGTGCTTGAAGTAATAAATATGCAGAGGAGCAGGAAGTGACTCAGGTGAAAGTGAGTAGAGGAGATGGGGTTGCTGGTGGAGAGGCAGAGGCGGACTGTAAGACAGACAGATGCAGGCAGTTGTCATAACAAGGTTATTACAAAGCCATTCCCATGGCTGTGATTGCACAGTTAATGGAGCACGAAGTTTTAAACATGGTATTTTGGCAATGCTGCTTGAACAGTGCCTTGGAGAATGACAGCTGTGAGCAAACAAAGCAAAGGCTCGATTGTAAATCAGCGACTGATCTGAGCTCAACGCTGAACACTGCCTGAGATGCTGCTGTGGGGAGGAGAGAAGTAGCCTTTAAGTCTTTCTATTCTCCTTTCCTTTAATCTCACACACAGACAGACAACAGAGAGAGCAGGCCTGAACCTGTTGACAGAGTCTCAATAGGATAATCACGCACAACACTTTGTCACCTCCACCCCGTGCCCACAACACTCCCACCACCTCAGAGCAGAGATCGATAGAGTTTTCCCTGAGCCTGTGGATTGCTTGTGACAAACGAACGGTCAGTCATCCTGACATGCATTGGGGGACAGAAGAAGGATGAGGAACCAGAGTGGGAGGAGATCGCATAGAAGAGGCTGAGACTGATACTCAGGCATGGTAATGCTAACACAGGTTTGATCCTGTTGTCTGTCTGCATACTTTTACACAAAACCCTCCTCTGCTGATGCTGGATATCAGCCTCAGCTCATTAAGCCGATACACTATCACAAAGTACCAATGTTGGATAAAGTCTGTAGGAGAAATGTAGACCAGAAGGCATCAATACGCTTCAATCAAGGTTCCTGTGGGATCATCAAACAGCATTTGAAAAATTCTCTCTCCCCTCCTTTCATCGTCTGACATTCTAATAAGAAATACCATAGAAATACACCTTTACTACGCAGGAACATGAACAAGAAGAATATTTCTCAACTCAAGATAGAAAAGAATTTAGGTCTTTCACCATCTATAGTTCATGATACCGTGAAAAGATCTGGGGACTCCAGGGAAATCTCAGAGTGTAAAGGGCAAAGCAGAAACTATACCATATGTGATTTTTGAGCCCACAGGTAGCCCTACATTGTAAAACTACAATGACAGAATGTGCAACAGAGAAACATAAAGTCATATGGCCTCAGAAGTACCTTGAAAAACTGTGTATTCAACACAGTATTCTCCCTGCATCGAGACATGCAACCTGCCACACAAGGAGGAAGCCGTACATAAATTGTGTGCAGAAACGTCACATATTTCTCTGGGCCCAAGCTCATATCAAGTCCATGCTTCTGCTTGTTTATGGGATAAACAGACAATGATCAGTCTCGTCATGGCTGTTACTGCATCTGTTTTTTAAGATCAATATTGGTGCTCATATTAATCTCAGTATCAGATTTTCCCATTTCTGCTTGTTGCACGAATTGTGCCAAACTATTTTTTTTAATAGTTTTTCTTTAATGTGACATCAGACACTGTAAATTTAAAACACAGCATTCCTAAGTCAAAATCAGGTTTAGATCTGGTTTGTGTTGAAGTTGAAATTTCTCTCTGTATATCAATTATTCCCTCAAATCATCTATGTGATTTATTTCCTCTATTTTCCTGTGCTTATGTGCTTTTGTCCTCAGATTTTCTTTCTCATTATTGTTCAGTTTTCTGCCTTATGTACTGCCGAAAATCTCACCTTTTACCGTTTGACATCCTCTATGTCTTCTGCTAAGCCTATTAGTGCCCTTGTTATTGCTCTCAGTCTTATACTAGTGCACTGGGACTGTTCACTCAGCCTCTTTATCAACTTGTTCTCTCCATTCTTCTCTGTCTCTGTGTCATTTTTCTCCCAGCGCCAATTAACATAACTGGCAGGGCGCTATAGCTAAACCTGTAATGATAATGGTCAAGGGAATGGCTGTTATCTGGAGCTGTACGTTAGACTGATGGCCTTTTCTCCCAGTAGAGGTAATAACTCAGTAGTCTTATCTAAACACAGTGTCTCCTGCCAAATCAACCACCCACTGCGTCACACACACACACACACACACACACACACACACACACACACACACACACACACACACACACACACAGAGTAAAATGCTTTGATCTGGATCTGAAGGCCATTCTCACTGTGTCTCCCCACTAGTTCACCACTCTCTAAACTCCCATGTGCTCCAATCCCATGATACACACATCAGGCCGAGCTAAAGCTGTTTAGCAGCTTGACAAATCAGCAGAAATCTGCCAAGTCGACGAGGAACAGGGATCCCGTAAAAATATCTTCCTTTTTGATCTTAATGCTTCTCCATTTCCATTTTACGTAGACTCTCTTTTGCTCACTCAACCGTTCTCCTCAAGCCTCATAATTACTCCTCATCTCTTTGCATTTTTTTTACTCCTCTCCCCTCCCACGCTTGGCCTGGTTTTAATGTTGTCTGCAATTGCGTCGCCGTACTCTTGTACAGTCATCTACATTGCTGCTGCTTTCCTCTCCACTCCTCCCTTGCACGTCACTGTTTTTCTTAGCCTACCTATGAAGTCGTTGCTCATTCCCAAGTCGTAGTCCCACACCGAGACCTCCAGGGTTTTCTTTGCCAGCTGGTCCAGAGATACTTCGTATGAAAACTCCTGTGCAGGTGGCACACACAGGAACATATTTAAATTAATGATTCATGAACACTAGAGATGAAAGGAAGTGAATCTGCAATTTAGCACATTGTCAGTAGAAACATTCGGATAGATGTTGAAAGCACATTCAAGGGGATGTTGAATTGGAAATAATTTTTAAAAGGTTATGCTTAATTGCTACGCTCTACACAAAGGGAAGTCATTTGGAGTTCAGTAGAGAAATAAAAAAAGTTGTCAGGTGTATTGTGGTTATTTCTAGAGCAAGCTGTACCTCATTGAATTCAGGATTGAGAGTCTTTTTCTTCACTGAAGTCTTATACTTTGACTTTTTCCCCATATCTGGCTGCAAGATGCTGAGAAATGAAGAAGAATTAAGAGATCAAAAGCTGTAGTAAGCGTAAAACCAAATTTTTCTGAACACTGAATTTGTATAAACACATGATACCATGTGGCTTGAAGTAAAAAAAACAAACAGGTTTGACAAATCAACCTTAGTTTAGTTTGCTGTCCTGTCAAGATTGATTACACTTATTGTTAGCTAAACTCAAGCATATTTTATCATAGATGCAGAAGAAAACGCTTTCCTGACACTTCAGTTTTTGTATGGATTAACAAAGGGGATATGTACTAATTGCTCAGCTTTAGGGGTGCTGGTAGGCTGAAGGAAGGGAGAAACTGTAAAAACAAGATTTGCAAGATTTCAAACAGGATTAGAACATCCATTATTAATTAACAAATAATCATTTTGCTCTGTTGTGACACTACACACTGCTGTGAGGCAGAAGGAAAAGAAGAGAGAAAGTTAGCAAAATCTTTTGTTGAGATAAGTATGACCCAGAAGTCTTTTGAACAAAGGCAGGGACAGTGAGTTGTGAAACGGAAAGAGAGAGAGAGAGAGAGAGTAGACCACAGCAAGATCATAATCAGTCTGATGTTGGAGGAGTATACGCTTCAGCAAAGAGCCAACAGAAGGATCGCTAGAGGGCAATGGGAGTCATCATCAGCATAAATTCCAAGTCAAGATGTTCGGGTGGTGAGATATCTCACTCTTCCAGCCTCCCCACTGCCAGTGACGAATCCTGGCCTGACAGCTGATGCATGAGATGGGCTTGGGGCTGTCGCTGCAGATTCGGAATCAGAGCAAGTGAAGGATGTAGTGATGGAGGTGGAAGACGAACAGGAGGAGGGAGAGAAATTGATAGAAAAGAATTTTGCGATTTGGGGACGATTTTGCTTTGACGATATGAGACGATCTGTTCAGGTTATCAGAGACAATCATCACTTTTGTTCTCTTGTTGTAGACAACTAAGAAGAGTGAATCTAATTTGACCATTAGAATGATAAGACGCAAATTATTGTCTCAGAGTTTCTTTGGGGTGCTTGTACGCAGAGCACTGTCCCCTAAATATACTCACTCTCCTGTTGACCTTAATTAAACAATTCAACAACAAGAAGGCAGTTCAACAAGATGTATGTATTATTATTTGGTGAACATTTTAGTAATCCAGTGTTGCCTATTTACACATCCAGCAAACATGAAACATTATCATTCAGAGTCCTGTTAATGGATAATTGACAACTGTCCAATATAAAGAGTCCAATATTCAGTCTCTCTAAGGGAAATATCTTGTTCTTCTGCTGTTAAATAATGCATTTATGTTTAGTTGTGTATAGTTTGTTTATTTTTCCTGAAAACGGCTGCCTGCTGTGTCTGACAATTAAGATGAGAGCGACACTGAACCAAACTTTTCATGTATTAAAACCAAAACAATGAGGTGAAGGACACTAAATGATTCTGTAGAGCACAGATAAACTGCAGAGTGGGTAAAATGCTGAGTTAACGTTGGCTGATCATCACATGTATTTTGAGAAAGCTTTCAACATTTTGGTGCAGTTTTACACATCAAAGATAGATACTGTGCCAACGTCCTCTACCGTTGTTGGGTTTAGCTAGATAAATGCTGAACAAACCACCAAATAAAACTCCAATTATAGTGTTGTTTCAGTTTAACTGTTACCAAAAAGTACCTTGATGTTTACTGTACTTCAAAAGGTCATTTTCTCCATAATCTAATCAGCATTTATTCTTGAAAATACCTGGTGATTATACAGTCATCTGCCTGCCTTCACAAGAAAAGAAAAGGTACTAACTGGAGGAAAAGAGGGAATCTATTGAGAGAAGCAGCCAAACAAAGACTCTATTTGACCAGCAGCATGTGAGAGGGCAGAGCGAAAGCCTGTGGGACATCTCATTCTGAGTTGTGCCAAATCACATTTTACATACGGCTTTGAGGCAGCTCAGATGGGGGAATTCCAATTTCCAGTATAACAAAACATTGTTTGACAGTGACATTCATAATATTGATAGCACAAATAAAAATATAGTCTGTATGGCAGCAACCAAACTATGCTCAAATTACCCTATAAAATTCAATGTGAAGAATAATTCATAACATGGGAGGCTGGTCCATGGAGATAGGGAGGATTATCCCTTCAGTTTTTTGTTAGCTCTTTCCTTCAAAAGTAGGTTGTTGAGTGCAGAATACAGTAAACTCACTAACCATACATTTCTCTGCTGCACCCTTCTACCGTTTTAGCTCTGTGTCACCAGCCTTCACTGACTGATAAGGTTCACGAGAGCTGACAGCTATTTTCTCTAATAACTGTGATGGTGTTTAAAATACTTTTTTTCATGTGGAGCAGTATGAGCAAGCGAGGACATCTCATGTTAGGGTTGACATGTAGTGGTCAGCTTTAATTATGTAAATGACCTTGTTGTTGTCCCTCACAGCTATGCTGTCTTTACATTACTATACTGTGTTACAGTAGCTGTATATGACTGTGGCTCTCTTCCAACCTTGAGTACAGTGTATTACAGTATTCTTTGTATTACAATCCACGAAATTTTTGAAGCATCATATTAACTTCAACTGAACTGAACAATGGGTTCGCTTCACAGCCAGTAATGGAACTGGGAATTGTTCCAGTGTATGTAATGTCTATGAGCATGTCAGAAATGTGATATGTTAGATTTGAGAGAACATCTTTAAGTCAACTTCTGTTTGTTTTTCCTCATGAGGCTTTGGCTTTAAGATTGGACACACTACATTTGAGGAAATTTGCTTGTTCACTTTCTTGCTGAGAGGTATATGAGAAAATCAATACAGGTAGACAGATTTTGCAGACCTTTATAAAGAGTCAGGGGAACTGTTTTCCACATAGTTTTAATTTTTATGCTACAATAACCTCACTGGCTGCTGCTTGTAGCTTCATACTTTTACTGTACAGTCAACAAGACAAGTGTATCCTCCATAATATCAAGCCATTTATTTGTTGTTTTGTACATGTGAAAATGATAATAAAGACAACATCCTATACACTGAGTAGCACATGATGTCTTTTTCATATCTCCCCTGTTTTCTCCTCAAACACCCCGTACTGTACGATAAAAGAGCCACATCACATTGTCACATGACAAACCGACAACTCTCTAATGGATCAGGTTGTGATAATTTGATTTGTTAAACCAGTCTGACAGCAACATAGGTTAGAGAGAGACAGAAGAATGAAAGAACCCTGTGAATGAGAGAAAAAACAACCAAAAACCCTGAGAAGTGACAGCTGGTGTTAAAAACAAGAGCCCAGCCAAAGACAGAGAGCTGTGATGCAGATGCAAAAGTAAAAAAAAAAAAAACGATAGAGAAAATAAGTGACAATTGGAAAAGAGGAGCTAAATATATGCTTGCTGCAGCGAGGAGTCATGATTTTCACTTCACACGAGTGTTCAGAGAGAAAACGAGAGAGAGAGAACAAAATGTAAAGCATGGCTGTGTGCTCGGTCAGCAATAAATATCTGACATGTTTTGCACTTTTTCTGCCGTCATGTCTTTTCCCTGAAAGAGAACTGCCTCAGGAAGAGGGTGCAAGAGATCTGATTGGGCCATCAGAGTGTCAGTACAGAAAATGAACCACTGGGCTGGTCTCCGTGCTGGTAAAATAAAGTATATATAATTACAAAAATAATAATTACACTGGCCCAAAAGTGCGTCGGCCTACTGGGAAAATGCGCAGGGTGCCACATTATCAGTCCAGCCCTTGAGAGAAATATAGGCACTTCTGAAGGGATGTAAACTCATTTAGTCATAATGTGTCCTTGTAAATGAAAGACAAATTGGTTCTGAGATAATTCTGACCTTGTGTCATTTGAACAGCTTTGAAAGGCTGATTGAGAGTCACAGAGAGAAGAGACCAATCAGAAAAAAGCCTTCTGGACAAATGCACACAGAC
>JAUBNQ010000001.1:11636774-11647717 GCA_032353495.1 Ctenopoma kingsleyae | reverse complement strand
CAAGAATAAAGAGTGACTGGCATCAAGATCAGCTTTAGTTACAGATTCTTTAAGAGGTGCTGCTGGTGTTACAGCTAACAGAGAAGTAAGTCAGAAAGCTGTCCGAGGAAATTAATTCCTATGGTGCCTTAGTTCCTCAGTGTACTCCAGAGATATAATTCACCTATTCTAGCAATACATTTCCCCCCCTTTTTTTGTTTAAAGTTAACTTTACTAAAACTTCAGAGCATTAATTATGTTAGCTCTACACTGGAAGTAAGAATACTCTGCAGACCAGCCACTGAACTGAGATAAGTAAGCCTGTTTGTGATGGATACGAGTTTGTTGGTACAAAAAACTGAAGAGAACAAAAGGTAACAAAAGGTTTGGCAGACATGCAAATGAAAAATCCAAAGAGTGAGGTGCCAGAAATAAGAATCAGAGAAGCCGCTGAAATAAATCATGCAAACCTAAAGAGAGTCTGTACAAGCAAAAACAGCTGGTGTGAGGATGACAAGAGAAGAGAGACACAACAAAAACAAAGACAGAAAGAAGAAGAAGCACTAGATACCCCGAGTGCAGATGTAATTTTCTGGGGTTTTCTGGTTTTACTATAAATCAATAACTTGGAAAAATGAGCAAAAGGAAAGTTGTGTGTTTGAGGGACAGAAACATTTTTCCCCTTTTGCTTTTTTCTTTCTTTCGTCTCTTGCTGCAGCAGTCGAGAAGACCTTCAAAATCCCCATATTATGGAAAGAGTAGTAAAAGTATCGACAGTTTTGTTCAATGTTTCCCACTACTCAAACTACTTGTTTTCATTGTTGTCATTTTTCAGTCTAATTCTATCTGCCTCTTTTCATTCAGTCCAAATGTTTCAGAACAAAACAAAACAAAACAGCTGAATCTGCTCTCCTTCCCAGTTTCATATCACTATAAAATGCGTCATCTAGACCTTGATGCAAGACTGGGCTTATAGTTCTCCAGAAATATGTGTGAACCTCCCTACAAATGCAGGCAGAGAAGGGTTTCATGGGTATCTGGAGGCTCACGGAGAAGCCAACACCTCTAAAATCTGACAATCGGCCCCATGTGTCCTGTTGAGTAGATGCTTTAACTTTCTGTCAATACATACAACAATAAACTAAGAGTGTAGAATAGAAGAAAACAGCAAAGCACATGTCTCAGAATGACTCCAGTGCCTGTTCCCTCACATGCTGCAGGCAGAAGCATGTTCCAGCTTTAAACCTACGTTAAAGGTCTGTTTCTGCATCCTCAGGGAAACATCAACATAATCTAAAATTAATAGCGGTCAAAATTTGAAATGTAAATTTTTGTTTTTCAGTCGTACTGTTTTGCATCACAGTGCAAACACAGAAAAAAAGTAGAAGCTGCTTTGGAGGTTTTAACATTTCTTTTAGAGGCAGCCTACTGCTCCTTCCACCTCGATGCTGTTGGTTACAGGATTGGCTGTCCTGTGTGAGAGCTCTCACCCGTTGCACTGTTGGTGTTTCAGAGCAGCAGGCAGATCAGAGATGGAGTGGGTTTTATCTGTCACCACCCATGCTTTATAGACAGCCTGGCTCAGAAATACAGTGCTGAACACCTGTAACACCTTGCCTCTCTCTGTGTTTTAGGGTATAAAGACACTTGGTTGGCTGATAATACATCAGTCTCACCATATATATTACAAAAAGTGACAGCCCATTTGACTAAAAAAATAATAATACAAACATTATGCTAAAACATTTTGCTGTCTCTTTTCAAATTTAATTGGCACTGACCTTCTGAAGTTATCATTAGATTCCAGGCTGCCCATAGAAGTACATGCAATTTTTAGTATGCTGTTCCACAGCAGTGAGTGGACATCTGTCTATAAAGCTTGTTAAGGGCTGTGGGTTTGGGAATATTGGCCAATGTGCATAAATCCAAGGAGACAGTCAGCTCAACGATATTTTAGTTAAATCCTTTATGCCTTAAGAATCCTTTATGCTTCACAGTTTTCTATGTTTGGGGGCTGGAAAGCATAATGCATGCAAAGTAGGGCTAGTGCAATATTAATTAATGACTCAGAATCCCAAATTAAAGTTACTGTGGAACATGTTAACACATGTTGTCTTTCTTGAATTTGATGTTACAGTATAGATTCCGGCAACATATGCCACAAGTAGCATGCAAATGTCCTGTTGAATATTCCCTCATTATCCAATGTACGGCAGCTGATGCTTGAGCTACAGTTAAGAAATCACAGCGGTGAATATAATGTGTTGATGATCAAATTCTAAATTTTGCTTCACTGCATCAAACCATTTCCAGAGCATTGCCACAGACTGTGTAAATTGTTAACGTAGAATAGCTCCATATGAGCACAATTTGTAAAGTAACCAATTAGTTCATGAATATCTGATGTGACTTACATTTTGACAAAGGGGTCAGAGTAGCCGTTAGAGTCCATGGCAGCCAGATGGGCGCAGCGTATGATACCAACCAGCAGGCAGCCCTTCTCTGTGTTATAGCAGAGTGACACCAGGATGCGGCCACGCTGGGGACATGGAAAACAACAGTGTCAGACAGAGCACCTGTTTCCTTCTTCGGTGAGTGCACACAGTGGGGAATCCTGCACAATCACTATCCTTTAAATCACAAGTGCAAATAATATAGTGATGATATGTTGCAACATTTTCACAAGCTACTGTGTGTCTTTACAAGCAACAGGGATATTCAAATTACAGCTTGTAATTAAAGGTCTTATTTGGGTCTGGTAAAATGACACTGCTCTTTTCTCTTCATCTCATAAACTGAGACCAAAAGCTATTACTCTCTGCCTGTAAACTCATGAGACCACCAGAGGATAAAAGACACAGGACGAGCAGACATTTACAATTTGTTGACACTCCATGTCCACGTGTGTAGTTTTTCTTCACAGTGGACACACCTCAGAGACACGTAGCGATTACAAACCCCTAACTAAACCTTTTTTTTTCTCTTTTGCAGTGATGGAAATAGAGGGTAGATTAGAATTAAGATAAGAACATCTATTAGATATGGGAGAGTAAAAGGAAATTGCAGTAAGATGTGTTTTGGACAAAAATGGTAATAATAAGATTAGTAATGATAAAACTGATGATACCTCCTCCTCTGCCACAAGTGCTCCCTGTTCCACCAGCTGATTGTTAGTTTCTTTATTCTGAGATGAAACAGAGAGAAAGAGAGAGACACCATGGTTATACAGAGCCTCCTGATGATCATCTAATACACAATATAATGCAGCATTTGAAATTGACACCTGATAGTCCCCAGGCAAACATACACATTGGAAATAGGACACAGCTTGATATATATGTCCACAGAAACCCATTTGGCATTTATGTGAACAGACACACACTCACACATACACACACACTCACCTGTGCAATTCTCTCCAGGCCCATATTGTAACGCTTGCTCTCGCCCTCTTTCAGTTTTTTCAGAGCCACTCTCACCTCTCCGATGAATTCATTTCGCCCGAGTCTGTCCATGTCACATACACACAGTCTTCACACACACAGAACGAGAAACACACGCACACACACATGCACAGGAAAACAAAGAAGAAGCAGGTGAGTAAGTGAGAAGTTATAGATGAACCCTGCTCCACTCATTACTCTGAAGAAAGTGTGCCAAATACTATATGAATGTGCATCTGAATGATCAGTTAACTCCTTCACCTGCAGTCTTTACCATGAGCAGAATAAATGTTGAGAAGCGGTGTGACTGAAGCTGAAGAGAAAGAAGACAGTTTTCAGAGGATTTCAATCTCTTCCTGTGTGTCCTGGCTCTTACTTCTTCAGACACTAATTTGATGTAATGGAAACATGGATGAGAAAATGGTTTGGAACAGGTAATCACTTCTCTTTCTGCATTTCCCTGAGCAGAAAGGACATACTGAACTCATGCTGTGTGCACAGGCAGAACAAATTAGGGAACGTCTCTCAACTCATTTGTATAGATTGTGTGAAAAAAGACATGCTGTGATACTCAACATTATGTCACAAAGTTATTTACAGCATGTGTTGTCCTGTCGAGCAATCCCTCTGTTACTGCAGAGACACAGGTAAAGTGACTTTAAGTTAATAATTAATTAATAATCTAATGATTTCAGAAACCCTGTGCATATCTAAATCTAAAGATCTAAAGAAATTCAACATTTCATTAACCTCCAGGAATCTACGGTCACACCAGCGTGATCTGATCACATGACTGGTTTAAGATAGTGTAGCACAGAAATAAATTCACATAGATTGATGCAGTCAACTTCCAAAACAAAAGTGTAAACTATATTTTGAACATGTTCCTATTCTTAAAAGTGCTTAAAAGTTTGTTTTCCTCGTCATAAGGTGGGATTTCACTGCAGTAATGATGGCTTGACTATGTCTACCTTCATCCTCTGTCTCTTTCTCTCTGTCACAGAGAACACTTATTCACTGACGGTGATGTTTGGGGGAGGGTGAAGAATCATCACCTGCTACGACATTACTTCTGTGATCAAACATTCCCAGGCGGACTGCTCGTTGCTCTTCATTTCTCTCTCACTCTAAATCTCTCTCTCTCTCCAGCTTTCTGCCTCTCTCCACACATACACACAAATTCACGCTCACTTCCTGTTCTCTTCCTGTCCTTCTGACGTTTGGACATTTGACATGCTGGTTCCAGCCTTTAGTCATAACTGATGAATATCTCTAGCAGAAGCTTCAAAATAACTCTGACTCACGACTACCGCTGACAGATGATTTATGAGCCTTTGCTATGTCATACATGCAGGGTGTCTGCAGCGGTACGAAGGTTGTGCTGAAATGTGACACCAAAACCTTTGGCTTCTCCTGCACAAATGTTCTGTTTCCTCGCACCCTCTCCCACAGTTTTCCTGGTTTAGAGTCCCTGTAAAAACCAAACGAGTCCTCGTGGAATCTATTCAACCTGTAGTGCCAGCTTTATGACGTGTGTATGTATGTATCCATATTCACACGTCTACATACACTTTTAAACTAATTTAGCCTCACATTGATTTGTTTGCTTTTAATCCTATTTTACAGGGATTTGTGTGATTCTATATTTAAATGTCAGTTTTTCCACATTAGGGTATTACTTCATGTTCCCGAAATTAAATGAACTGTTCAAGTCGATTTGAATGATACCCCGTGTTACACGCAATCATATTTTCAAGATAAAATATTTAAGATTTTAATAGTGATAAGATTAATATCTACTCAGAATCATGCTGCACATACATTTTGTAAAAAAAAAAAAAAACATCCCAGCAATGTGTGTTTATTATGTGATTGGAAATGCAGATCTGACTTTATTATGATATCATATTTTAAGAAAATCAAAGGAGCTTTCTGTTGAACATTAATTAACAAATTTCTTATTAGATTATCTCCATATTAGTGGCTCCACGGTGCAGTGCTCAGAGATATTTCGAGGTAAATGCTACTGTTTGTCATCGGTTTTGCAGGTACTGATAATAAAGAAAAGTGCTGGGCAAATAAATATTTAGTGACACTAAGTGATGAGTGAACAGATCACCATTTTGAGGAAAACACTGACGGCAAAAATGTCACTGAAAACCACAAACGTGAACCTACTAGTGGTGTTACAGGAGAAATCTAAGGATCACCAAAGTCTGTACAACCCGTCCTCTCAGGATCACGAACGTCTGTACAAAAGTCCAATGTGTTACGGAGATGTTTTTATCTGGACCAACTGATGCTGCAGACTGACATAAAGCATCAAACATCAAGCATCAAGCAACCCCAACCGGTGCCTCAACGTTGATTCAACACCACATCAAGTCAGAGATTTGTTCCAATCTTTTTCCACAGCCGAGGGCGGTGCGAGTCTCTTACAAAGCTCAACAGCGGTATCTCTTCTGACTCTGATAATCATTTTAGTAATAGAAGCCATAATGAGTTTTAGAGATGAGATTCTCCCTAAGGTATGCATTAATGTACAGTTCACATGTACACATAAAGTGGTTGTCATTAAAAGTGGGGAAGCATTGAGGCGCCATATTATCACTGTCACATTATAACTTGCAAATGATTTGAAATCCGCCCAAAGGAAGACGAAGACTGCATGCAGCAACTGAAATTTGTTCCTAATCTCAAAATCGTGTTGGCTTTGCAACGATAAATCAATCTTCAGGGGGGAACTCAATCTGTCTCATATTCAAACTTCAAAAGAGACTGATAAATCTACTTGCTCTCAGTGTGTTTTTTTGTGTGTGTTTTAGGTATTTTCTAAAAATTAGTGACCACTCACTATTTTGAGAAGTTTTATCAATTTTAAGGCTCAATGAATAAGTAAATAACTTGTGAAAATGGAGATTTTAGCAGTGTATTCCACTTCAGTTGACTTTAACTCAAGACATAAACACCTCTGGCAGTCTTGCACCAATTAAAGGATTAGCCGGTGTGAGGCCAACCGTGAAGTCTGGATTGAGGACATGAGTTATTAGTTTACTCAGCTGGTTCATTCTTTAATAACAGACTGGACCTCTAGTGGCCTTTGAAGATGAAGTCTGCATAGGAGGTTGTTGAATACTGAATATTAAAAAATTGATGCTTTTAAAAAGTTTGAAAGCAATGTTAAAACCAGCTTCTATTTAGATGTCCCTTTCCTACGTAAGTGCATTTTTGCCTCAGCATAATGGCTTTACATAATCATTGTAACTGCAAATGAGTGAATGAAAAAATAAATAAATATAGAAATGCACAAAGCCTGTCTTCTTGCTTCACTCTCTGCGCTGCGCAACTGTTTTTATATTTGTCCTCAAGTACAAAGAGCAGTGCAGTAGAATGGACTTGACACCGAAGAAATTTTTAATGACTCAAAGGTCTTGCTTTTATTACCATCTGTCTCTGTTGTGTGCTGATGTGCCAAACAGTAAAAAAAAAACTCCTTCAACATATTTAAATTAACATGTTGCTCAGAAATATTCCTTCTTCTCGCATGAAAACTCATTTTCATAGTCTGGCTACATGTGGCCCAGTTTAACTAGCTAACTTTGTACTGTCCAAGCCTTCAGGCAGGTCTACAGAGAGGCCGAGTCTGGGCACAGTCTTCCTGCTTAGCAGTGATCAGAGCGTGGGGATCAGAGAGTACAGTGCCCCCTCCTCAACACCCTGCTGGGAATGGCAGAGGGGGATGCAGCAGTGCACAACCCAGTGAGTAAACATTTCGCCAACCCCCCCAACTCTCTCCGTCATTTCAAAATTCTCTGACTGCTCATTGTTTTTTTCTGCAGAGTAATGACAGCAGAGTCTGTTCATGGGCTGAGGTATCGTGCTGGCGCCTGAACACATCCAGAGAGAGTTTGAGCAGATTTTCTTGCTCTCTTTATTTTCCGTCTCTTGCTTGCTTGCTCACCCCACCTCTTTCCCTGCTGTCAGACAACATTTAATTCACTCCTGCTCATTTGCTGCCTCACATATTTCTCACTGTCCTCATTCTTTGGTTTTTTTGGCTCCCCATTGAGTAAACTCCTCCCCATCACTCGCCCTTTTTTCTTAGCTAAGTGAATTTTCTCATTCATCACTTTATCCATTTCACTACTCTCTCTAAGCAAGTCTCTCTCTGTCAAGTGGCCCTTGGATTCTCTCCATCCCTCTATTATGTCATTTTTCTCAATCTTGGTCTCCCTAGTTTCCCCTTCCACACCCCCTTGTCTGTCACTTGACATCATTCACGCTTTTCCTCCTGCTCTTTGTTGATCTTGGCAGCCTCCTCTCGCATTACACTGGCCACACGATTCCTCCTCTTCTTCATCCTTTTGGCTACTAAGAGCCCCCCTGCTGGTTTGTGTCTGTGGACTGTGTCCTTGAAAAAAGGTCAAGTGGGTTTCCTCTAGTTTGCGAGGTCTCTCCTAAAGCTATTTTGGACGTTTGTGTGTGCTTGTGGAGGAAGGGTAGTTTATTATTATTTATTATGTTATTTCTGAATGTGTGCATTTGTTGTAGCTCAAGGACGTGTTGTTTGCGTATGTGTGTATTTTCCCTACGTACAGACAACGGGCCATGTGTGTTCTTTCCTGCCAGTGATTGCCCTTGACATATACACAAGAGGATAAGCACACACCTGACTGCCTGCATTTGTGTGTACAGGATAGATATGTGTTTGTGTGTACATGCATACGTCTGCGTGTATTTGTGCTCATGTGTCCTCAGGATAAACAATGCCATCCAACCCTATTATGAATCCACTGAGCAAACTGACACTGATTGAATGCAGCGCACACGTTCACAAACAAAACACACGCAAAACTCTGTCTCTGAATCAACTTACACATGCAGGATAACATGAGTGAATCAGAGTTTTTGGGCCAAGATGGCTACGCCTGACCTCAATCACTCTATGAGGAGTGTGCTGTAGGAAGGAGGGGCTGGACACCAACTGCACAGTCAACACCTGAGCAGTTACCTCAGCAATGGTAAGTGGAACAGTGTGCTGGCATCACCCGGACGCAGTGTTGAGTCACCTGGAAAATCCCACTGGGAAGCATAGATGGCTGCTGGCAGTTTGCTAGGACTGGAAGCATGGCTCTTTGTCCTCTGCATAATAAACTGGGCGTTTAGCTGTCTGGAAAATTGAGCCAGTTGCTGTCTGTGTGAAGTACAGAGCTGAGCACTTACCTGAGTGTTTTGGTGGTCATGTCGGCTGCTGTGATGCCATGATACACCAGCGTTTCATTCCACACTGGGTTCAGTGTATTCTTCAGGGTTTTTGTGCGTAGCTTGTTCGCCTGAGGTAGAAAATAAGAGGAAAGATGAAAAGTAATGAGACTAAACCCATCAGATCAGAACAAGGGAGGAAAAGATCATAAAAAAGAAGCAAAACAAGTGACACTACAAAATATGACGAAACAAGAAAAGAGAATAAGTGTGAGAAGGCATCATTTATCTCTGTCCCCCAGGAAATCGCAGACATCTGCTGCCTACTTTGTAGAGGAGAGCGAGAGGACACAAGGCTTCCCTCCCCTCACCTGTCCGTCTCTCTCTTTCCCAACATGATAAGACAGTGCATTAGTCTCAATCAGCCCTCTAAAACAAGCACTGTGCCTCAAACACAACACAGCACAGCAGTCAATTAAATTTCGTAACACAATCAGCATGGAAAATTAAAGATTTCCAAGAGAGAGAGAATGTGCACGAGCACCTAATAGCTTCAGCTCTAATAAAGAAAGTTTGCAGATACTTACTGCCTCATTTCTCATAGTTGTTTTTAGGATGTATTAAAGTTTTTGTTTTTATTTTAATATTTATAAACCCCTCTAAAAAGCTTACTCCCAAATACAATGCATCTACTGACTTTCAAGACGCATGAATTCATGCACACAAAATCTTGCTAAGCCAAACCTCTGGCTCAAATGCTGACGGTCTAGTAACGGTAACTGACAGTCGAGTGTCATAAAATGTAAGTTAAGTTAAGTTAAGTTAAGTGTTATCAGCTTCAGGAGTGATTGTCACTGGTGGAAAGTACTACGCAGAGGTATTGTACTTCACTGAACTGTGTCACTTTACCATAGAATATAGCTATAACTAAGTTATTTGCCAATTTAAAATAGAAAACCTATAATGATCATATACAGTGCAGAGAAATTCTGTATTTTTTTTTTTTATGTCAAATATTCCCATGAAAGTCAGAGCCAACAGTGAACTGATAAACTGAACAGTACTGTCTGCAGAGTTTTTCCTGTTTGTTATAGATCAAAAACTTCAGTGAGCCACGCCACTGCACCAACTGACATGATCATTCTTGAAGATGAATATGGGCATTGTGGTTTATTTTAAATCAACCATAACAATTGTTCACTGTCCTAGAGCAACAAGTACTCACTGGAGCACAAAATGTGTATCAATCCACCGCTGAAAATAGTCTTCAACAGATGCATTATATTAGGCCGAGGACGTCTGTGTACTGAGGGGCAAGCACGTGATTTAAAATTATCATAAATGATTGACAATAAGTACAATATGAAATGGTCTAATTGTTTACTACACAAAAATATGCAAAGAAAGTATAAGTATTACTACAGTCCATTAAATCCTACATATTGTACATGTTCACGTATCAGTGACATGAGCCCTCGTTGCTTTTATTTTTGCCAACAGTACTTGGACAGTGTTTTTATGCTGTTCCACCACTGGTGGTCATATGGAATCATACTGTGTGAACAACTGAATGTGTGTCTGGTAGAGAAACTGTGCAGCCTGTTCTCTTATATTGTGCTGCTGAAGTCTGAACCCCATATCTGCCTCTTGCTACAGTGCCTCAGGGCAAGATGTTGAATCCTCCCTTCCATCTTCTTTCTCGTGGGTAGTTTTTATCCCCACATCTCATTGTTCTGCCTGTGCTGTCTCCCCTCTGTCTCCCTTTCCTCCGCTGTCCCATTTTAATTCTCCATTTTCTGCGGAAAAAACTTCAGCTGATCTACAAGGCTGAAGCTCACCAGAGCTTGCTCCGTGAAGTGTTTTTGATTTGTGTGCATTAATGTGCAGGAGAAGAGCTGCACAGGCCGTCATGACAGCTGTATATGTGCCGGCACAACTAGCATAACTCAACGATGCAGCTACGTATTTCACAATCATTAGGTTGGTTTTCTGAACACATTCAGTATCTCACACGTGCTCTATTTACAAGCATTTAAAACAGCAGTCCCCTCTTTCTGCCCTGTGTCACTCACTGTCTTGATTTTCACTCTACACTTTTGCAACCATTTTTAACCGTTTTATCACCAGTCTTCCATTTGTCCAACGCACTTTTGCTCCTTTTTCACCATCTGTCTGAATGGACTTAGTTATTTTACACTCAGTCTCTTTCAATCCTCTCTTTCGATCATAGATCAGCTGTGAATGAATATTCCATGCATCTCCATTAGGAATAAATAGATGAAAATGGCCAAAACAGAGGTACCAAGAACCACAGCATCT
>JAUBNQ010000001.1:11605927-11630625 GCA_032353495.1 Ctenopoma kingsleyae | reverse complement strand
ACTCACTCTCTCAGCAGTAGGGAGATTTAAGGAAACCCGGGAAAAGGGGGTGTGAGCGTGTGTGTGTGTGTGTGTGTTTTGGTGGTGGTTAAGGTGTCTGCGAGAGAGAGACAGAAGCAGAACAAGACAGAGTGACAGATGAGGAGACAAATACAAGCAAACAGACAAACACAAAGTGACACCAACAACAACAAACACACAGAGAGGCATATATACATATATATACAGGAGATACGGAGGAAAATTGGTGTGAAAACACCGAACACACAGAAAAGAAAATATTGCCCTGGGATGAAAAAAAAATCAACTAGCTAAAGGACAGAAAAAGGAAATTAAACTTGTTGACTGAACTGAACAAAACACAATGCTAGCCATACAATCACACTGCCAGATTACTTTGTGTTGGCTATGACTGTGGCCAATATCAGCCAAGCATACGTGTGCATGTGTGTGCGTGCTTGTGTTTTGTCTGTATGCATCCAACTGTGGCAGCTCTCACAGTAACGGCTGACACCTGCCACAGTAATAAAATGAATCAAAGACAACAACGTGTAAATACCAGAGGACCTGTGAAGACTATAGTGAATCACTGATGGAAACAGTGAATGGATGGATGAATGAGATAATGAAGCAATGGATGAACGGTGCTAAAATATTAAAGTATCACTTTCATACTGTGCACATTTCGTATAAAGCTGATTTTGAAGTGATGTTTTAGAAGTCCGTGACAGACGATGATGCATTTCTTTTTTGGGACATTGTCTTTGAAATTATGTTTCATGCTGTTTTCGAAGTGAATTAAAACACCATAACATCTTTTACGGAAAGTTATACATCCCACTGAAATCATCTCAAAGCCCAGACATATGTCACCAAATGGCATAAGACTTTCTTTTACCTTCATGTACAGGTAGAGAAACTTAATCTTAAGTAAAACTTAAGTCACATAATAACAATTCGGGGGGAAGAATTTCAAAACAGAAAGTATGAAAAGCAGAGACATAATGTGGATACAAACTTCAAATGATTAGAAATGAACAGAACAAAAGAAAGCTAAAAATCACATTCCCTTCGTCAGGTATAACAGGAGAGCTCCTTTGATTGCTGCATATGGCAGAGAATATAAAAGTCTCACTACGTGACATTTTCAGTGACATATTATTGGTTGAAAAATCATCAGAGAATTAATTGATAACTGTGTGATTTTCTAACAGATGAACAACAAGAAGCCTGGTCATTTAAATTAATCATCAGCTGGAGGGAGAAGGGGGTAAACACGTGCAGACACATGTGCTCATTCATTTGTAAACACTTTGATTTACTTTGGGCATCTCATTACTATCAGCTACCTCATCAATATTGTGTTAACAGACCATTACACTGTATATCCATTAATTTGCAAAAAAGAACACGGGGGCTAAATGAGTTGAAATGAGATAAATGAATGCTCAGTCCACCAAGTACAAACTATCTATCTAAAAATAGGCGCTTCAAACATGGGCCACATGCTTTAAGTGGCTTGAAATTAATAAGTGCTCCTGATGTACACCTCCGTTAAATCATTGGATATTTGACGATTTGTTACTGTATGTGGTGAAAAGCATGACAGAGTCCTCTGATGATCTTAACCGTGTTGTTTTCTACAGATCGTCTCACACCTTTAATTAAACTGAAAACGCACACATGCCCATGCGTGAGCTTTTCATCTAGCCACAGCAGGTATCAGACAGCTGCAGGGTGCTCACAGCTGACCTGCCGACCATCAAAACTCTCAGACACTCTCCATGTCACTGGACACCCAAGGGACACACTGTGCTCTACCTGGAGGACACTTACAGAAGTCTCAACCATGCAGCAAGTACCAGAGCTGATGGCTGGAGCCAGAAGAATCTGGCTTGGTTACATCACGTTGAATGTCAGACATTCAACAGGCATGTCAGTATTTTTCCAGGAGTCATTATGGTGTCAGCTGTTTAATGTGGGTCGTCTAATATGTGTAGTGTGGGTAACTGTGGATGTTATTGCTACATTAATAAGAGTTTAGGGCTTATAGAAGGCTTTGATTTCCAGCCATGAAGGCTGGAGTGACCTTTTTCTCACCTGCTGCTCTCCAGCTCCCGGACTCTGATGTTCACAGCTTCTGTCTATATAATAACCAGAAACACATAGTGCCCATCGTTTTGTTTTGTTTTCTTTGAAAAAATGAAATTGATGGAACCATCTACAGAAACAAGAAACAATTACATCCAAAGACAAAACACAGTGTCCATGAAGAGGCAAATACATACAATATAGAGTTTATTCTGTCATTGTCATATTGTCTGACATCAGTATTTCTTTTACTTAATGCAAAGAAACATTTTTTACATTTTATGTTATTTTACATTTATACATAAACTCATCATTGCTCTCTAGTGGAAAAAAAACTAGAGTTGGCATTTTGTTATTGGCTATTAGGCACTGAACACAGGAGAACACAGTGTAAAAATAATGAGTCACTTCCATGTATACACGATGCTCCCCATAAAATGCTAATAATTATCACAATTTCTGACTCATCTCGCTTCCATCCTGCCAGCCCCTTTGGCAATATTTTAAAAGTCACTGTGATAGTGTCCTTTGAAAGACTGTGCTCATTATCTGAAAGTGAAGGGTGACGACATCCTAACTGCAGGTTGACAACGTGGTGAGTGAAATAATAATATATTTGATAGGGACAAGCTTTCAACAATAACATGAAACCTCTTGAATTTGTCAGGTTTACTATGTCCAGAACAGAACGCAATCAATTGTACTTGAAGAATGACGTCTGGACAGTGGGGCTGTGGTATTGATCTTTTTCTGTGGTAAACATTAGGTTGCCTGTCAGATGGATATTTAACACAGTTGCCCATGAGATGACAAAAGTAAATAGTACGTCAGTGGCATCTAAAAGGATGTGACTCTCATCCCTAAAAGGTGCGGTCTGATGATGAAGAAACGCATATGGAAATCAAAGTAAAATATAATTTTAACAAACTGAATTCTTTAAAAAAAAAAAAAACTGCTTTGATAAAATGCATGACTGAAATCAATGGTCCATCCTTGACTATCAGTCATTCCCCAGCCTTCATGAGTAAAGCACTGCTTATGAGTATAATATAAATAATAAACATCTAGAAAGTGAGAGAAGGAGACTGGTGCGAAGGAAGGAGAGGGTACAAGCAATTTGTGGTGGAGCATTCATACAGCCCTTCTGCATGGCAAGATAATCTCCTCCCATTACTAGCACAAAGCAGTGCAGGTTTTCCATTAAGTGCATGAGCACAGCCTCCCCTGCCTCTCACCCAGCCATTAGTCCTGAGATTAAGTAAACCTCTATTTACATACTGTGGCAGACGCATGCTGAAGTTTTCAATATTTGTCACCATGCAAGATGGGAAATCACATAAATGTTCAAATAAAGATCAAATGAACTGCTCAGCGTGTTCTGCACTCGTCCTTGAAACTCTGTGCACACGTGTCTTGAATTATTGAATTACTCTGTTTTTTCCCTAAATGCAATGCTGAGTATGTGCTGTAAAAGCCTTAAACAATTTATTTTAAGATATCAATCTTTAGTCTTATGCTCTGTGTCCAGCAACTGGAGAACAGCAGCTCATTCAACCAGTCACATTATAGCCAGAGAGAGAATGTATGAATGTGCATATCTCATGATCAACCACTGTATTGTAAAGTTGATAAAATAAAAGTGGTGACTTCACTAATGACTCGGCAAATGTTGAAATCAAAATCGAGTACAAGTCATAATGACAGACTTGACTACTTTTTAAATGAAACACAAAGTCATACATATAGCTGGTTCCTCCCAAATGTTCAGTGTTGTAATGGTTAAACGTAAACTTAAAATGCTAACAGTACATAAACAATACAGTATGTGCTTGCTGAAAAAAGGGGAAAAGCTTTCACGTATCAATGTTCGTAGGCTATACAGAATGACGTGCTCCAGTTAGTAGTGCAGCCACAGAAGTTGACAGTGTGTCCTCTGGCAGTGCCAGCTCTCAAACATCAGTCAGTCGCTTCCATGGGAAACGTGCCTGCCCAGAGGCTTGAAGCTTAGATGCAAATGTGTTCCAAAATCGTTCCAACCTCTGTTGAAAAATGGAAAAATATGCACAGTGGCTGCAGTATCATTAATCTGTAGTTTATATTTCCCACCAGAAAAATGTGAAAAGAATTTCAGTTCAGCATTATGCAGCTTTTAAAAGTCCAAGCAGAAGTGACTCAGCTGGTTGGCCAGTCGTCTACAAACCTCAGGGTTGGTGGTTCAACTCCCGGCAACCCTGATGTCGAAGTGTACCTGAACATGACAAAAAACCCTGAACCTTTGGCACCTGCCTGTCCACAAGAATTGCCCCAGAGGGGATTAATACAATAACAATTATTATTTTCTTTTTGTTCATCATTAGTTTAGGCCTTATAGGAAGTTTTGATTTCTGCCATGAGGGCTGTATTGACATTTTTCTAGCCTGCTGCTCTCCCAGCTCCTGGACTCTCACAGCTACTGTTTATATAGTAAACAGAAAGACATGATATGCAGTGTTCTGTTTGTTTTGTTTTGGGGAAAAATTAGACTGATGGCACCTACGGAATCAGATAAAGATTATGTTGAAATACAATAAACAAAACAAAACAGTGTCTGTGAAGAACTGAATTTGTACAAGCTAAAAGAGTTCAAAATAATATTACCTGACAAAACATTTTTGATATATATCTCTGAAATTCAGACGGCTTCATTAAAAGCAAGGAAAGAATCACACACACACCTGGTTGGTATGGCAAGTACACGGTATTTTTTTCTGTGACAGGTCTAAGTATAGTTGCACAAAGTTGCACAAGAAGAGAAGTGCTGCAGAGTCACTGAACCCACAGCAGTGTCTGAAGTTTAACATTAACTAACATTAGTCACCAGCTAGTGGTCACATCAGACCAAATAAGACTGTAGCAACAAAAGTCCAGAGCGCAGTGAGGCATTTTATTGCTTAGGAATTCAGCTTTCCATTTGTAAGAGGATATGAAATATCTTTGAGCAGCAGCCACAGGATGCGATTGATCATGATTTTCCTTGAGTATCTGATAAAGCGTTTGACGGACATCTGAATTTGCTATGTGATGTCGGAGGGTGCATTTTTTAACAGGTGGCTATAGTTGCTGATGTTCCCTCGGGGTGGCAGTTGGTGTCACAGGTGCTGTTCGCGCTCCACATCACTCTGCTTCGGGGGGAATCGTTGGTCGTGTTGGCAGAGAGTGCTGTTCTGTCAAGGTGCATTATTCTTTTCACCACGTGTCACATCCCCAACTTTGGTCCCACATGGCTCCTGGTCTCACACAAGAAACGGCTCCTTCTGTCCTTTTCCTTTCTGTTCTCTGCCTCCCATCGCTACTATCATCTTCCACTTTCACCTTTCCCTCATTTCATCAGTCTTTCTTCCTCCCTTGTTCTCTCTCGGTGGACTGTACTGACACAGACAGATCCCATTAACCCTACCTCTGATTTGTCCTTGTGCACAGAGGCGCACAGAAAAAAGATCAGATGTGTTTTTTTTTTTTTTATCTACATTCATACACAATGTCAGTGAACTGAGGTTTTCATTTTTCTAATATCTTGTGACAGGCCCAGTCTGCAATGCAAAGGAAAGAATGACCCCTGTCAAAGAAAATGACAGATTGACAGAATGACATTTCCTGAGGTTAAATGCTTTATTTTATTGTTTTTTGTTTGTTTGTTTGTTTGTTTTTTGGTGGGTTTTTTTTACCTCATCTTGTTCTTTTCTCAGTTAATGTGCACTAATGCAGAAAATGCACAACAGGTCCTTGTGGTATAGGTGATGTTTTGGTTATGACTCCACGTTTTGCAACTTAGCGCACGGTTTCGCGCACGGAGTCAGAAACATGCACTTGGATTTTGAGCACACAGTCAGGTCGCTCTAGGGGTTTGAGGTTACCTTATTTCTTTTTTTTATCTCTCATGAAACTGAATTACTCTCCTGCTGTCACTGATCTTCAACCAGCCTGCTGTTCCAACTACGAATCAAAACTCAGCCCCAACATAGTCACATTATTTGCCACTGACCCAATTACTGTAGATCCTGCACACTGTAGATACGCAACATATTTCTCTCTCCTGTTTCTCCTTCCCTTGGTCACCCTTTCTTTATTTTCCTCTGTTCCTTTTGATGAATGGCTCAGCTTTTTAGGACAAATGACAGCTTACTGATTAATTGTGTGTGCTTTTTCACTGTTCCACCTACTCGCTTCTTTTTCTAATTCGATTTCTGTTTCACACTGTAAGTAGAAAAAAAATCTATTTTTACCTGGGTTTGCCCCATCAGCATATTCCCATAAATAAAAGAGGGGGAAAGGCTGAAGTGGAATGGAGATGGAGGGAAGTGTGGCCCAGAGGCAGGGCAGTGGACATGTGGGAAATGAAGAGGTGAACTCACAGAATGGAAAGTGGGAGAGATGAGCCAACTGCTCAGGACCAGAAGTGTGAAGGTGACTGCAGAGAATAAGACAGAAAGGTGGAGATGGAATGAAAGTTAAACACAAATGCTAAAGAGTAGGAAATAGATGCAGATGTAATGTAGAAAACGGCATGAAACTGAACAGGAAGAGGCATGAATTAAAATGCCAGAGAAACACGGAGGATTTGACAGGACTGATGAATAAAAAGGTGATTGCATGAGGATGTCAGAACAATTACCACAGCCAGAAATGAAATCCATAAAAATACCTTCAGCTCTCCAAGTCTTTTCATAATTTGAAAGAAAATGGTCCCCTCTATCAAACAATAAAAGGAGAGTAAATGGAGTACATGACAGGAGAATGAAGAGCAAAGCAGCAGATGAAGTAAAACGGGGACGTATTGAGATAGCACCGATTGCAGCGAGGTGTGCAGCCAGTGCCCCGAAGCAGGGCATCATGCTGTGCCTAATGAGGCAACACTGCAACCAATTAGTTCCTGATATGACATTATCAGTCACCAATAAGTGAACACATCATTAACCATGCGACCACTCCAACAGCCTCCTTTTATGTGTCTCGACCTCATTCACAAACAAGCAGCATACACAAGTGTATACTTTTTTTATTTTATTATTTATCACAAACTTAATTAGATTTCATCTTATTTTTTCTCCAACTTTTTCACAAAGATAAAAACAAGCTTGTGTCCTGGAAAACACATTTGGACACAGTGGTTTCTTTATACAGTGTTGCTGAATTAATCCGCACCAATAAGTACTGAATTAATTTTCAAATTATATTGTGTTTACATAATTATTATGTTTATGTGAAGTTTGTTGGGGTGGATGGTGGATACACGTGTCTAAGGCTTGTCAGTCTAGCACAGTGTTCACCCTCCGTCCGCCACTGCCACCTCCATGAGACTCATTTTCTGTTAATAAATGTTTCATTCATTGAAAAAATATGTTTCATCACAACATGATCATTACATTCACGATAAAAACTTAATCACGGTTGCAGTTTAGTTGCATAAGAACTTAATTCTTAGGAGACGGGGTTGGTACAAATGTCTTTTAACAGACAGGATTGACTCCCTGAAGCACTTCTGGACACGCTATTATCTTATAAGCAGCATTTCTAAGGTTCTTGCAGCTTCATGCTGCTTGGAACTGCACTACTGCCCCCTTCCAATTCAAGCCAACTATAAAAGTTTGATTTCCACTTAAGTCAACAATTCAAAGGTCTACAGTCTATTGGGAGCTGACTGGTGCATGAAATGTGGCAACATTATTGCACTCTCTTGTCTTTTTCTGTGAAGGCAAGGGGTGAAATAAGTTTCCACTTCTTCAAAAAAAGCAAAGCGCTAAATAAGGGTTTTGGTTGGATGCACTAAGCATATTTGAGCGTGGAGAGGATCTGGACGCTTAGGGGAATAGGGTCCTCAACAGTTTCCCACTGCAGCACTGCCTCACTGGGCAAAGAACACAAAGTGAAAGAAATAAAAACAGAGGGAGAAACTATAAAAATTTGATTACACCATATCTTCAGCTTTTGTATCCTCATGAAAACAAAAACCTGCATTGGGCTATCATCTACCTGATTAAAATAAAAGTGCTTAAGTAGATCCACAAGCCATCCTTCTGTAAAAGTTCAGCATATTTTTCATTTCATTTTTGAAATGACAGGGCAGAAAACCAGTTTTGCATTGTTGTGCATTTTAAAGCGAGGTGTGACATTTACAAGAGGTTTCGGGTCATGCAAGAGGTTTGTCCAGTGAAGTGAAACAAAGTTCAGCTACTGGCCACAGCAGAGTAAAGAAAAATGTCAAGGAGAGGAAGAATGGAGTGTTTGCATGAACGCTTTACCTTCTTCATGTTGAAAGTGACTTTGGTCAGGTATCCACACACTGGGGCAGGTGTAGATGAGGTACAGTTGATATCATAAACCCTTCTGACCCTGTTCACAAGTCACACTGAGAGTGTCCTTTCAGCAAGAACAGTGGGCATGTTTGGAACAAGTTGGCAGTCAACAGTGTAGCTTTCAAAAAGAAGTGGCCCCGGGGACCTGAAATCCCTCTAAATCCTTCCCCTGACTAAAGTAACAAGCAACAGTCAATCAGTGAACTCTCAGTCAGGAAGCACTCTGTGATGGAAGGACGGCCACAGTTTACGCTACAGTTTAACGGCTGCAACTTTAAAAGACAATGGAAAAAAAGGGAAGCTTTACTACATCACCTTCATATCACAGAGGTGTTGCACTGGTTATAAAGACAGAATGCACTTTACATTATAATGCAGTATTTAGAAACAGTTACAGAGTCTGTTTAAAAGTGATATAATAACAATAATAAAGTGTACAGGGCAGTACACAACTTCTTGTTTATTGCCTGTTTATATTATTGTATTTATATTTACTGAGTTATATAAATAGAAATACATCCTTTTACATGATTCTTGGCCTGTACCAAGTCATGTACAGATTCAACACAGGCACATTATTTACTCTATCTGAGGTTTAAATGTCTTTTCTTAGTCACTTTTTAGAAACTGTAGAAACAATGCAATGTGTCAGTACTCATCTGTGATGGATCAACAGGATAGAGCTGCAATGCAAATGTACCTGCAGTCTATTGTAAAGCAATCGAACCACAATAGATTATGAAATATAAATTGAGTCAGCTGCCTCCATTGAAGTAAGACAGTATCATTGCCCGTTTTGTTGTTGAGTACAGAGGCAGCCAGTTACATCTCTAATCCAGACATGTTTAGCTGGATAATCATCTTTCATTATATAATCCTTGGGTTAGGTAGAGCTTCATATAAATACATCTCACTTGTACCTGTCATCCAGGACAAACAAGCAGGTAAAAAGATTTTCTATTTTCGCTGGCTAAAGAAGGTAAGTGTGTGTATTTTATTTTACTAATGATTTGTAGTAAAGTGTCAACTTGTTTTATTTTTTTAATGTTAAATTATTCATTAATTTACAGCTAAAATCAGATTTACTGCTAGTGACCATGTCTTGTAGAGCACATTTGAATCAGCTCACTGAGGAAGAAATTTTCTGGATCTTGAGTAGGCAATATTTTGCCGTACAAACCGACAGATGGCCTGTCCACATTTGTTTTGATTAAATATGTGTGCCCCTGTTGCTTGTTACAGTTTTATCTGGAGTAATCTTTTTTGTTATTTTGATATTTAACTGAGACCATACAGAAACCAAAACAGACCTACGTACAGGTGCATCACAACAAAGTAGAATACCATGAAAAAATAAAGTAAATTAAAGACTTTGATGTACTGATTTATTTAAATTAATGATTACACCTTATGGCTCATGAAAATCAAAAATACAGTATGTAAGAATATTAGAAGATTTTCTTAGGATCAGTAAAAAATATTTACAATACGGAAAAATAACTTCTAAAAAAGTATATTAATTTGTGCAATCAATACTTTAACATGAATTACTACATCAGCAGCCATCAGTCTGTGGCACTATTGCGGCTTTCTTGAAGACTAGGTTGCTTCAGTTCATCTGTATTGTTGGACTCTGGGATCTTGATTTCCCAATGAAACTCCAGTCTCACTCCACTCCTTGTGAACCTCTCCTAAGTTCTTAAATCGGGTTTGCTTGACAATCGTCTTAAGGCTGCAGTCATTCCTGCTGGTTGTGCACCTTTTCATACTACATTTTTCCCTTCAGGTCAACTTTCCATGAAAATACTTCTATACAGCACTTTGCAAACAGCCATCCCTTTCAGTGAAGACATATGGTTGTGTGTACAGAACTGCACAGAGAGATACACATTATTTATGCTCTGTGAAAGGTAATTTACTCAAACTCAAAATAAAATATTCTATAATTATAGAAAAATAATTCAGTGTTAAGAAATTATCCTGCAGCCATTGGGAGACACTGAAGACACAGAGCAGCTGACGCGTTAACAGCTCAGCAGCCTGATCAGGACTTTATGCTGCACATATTTCCACCCACTTTTTGAAGGTTAGATCAATTAAATACAGTAGAGAAGAGCAAGGATTCCTAATCACAGAGTCCTAATTTATCAGTTTTGTTGTAGTACAGCAACAGTTTGAGCTTAATTTGTTGGCATAATTTAAAATCTTTCTTAAACATTGTTCTAAAGTTCTGACTTTTATTTGTATAGTTTTTCCAGTTAACAATGAAGGTGTCATTTATGTAAGTTTCACTGTACATTTTCACTATCTGAATTTGTGATTACTTAGTCTGTTTCTGCTGAATGTACTTGATATACAATGAAATTAGATCAACAGACTTAAATGAGCTGCACTATGTGATAATCTGGTTCATTTCCAGAAATACAAGGAGGAAGAAGTTGCAGTCAGACGTGAATTGTACAAAGCAACACGGAAATATTCACAAATAAGGAGACAGGAAAAGATATCAGTGAATGAGTAAAATATTTAATTCTCACTCTCTGTTCCTGTATATGGACCAACGCTGAAGGTGACAGTCTCATTTCAGAGCCCTGACACAACATCAGTGCTGCGGTGGTGGTGGGGGGTGGACACGCAGGAAGTGCTGGAGAGGTGTTAAGACAGGTGAAGATAAGATGGAGTGCCACACCAGATTGCATTACTATCTGTTGTTTATGGATCAGACACAGGCCGGTTTGGTTCTCTGGGATTGATAGCCTTCTGACTGGACAGCAGGAGAACAGAAAGTTATTATGAAAACAAAAAGAAAACATAGGGAGCGCACAAACACAGGTGAGGCCTCACCTGAACTCACAGTCAGTCTGAGTGGGGCTAACTTAGTGTTTTTTTTATGTTAGTTCTGTTTGTTGACTTGTTAACTGAAAGGATATCAAAATTCAGTGACTGGCCAGACAAAATTTATTGTCTATTAAACAGTCCTTATATGCACTGACAGGACTGGAGGTATTCTTCAAAAATCATGACCACTATTACCCAATCACCATGATGTTATTATTCATTTTTAAAAATAACAGATTAAAAGAATCGTGCAGCCTTGGTGAATAGATTATCTTCCTGAGTGCTTTGTATTTTCGTGTGTGTGTTTGTGTGCTGTTTGTATGACAGAATTTCAGCGCCCTTCAATCCAATGGCTCTTGTGAATTATATTTAGAATTCCTATTTAATGTTTAACCCCTGATGCTCCAGTCAGGCCCGCTCCTCTCTTGCATCACAGTGCTAGTGCAGCTCGCTCCCCATCATCAGCGGCGTTAGTTGTGTTTGTTTTAGCCCAGTCCACCTGGCCCTCCATTTCATTACTTCAATTAGCATGATTAGGATCTAAAATTACCTGTGTCGGCTTGGTGATTGACAGCAATTGGCCACTTAGGGAGGAGAGTTGCAGACACAAAGTGCTGCCCAGTGATGTGTGTAGTGAAACACGCATGTGTTCAGTCTGAGCACGTGAGCGTGCGTGTGTTTGTTTACCCTGATGGGAGTTGTGTTCACTGAAGATGAGAACAATTCTTCAAGGCAAACAGAGTGAGACTGCTACTATAGAAAATCTAGATACAGTATGTTGCTTTACCCATATGTGCAATGTTAATGACTGAGAGTGGGAAAGATGTGTGTGTATATACTTTGACATTCAAGATATAGTAAACATTATGAACTATCAAAGCCTGTATGTACTGTATATATTTCCATAAATAAACTTTTGCTGTACTATAAAGTACCCATGTAGCATAGTAACAAATTCCACTACTCTAATCATGTGTGGACATGAATATACCTTCAGCTTAACATGTTGTAATTGCCATGTATTACATGCACACAGATTGTGTGACAGACAGGTAATCACTACTCAGTCATGGCACGTTTCGTTCTACCCAGTGGGAGTTGGAAATGCAGCCTGTTTGGCAGAGCCGCATTAAACAGTCAAGTGTAATTTAGAGGACTGTCTGGTTTTCACGTCTGTTCCCTTCGCAGGCCATTGTGGCCTATGTGGCGCTAAATAGTGGCCGCTGGTGCAGATCTTCAGTGTCTGCCTTTACGACACCTTCGTAGCATATGACATGCTGGAGTGAGGTGTTGTGTGTATTGCACATCTGTGCCAAGTTCATCATCAGGAGCGGATAGTCAGAATCACAACGCTTCATGAGTGATGATTATTAATATGCCTCTCAAACAGACAGTCTCTCTTCCTCCTCCTCTCTCCTTTGTAAATCATACACGCCATTGTCAGTTGCGCCGCTTTTCTTCATCTTTCTCTCTCTCACCCCCCCCCCCCCCATCTTTTCATTTTTCACGCCCTTCTTCTCTGCACCTTAAATTCCATTCATCTCAGATGTCTTGAGACCTACACCCACTCACATTCTTTGTGTATCATTTTGATTATATTGATTGGGTGTGTGTCTCAATTGCACAAGAATGATTCCTCCACCCTGAAGTCATAATTTAAACAGTATCATGGATCCACGTCTCTTGTTTAACAAGCAGAAACAAAAAGAAAACAATGTATAATGTATAAACAGTGGATGCATTTTTTTTTTTTCATTTTTTAAGTGGAAACCAAAACAAAGAGTGAATATTGGACACAACCTCACCCTGTTGCCTAAAACTAGATTGTTGTGTTCAGTTCAGTATCTGCTGTGTGTGTAACATGCCACTGCCTACTAAGATGTTATTATAACCAATCACTTATGCTTATCATTATTAATGCTAATGTAGTGTGTTGTGTTGTGTGCTTGTTCTGCTGTAGCCAATCCTGATCATTCATCCAAAATTCATTTAGCTTTTTGGGAGGCTCTGTTCCATTAGGAGATGCCTCCTCTTTTCCTTGCTCTCACATTCCCCTCCGCGTGTATCTGTTTATTCCAGCAAAAATGTCTGTGAAAAGTGCAAAGGGAGGACCAGAGAGTAGACCACCCTCTGCTGCCAGGTCAGTGACACCACTAAAAATGATAGAGACAAATAGCAGTGGATGAGTACAGTACACTGTTTTAACTAAAATTTATCAAGAACTGGGGGGAAGATACAGTCTGACCCTGTTTGGGCTGAAACATAATCAGTTAGTTCAAAGTGGGACAATCTACAGAGTTCAGTGTTATTTATCGTTGGCTATAAAAATAAGACGTATAGTGCACTTTAAATTGATTAAGTCTCCTTTCTCTCCTAGTATGTCTCCACGAGGGGGAAAGGGAGCACCAGCTGGCAGATCGCCCGCTGCTGGGAGATTCAAAAACAAGGCCCTTCAGCTCAGCCTCTCCAAGAAATTCTGGTTATTATCATTGTGTTTCTAATCAACATTGATTGGGACAAGGGGAGTGTAGGTGTGTAGATATATGCACCATATTAGTGTCATCAATTGGTACATTAGCTGCAAAACAAACCTTCAGAATAGCAGACTTCAGTCCCTGTGAGAAACACGTGTTTCTTTTCTTTTTCTGCTGACTGATATAACCACTGACGTCAGCTGATTGGACGACTGACATTTTTCCTTCATTTCACTCAAGCTGAGCAATTATTTCAAGGGGTTAGGGCAAGATGGAGTCACACCTTTCTAAGAATAACACCCGAAAGGCACTTAGGTGTGTTTTTTAAAGTAAGTTAGGAGGGGAAATTATAGGCCTGGCTATGAGGATGACAGCTCTCAACACATGCAAATGCACACTTCACTTCACAGCACAAAGTCCCCATCGGCCCAGGATAAGGGCTCTGGTGAGAAGCAGACTGGTCGACGCAGTAAAAGAAGCCTCAGCAACAGCTCAGCGGTGGCCGCTGCCTACGTTTCATACCTCAATAAACTCTTTGGTCAGGTCAGTTCAAAAGGATGGTTACTCTTACTTACATGCATGATGGCACAGATACGCTAACAGTACAGTTAGTCCAGAAAGGACAGACTAGCTTATTGCAGCTTTTGGTTGAATAAAAAAAGGCAGATGTGTCTGGAAAGAACATCTAATAAATAGCAGATGATCAATTATGCTGTTTGACCTGAAAAGTCTATTACTTATCAAATCAGTATAAATGCATTAATTGCCTTTTGTGACTAACTGGAACAATCTTTTCAGGAAAATAAAATCACTTATAAAGGCACTTACAGAGACAGTTTTCAAGATTCAATTAAAAGTCCATTCTGAAATTGATAATAATAGAAAATAGTGCTAACAAAAAATACATATATAGGAAGGATGTTTTAAAAATGCTCCAGTTTATTATAAGAAGGTGTTTTTATATGATTATGACTTTTTTTACCTCTAACTCTAAGTTGTAGCTATTGATTGAAAATATAAACAATGGCTGTAACATTATTATTATTATATAAATGTCCTGTTTGCAAACCAGTAATCGTTGATATAAAAAATAGTAAAATGCCCATGGAAAGTCAATAATATTACCCAACTTCATTCAAACATAAAACCATCTGATCAGGACTGTGGCCTGTTAGTTCATCCTCTAAATCCTTTTGAAGAAGTCTCTCCAATAATTCCACTTCACAAATGGTTTACTGCCTGGACACTGGGCTGGCTTCCATAATGCCCTGCTTGGCTGAAGTTAGGTGTTGGCTTTGTTCTGGCCCAGATTCCTGTAGGGCTGCTGGATATGATCCAACACATGATCCAGCTCAATGGCACCTTCCTCATTTCTTTTAAAAACATTATATCAAGTACCACTGTCGTAAATGTTTATTATAAAAGTGTGAGGTAGTGAGTGACAGAGAGGGATAGTTTGGCTGCATGTTTGAGTCAAATTCAGGATGTTCATGAGTCTGACTTAAAACAAATCTTTAACTGGAGTTGACTTGAATAGTGGAGGGGAAACAATCTTGTCATGAAGGTAACTATTGTGGATGTTACTACTAATATTATTATTATTGAAGAAAACTCATTGAAAATCCTTTTAACCATGAAACCTTGTGAAACACTGCTGAGACCTTATTACAAAGCAGAGCCAAGGGCTTTTCCATAAATGCCTTCATCATAAAAGAGTGATTTACTGTGAAAGATAACAGAAATCTACACCAAGGGGAGCTCTGTGCCTTTTAATGATGTTTCATAAGTAATGGGACCATTTCATTGTTTTAAAGTAATTTATGGAAAATAGAAAACTATTTCAGTGACCTTGGGCTACAGTGGACTCCTCTTCCCTATCTGTCCCTGAGTTACTACCTCACATGCTATGACTGATCTCCTTTACTTTACTGGTTTGAATTTACTAGTAGCCAGGTAGAGAGGTCGGCATCATTTCCACTGGATACAGGACACACTGTTTCGGTTGCTGCCCTGGCACTGAAGCAGGGAGACCATCCATCCTGCAGCCATGCCTAATCCCTGCCTAAACACAAGTATTAATAATCCCCTAAGCAAGGTTCATTGTCAGGTCTCATTAGATCCCACAGAAGAAGGAGCTGGAGGAGACAAAATTGCTAAAGAAAAGCAATTGATGTACAGTATTTACGTGTCACATAGAGCCACAGGGGAAAACAGATGGATGTGTAGCAAAGCAGACATTAGTCATCAATGTGTGCTCAGTGTGTACATGTTGGACTCTATGGTTTTTGTTAAGTGTGGCTGAATCTGAAGACCGTATGTGTTTGAGTGAAGTATCCACATGCATCTCATATGTGCTCATGCACCATGCTTACAAAGCAGTAGGCTGCTCAATGGGCCATGTGAAGACAGACAGAATGAAATTAACTGTTAATGGGCTCGGTCTGACGGATGAATTGAGAGTCTGCATGGCATGCTGTCTAATCCTTTTGGGGTGAAAAAAAAATCCAATTAATGTGTTGACCTTGCTATCTAAATATGCCCTTGTGGGATGGAGGATCCAGAGCAGGGTAAATAGCAGTACTGAATTCTAGACAACAGAGGTTTTTTTTCATAAACATATTTAAACTTAAAAGGTTTATATAAATCCCGATTGTTTGAGTGCACATACAGTATAGTCAGACAACTCTTGATGCAATTGCATCTTGACATTGCATTTGTGTTTTGACTCTATTGGCAAAATTATACAGTATGTGAATAATCCTTTGAACGCCTGCCATGCAGAGCAGTTTCCAAATAAACTGAGGCGGCCTCTACTTTTCCTGAAGCGTTTGTGCACTTGAACAGGATGACCTTGTATGATTTATGTATTAGCCACCCTGAGTGCCAACATGTATTAAGACGAAAATATGGTGCTTCTCTTTGCATTTTACTTTCACTGCTTCTCTGATTAGCCTTTTTTATCTCTCACTTTTTCAACAGTAGAAAGAACAACTGAAGGTTGAAATATTATTTTCCTTAATAAAAGTAACATTAAAGTAATGGAAATAGAAACTTGATTAAAAGCAGGGATCTCGCACAAAATAAAAGAAGTAAGATGAGCATAAAATAGATTTGAGGATCAAAGGAAAAACAGCTGAAGTTGATGTTGATGTATACACACTGGTATTACAACAGCCAAGTTTCTCTCCTCTATGTGCCATACTGTAAAAATGCAAAATATTGTTGGTGCTGTGCTCCACATTTTCTCATGTAAAACCTCAGAGACGCCTTTCGCAATCATACAAATGTGATGAGGTGATAAGTGCAACATTTTCCCTTGAGATACAGTGGAAAAAAGTTGAGTCTGACAAAATAGAAATACCCAAGGTAAATGCCTGTGCCATGGATAGATATAGTTATTACTTCCACCTACTAGTGTGTCTTTATCTCAGTGTTCAAATTTTATTGAGCCTCGGTTTTTTCCTTACTGTATGAGATTGAGGAAAAATAAGCCCACAGCAAGTTTTATCACATTTGTGCTCACAGCAATCAGAGCTTTTACAAGCTTGTGTGAGTCACTCACTTGTTTCTTTGAACTTATAGATCTCCTCAGGCTTGTGGTGTCTTTGTGCTGAATGATATCTCCATATGTCAGGCTTAGTTGCAATATATTAAAATGCCTTTTGAGTTAGCATGTTTCTTGCTTCTCTTCTGGATGTGATGATGTTTCTTCACATTGTTGGCAAGAGTCACGATGCTGTAGGAACAAATACAATTTGAAGAAGACATTTTGTTAAAACACACTCTTGCATTGGTTTTAAAGGAAAGTTACTTTCATTTTAATATCATCTTTTAACGTGCAAGCTTTGCATATGTAAATTTCAGTCAGCACATGTTTACAGATACAGTACTCTAGCACATTGTTTCAAGTTACTGTGATTCGTGCCAGCATATTCATAGCCAACATACTCAATGATGGATTTATGTGATGCTCCCAAACCTCTAAGCACATTCTTCTTGTCAGAGAATATGCATTTGTACAGTACTGCAGCTAAAATTATAATGTGTTTTATCAAAGTCATCTGTACGCAATCGATGGACTATATTAACATGTTGTTATTTTTTATGTAACATACCTAAATTTTGCTTCCATTCACTATATTTAATGACTATGTGGAGATTCTGTTTCTAGATTCTAGCTTTGCTTCAACTTCCCCAAAAAAAGGAGAAAGAGGAGAGAAAGCGCTGGTGAGAGCACTGTGAGCAAATGTCAAAACTAGTCAGAGAACACTGAATATTTCACACACAAGACTATATGCAAAATACATGTCTTGTTTCTAGGCAGGCACGTGTAAGCTATACGTGTGGGTTTGTGTCTTGGTTTACATGTATCTGTGTTTCTCTGCAACAGTGCAAGGTTTTTGAAACTCACTGTCACATGGTTGTGTGTGGGTGTATTATTTGTATTTGTGTGCACACAAACTGAGCTTATGCTGCGTTTCCCTCAGGATGCTGCAGATGTAGTATGTGTGTGTGTGCGTTTGTGAGACATGTAGGAGTGTGTGGCATTGTGGCGTTTTACGAATTAGAAAGACATGTCACTGGGTGAAATCCCATTAGAGTTTACTGTCAGCATGCGGCAGTGTTGACATGATATGCATGTTATTCTAATTTGGTAGTCGAAAACAGATTATCACTGGGGTATTTCTCAAGAGAATTTTCAGTTTTGAAGCCGCCCTGATTTTACATCTCTTCCTCCAGCGCTGTCTTATAATTATTTCCACTGTCTTTCTTCTATCTGCTCTGTAGGAGAGAGAGCTGATGCCAGAAGAGTTAGATGGTAAGAAACTAGTCTAATTACACTGCCAATACATGCATATGTGAATTACACAGCCTAATCGATCATATTGATATTTTCTCATCTTCATGATTAAAAGAAGAGATCAAATGACTCTTTTATTTTCCTTGAAATGTTCATAAGCAGTGATTCGAACATAATTTAAAACAGCATAACATTGCAAAAGGTTGACTGCCTCAGCCTTCTGCAACTTTACATAAGTTACTAGCTTAAGTTTAATTTGCTGAAAAGTATTGCAATCGCTCTCTGTGCACACACATAGTGAAAAAAATTGTTTACCCTACCATACAGTTTGTTGTAATTGCTGTAATTTGTTTGTGTGCCTGTCAGAGTTACAGGAGGCCTTTAAGGAATTTGACTATGATGCGGACGGTTTCATCCATTACAAAGACATCGCGGACTGCATGAGGACCATGGGCTACATGCCGACTGAGATGGAGCTGATCGAGATCATCCAGCAAATCAAAACAAAATGTGTGTTTTTACCTGTGTGTGTGTGTGTGTGTGTTTATTCCTCAGTGGTTAAAGCACGTGTACATGATTGATGGGTCTTTCTGAAGTGAGCAGGTGTGAAGGCCTGAGTAATGTGTTCGTGTGTGTGTTGCACGGCCACATGCGCTAGTATTTGTACACGTTCTTTCCTGCAAGTCTGTGAGGAACTGATATTTGTCTTTGAAGTTGGGGACATTTGAGACATTTTAGGAGACTGATTAATGACCCTGTCCCTGCAGGTGCAGGATATATTAGTGCATATACATGTAGGCCTAGATGTAAGTACCGTATATGAAGATTCTTTAGACCTAACTTTCCTCGCTCTGCTCTTACTGAGGTGTGTTTGTCTTTGCTTTCTTTTCTGAATGATCAAGTATAGATCTGTGTGTGGTTAGTTGTTTTAAACTTTAAGGTGAATCATCAGCACATCAATTGCTGGATTTCTGCCATAAGCTTAGAGAACCCGTGCCTGTAACACCTACACGGTGTAGAAATCTACCTGTTTCTTCCTTCATATAAACCTTCAATGGGCACCTGGGACACAGACACATGGAGCATGCTATACTAGGTGTGATGCTTTGAAATTCCCTAATTTACCATCTTGGAGGGGGTGGCTATGGTTTAGGAGGAAAAACAGTTCCCGAAATAGTCACATGGCTGGCAGTCAGAGCCTCAGCTCCTCCTGTCCACATGTCTAAGTGTCCTTGTGCAAGACACTTAACCCCAAATTGCTCCCAGTGGTTGGATGTTAATAGGTGAATCAAAGTCAAATTGTAAAGTGCAAGATAAATGTAGCAACCAAGTAGCATTAGTGTGGTGTCATGTGGTGCATCTACTACGCTGCATCAGAACTATCTTGAAATGTATATATTTTGACTGGTGTTTAATTTCTTTTGAAAGAAGAAACAGTACATTGATTTTATTATGACTGTTGTATTCACATGTATTAAATTATTTAATGGCTCAATTCATCCTCAACCTGCTAAAGTCTTCATTGTTCTCATAGAATGTGTGAATTTTACTTGCATTTTACAGCTGGTTTCATCCACTTTACTACTGCCATGTTAGTAATGATGAATTTCTCTCCTTTCTGGCTCCCAATCAAGACTAAAAGTGTTTTTCTCCCCCTAAAATGGAGAGTGTGACTGGAGTGTGTAAATCTGAGGACACCAGCTTGGCATCATAGTGTGTACAGGGAAAACATAGCTCTGTAGAACCACTGTTATGATGGCGACCAGACAGATGGTGACTGTAGCATTGCACACAAAGCAGTTTGACTCCAATGTCTGTCCAGACAAAGAGGTACAATTAGCCTTTTCCCTGATATTGTTTTCTGCTGGTTCAGTGATGAAGTCATAACTCAAAACTTTTAAGAAATTCAGAAATTCTTGCTCTTGAAAGCAATGTTTTTTTTTTGGTTGAAATTAAGTCCATTTTACCCCTGGTCACGGCAAAAGTCATTGTGTGGTCAGGGGTGAACTCTTTCACCTGTAACCACACCGAAATCAGTGAAGTGTTGTTGCATGTTATTTTATAGTTACATGATGGCAGCCCCCATTTTATCATTAATTTGTTGCAATGCTCTATGTACATAAATGGAGAAATTGTTTCTACACAGCCAATCTTTGCATAAAACTGTTACATCTGCCTTCCGCCCAAAGCTTTTCAGCTCAATGGTCAGACAACGGTGAAGTAAACTAGCCAATCGCTGCATGCTGAGCAGCTTCCCTCTCAATATCTGTGTAGGTTCTCAGTCATCCAGGTCATGGTTATCTCAAAAAAGGGTTTTTTCAATAGCAACTGGACTTGTTTTAGTTCCTTGACGACGTTTCACCCCTCCATTCCAGAGGGCTTTCTCAAACGTCGTCAAGGAATTAAAACAAGTTCAGGTGCTAGAGCAGTCGTCTTCCAACCCAAGGGTCAGAGGTTCGATTCTCAGTCCCCCTGAAGCTACATGTCGAGGTGTCCTTGGACAAGACACCGAAACCCCATAGTAGTGCTGACACAGGTCTAGCAGCTGTCCAAACAACAATTTCCCCAAGCAGATCAATAAAGTATCAATTATTATTAAAAACCCTTTTTTGAGACTTCCCTCTCAATATAAAAAAACTGTTTAAAACAGAAATCTTCTGCAACTTCCAATAAACTTAACAAACACAAACAGAAAAACTGCAAAAACATTTCCTCACCTGTCACTTATTTCTCTTATTTTATGACTAACTGAAACATTTTGTTTTGAATGTCTTCTCCCTGATTTAGCTTTTTGCTTGCTTTGTACCTCTCTTTCATTTTCATTTAGCTCTTATTGATACATCAAATTTTCCACCAAACATAAGGCCTGTGTTAATGTCAGGTAGATAAAAACCTTCTCACCTGCAGAACAGTAAGCATTACAAAACACGTACACACATCTGTGAATGTCATGTTGGGTCCTTTCCAATGTCATGATCCTTGTTCTTCAATATCACTGTTTAAGAAACTGTCTGAACATGACTTGCAGCTTCAGCGCAAGTTTGCTTTGGTCTGTTTTGTAACCAGAATTCTCCAGCATAAACACCCGAGATGACACAAAAAGAAACGCTGTGAATTTCTACCTGACCCCCCCCCAAAATAATTATGTTAAACTAAAAGTTACTTTTAAAATGATAATTTCACTAAATGTGTTCCTACGTTTTTGGCACATAACCTGTTTAGTTTGTTCAGTTCCACAAACAGTACCTATGTTAACTATTGACAAGATTCTCTGCAAGTGTTTCTGTTGAATATCTTTTCATTTGTCAATGCTTTAAGCACCTCAAAAATTATTTCTTTCATCTCAGATGAAGCCTACTTGAGGCAAAAACAGCTTTGGTACTTTTTATGGATAGTTCAAAACAACAGGGCAAGACGAGATTAGAAAAGAGTCTTTTTTTATATTGATTCCTTTTTACTTCTGTAATTGGCAGAACCAGCCTTGTTTGTTACAGGAAACAGTAAAGCAGCAGCCCTCAGCAACAACAACAACAACAACAACAACAACAACTGGTTTCTGTCCTACCAGCTAGTTAATTATATTCACCTGGTGTCCCAGGTGGACCTCATTTCCTGATTAGATGGTGATAGGTCATCGCTGTTCAAGCCCACAGAGGCTTAATTTAAATTCTTGTCAACATGCTAAAGGGTTACCAAAAACACCACATACATCATGCTGGATGATGAGGAAATGTACACAACCTGACTCATATTTCATTACGACTTTAGTACTGTTGCAGCCATGAGAAATTTAAGTTATTTAAATTAAAAACTTTACACACTGTAATGTATGAATAGCATAGTATGAATAGCAACAGAAGAGAAACACAATATGTAATGTTTCTAACACAATATTTTATACTACCTGTAGGCTAAATTTTGGATATCAGGGCTTTAACGGTTGCAACCAAATATTGTCTATTGTATTTTATATTTTTTATAACATAATATGACTTATTGGAGAAGCTTGATACTGACATGAACTGATGGCAGCCATAACAGGCAGCTTTTCACAATACAATTTATGTGAAATGTAGCACTATATGTTCATATCCATTAATACCACGTAATTCTGTCTTTGTTCTATAACTAGCATCGATTAAAAACATCAATTAAAAAAAAAAAAATAATCCCAAGACTTTTTGGATAATTTTTGCTCCTCTGTGATTACAAAGTGATCCACATAAGGCACAGAAATCCTCCACAATTCTGCCCCACAAATGTAATGCCAATCAGAAAAAACTTACTATATCTTGAGGCAAATGTAAAAATAATTTTCTTACTCAAAATCGTAGAATTAATTGGCAGATGTGGTCTTTTATTTCTGAATCCTTCAGCTGTTGTAACTGGTTTGCTTCCAAGGTTGCAGCACTAAAAGTGATTTTCATGCAAGCAGAGTTTAGTTTCATAGTTTAGATTCACATTCTCAGCAGTCCTGAAACTCAGAGCACTAATTAAATTTTTGAACCACAAAATGACTACATGGCTTTATTGAATAGTCTTTCACATCCACCACAAGACCCAGATAATGAAAGCAGACCAAGGCTACTGGTCTAAGCTATCAAATAAGCCTGTCTTTTGTCAAACTAATAAAATGAATGTTTTCACTTCCTATTGTATCAGTCTGTTTTGATAATTACCATGGGGATCAAACAAAACAAAACAAAACAATACTACATGTAGTACTAACTGGGGTCAAGGAAGCATAATGAATGCACAACTGTATGTATTGTTATGGCCTTCATGCACTGAGGACATTCATACATTTTGACAGACAAGCATGATATCAAGTCAAGAAAAGCCACAGAAATATTGTAACTTTTACACTATATGTTTATTTGATAGCCAGTGCTGTGCTGCAGTGATTGTGTTCAACTTATGTTCTCCAAAATGTCAAAAAATGCAATAATGCATATTTACGACTGCAATATTTGTTTTAACTACGAGCAACATTGTCAAATTGCAACCTTGTCTCTAATACACTGCTAATATAAACATATATTAGCAGAGTATATATAATCATATATAAAAATGTGTTGTGTATATAAAAATGTGCTGCAGATCCTGTAATTGCTGTCCATGATCATATTTTTATATGATCAATTACAGGATCTGAGGACGTCTTCCATCACTGTCACTATAGACAGATAACTAGGCTACACATACTGCATGTGCCTCTGAGACCTTAATGCTTAATGCATGTGTTGCATAGACACTCCAGGGAGGCACAGAAGTTATTACTTGGTAGCTAACCTGTGCATATGTGTGTGTCTGCATCCATTGTGTGTGTGTGCATATCTGCAGGGGGCGGTCACGTAGACTTTGATGATTTCTGCGAGCTAATGGGGCCAAGGATGCTGGCTGAGACGGCTCATATGGTCGGGCTGAAGGAGCTCCGCTGTGCCTTCAAACAGGTAAGAGATCTGTCTTCAAGTGAGTGAATGGGGGCTGGTGCAATGACAAGACTTTGAAGTGTACAACAGTACCTTTTCTTTAGAGTATGTGGAGCATATTTTTGTAAAGGTCTGAAGGAAGTGGATTAGTTGACTACGAATGCAGAAGAAAAGAAAAAAGGAAATTTGTGCTCCATAACATGCCCACTTTATTTGAAATTTGGTGGTGCCTCATTGGTCCGCAGGAAATATCTATTGGATTGGTCTCTGACGTCAGTACACCAGCATTTATTTGATTGTCCCCCAAGGCCATGTGCTGTTGTGATGTATTCTCTGACCAAGCAAAATTAATGAGGTAATGATGTTATTTATAAACACAGCTTCAGACACCTGGGTTACTGCAACGATGACAATACCAATAATGCATTCATGCTTTTGGTTTGATTACTTCGATTCTACCTCGTATGAAAAGCCATAGGCGACAGTAATACAAATTATTTATGTCAATATCAATATTTAAATTGCTCATTTATTAGTTTTAGTATGTACATATGCTTTTCTACATGGAAATACCACACATCTACAGTAACTCCACCAATGGCTTAGTGGAGATATTAGATTAAGATTAGATAAAGTTCTTATCAACACCTGCAGGTGTTACCGGCACCAGACCTAGGGGAATCTGGACCGGCAGCAAGTGGCCCACAGGCTAGAGAGCACTGCGTAGCCA
>JAUBNQ010000001.1:11592178-11605827 GCA_032353495.1 Ctenopoma kingsleyae | reverse complement strand
AACATTGTCAAAATAAATTACCATAATAAACAAAAAATAAGGGGGGTATTTGGTTTTCTTACAAAAATAAACATGTAGCCTTAACCTGCTACACAGGCAAGACGCCATCATTAGAAGGAGATGCTGCTTTTATTTGTGACCTGTACTGTGGGAATGCGTGGTTAAATGGTCATTGTACCCAGAATTTCATTATCAAAATAATTCTCTCGAAAGCCAAAAATTCTGATGTGTGAATCCATTTGTGTGCGAATAATGAATCAGTTCTCAAAACTGCTTCTGAACCAAGACTTATGCAACTCTCGAGCATACAGCAGTCTACTCTCTGAACAAATGAGAATACATTTTCAGCTCATCCCATTTCTGCCTCATAGTCACTTATAAATATTTCTCACTTCACTACTAACACTACATGAGTCAGCATGCCCCATCTGCAGACTCAAGCTGTTTTCAGACTTCCAGGGATCTTGTGCAGCCAGATTGGAACTAACCGACTTCTTTGTTTCAGTAGCTTTGTCATGGTATTATCTATAATGTTAGGCTTTTGTCTGTTTTTTTTTTTATCTATCTCTGTTTATCTCTTTGTTTCCCATTTTAATGTTTTGCAATGTTACCACTCCACATTAGTCCACAAACTCATAGCTGCTGTTGTTCTTACTTTCTCTGCTCCTTGTGTATCCTGTAATTCTCTTTTCCCTTAATTTAGATATTTAACTGTCTCTTCTTCATTCTCACCCTGTAACTCTCTCCACTAACCCGTTGTAGTTTGACTGTGATGGTGATGGAAAAATCACACTGGATGAGCTGAAGGAGGGCATGAAGAACCTCTTAGGGGAGAAGCTGAAGAAAGGAGAGCTGGAAGAGATCCTTGGTGACATTGACCTCAACAAAGACGGCAACATTGACTTTGATGGTGAGAAGTTTGGGACATAGGAACTCAACTAAGAACATACATTGTGATTTTAAGAGGGGAATTATTGGTATGATGATATTCATTAGTAAATTTTATTTGTGAGTTTATGTTTGTGAGTTAGTGTGTACGCAGAGTATAACTAAGTAAAGGTAAATGTGACATGGTTAAAATAATGGATAAATATTTGGAATAGATATTTATTGATAACTAATAGTACTAAATGTACTGATACACTGTTGAAACAATGCATGATGAAAAAGATCAGCAGTTGAAATAGTTAAAAAATGTTGGTGATGTAAGAAATGTGTGTAATCACCTCATAATCATCATCTTCACAAGTCTTTCCACTTAGTAGTATGCAAATTTGACAAGTAATCTAAACATGGAAAATGGAATTGTATGAAAAAATATAGCAATATCAGCACTTTTTATTTATAAGCATGCAGTACATAACAGCAACATCAAGTTATATTTATAAGAACATATAAGAACAGGCAAGAAAATCAAACTAGAAGAAGGACAAAGCAGAGGGGTCAGTGAATGGACTGAGGATAATGGAAAGAGAAAGGCAAAATGTAGATATTAAGAAATAGTAAATTAGGCAGGAAAAGCATTGGATGGTAACAGACGGATTGTTAAGTCAATCAAATCAGTAGTTCATTAAGTCAGTTAATACGCATGCCTGGACACCTGTCACGTTATACACAAAGAATAAAAATTGTTAGCAGGCTCGAGGATTTTGCAGGAATTCAATGTGTTACCGTGCAAGCCAACAAAAAATACAGTGGCACACAGTCTCACACACACACACACACACACACACACACACACACACGCAAATGCAAATGGCCCAGTGTGCTCATGTGCAAGTAACATTAGTGCAATTGTATACTGCAGCACATGTAGAGCTTAGAGGGGTGATCCTGTTTGTCTTGTCTCAGTAGTCCAATCACTTACAATTACTGGAAACATATGCATAGGCGTGTCAATCACAAGGGATCAATAAGCCGGTGCTCTTCATTATCATCAATTAGCCCCAAGGGCAGTGTTTGAGTGTGCACTTCAGCCACACGTGCAGAGGCACCTGGTCGACAAACATCCACAGCAGCTTGTGAAGCTGTAAAAATATCCCAGCGGCAGCTCACACTCAAGTGTTAGGATGACTAGGACAGAGCTACTGCACGCCGTGCTTTATTTCCTATTATAGAAAATGGTTAGAGGAGTACAACACAAGATAATGTTAGTGGGTTAATCTGGACTTAAGCTTTAGTGCTTAGTCAGTCAATAGATTCACACCTACAATCAGAAGTCTTTAAGAGCAAAGTGCTTCATGAAGACAATGGGGAGTGAGAGACATGACTGAGTGAATGGATTTAGTGAGGAGTGCTTCAAGCTATCTGCAGCTGGGTTTCATTGACAGGAGACATCAATAGGCATCTTGATTGACAACAGAATCCATAATAATGGACACAGCAGGCTGAAACAAGTTGTAATCAAAAGAGGAAATGAGCAGAGCCAGGAGAACTGGCAGTTGGCATATTGGAGTTGTTAACCTCTTAAATTCAGGACAGACTTTAATCCTAGTCCAAGAAACCGGTCCATTGTGTATCCTTTTTCAATACAAGGAAAAAATAAGCTGCCATATTTAAATTTTCAAACAAAATAATCCTATATGCTTTCTTCGGATTTTCATTTTGACATATCACCTCATCACCACCTCAGTTTTTCATTAACTTGGTGATAATGGAAACATTTTGCCATTACATCACACCATGAGCTGTATTAGTTTCCAGTACAAATTCATGTGGGCTGATAATGATGCAGCTGCATCCCATGCTTTTTCTGATATTAGAGTGTCATTAGTCCTTATCAGTGGATCTGCTGCTGTCTCTGTCTCCCTCTGCAGAGTTTGTTATGATGCTTTCTGCACGATGACCTCTGATGGATGAAGATGAACCATACAATACTGGATTCAGGAGCTATGCAATGACTCACGACCACTGTCTCCTCTCTGCTATTGTAATTATTATTCTGTGGCATTATGTACTTTTGTACAAGAAAAAAGAAAAGCGCTGGAAATATCTTTATATTTTCACAATAAAAGTTGAGGTTCAGTAAGTACAGAGGATAAAGGGTGAGTTATGAAACACTTACTGTATGTGAAAATAATGCTGCGCTGTTGCCTCCTTGTGGCTCAGAAGTATAAAGACATCAGACATGTCTGGAAATCTGAATGTTCTTTTTAACTCACTGATTTCTAACTCAGGTATTTTATTACATTTGAATCTAAATCTGGTGTCAGTTAATGGTTTGTTTGGTTCAATAAAAATCTCTCTGACCTGAGGGTTATTTAATACATGAAAAACATAGATTTCCTTTGTTGCTGATTATTTAAGCATGAACACCCAATGTTAAAGAGAAATAATCCAAAAATATTTGGAGGTGGACATAAAAGAAAGGTCCTTCGTGAGGTACCTTTTCTAAAATGCACAATAAACTAAAATCTGTGTTTTCTCTGTTTGTTAATATAATTTTTATTTATCTGATGGAAGTACAAAGAAAAGATGTTCAATGCCTGCAGCAGTTGGGACAGTAGCACCACTGTGCTTTACCAACTTTACTTTTAATTACAAATTACATTTTATTACACTGTTTAAATGACACTTCTTTTTTTTTATCTCAACAGCTAGTTGAGCAGCTACTGTAAAGCTGAAAGTTGAGCCGTTGTGTGATCCTCCATGATGCATGTGGAGAGAAAGACATCTGGACAGTTAACCAATATTAATTGTTTTCCAAAAAAAAAAAAAAAGCTGAAACATGTACTTGTCTGACCATAGAAGACATTTTTACAGGCTTTGGTTTCATCTGACATGAGCTTGGGCTCAAAGAACTGAACTGAACGGTTCCTCATGCGGTGCTGCCTGAGGTGGATCATGACAAATCTTTGCATTTAAAGCCCTGATACCAACTTACTTGAATATTTTCTAAACTTTTCACTTATATTTCTTTTGTCTTTTGTGAAACAATGAACACTGAGACTTAAATTGAAAAAAGGGCATTTATTATTGAAAAGTGATAACTTAAAACATCAGATCTGTTCAAAAAGCCTTTATACAAATGCTTTACATATAACAGCATTAACTTAACCTTTATTCAGGTTTTTTTTTAAATACATATTGGGAACACATGGTGTCTCAAACATTAGGGAAAAATAAAATTACATCATACTTCATACTATGGAAAAAAGGAATGGTAGCGATACCAACACGCCATGCTGTTCAAATGACAATGCAAAATGGTGTAAGGCAATGCAGTCCCCTGTCTTTACTGTTCTCTCTCCTCCAAGCAGACATAGCAGCTCTGAACAAAGAAGGCTAACCCGATGACCATATACATGCTGTCATTTCTCTTGGCATGAGTTGTAATATTGCAAAATCCCCTCACACAAATGCTTTGTCAGAATGTACAAATATATTTTAACTTATAAATTAAATGTAAGTTAATTGAAAAAGAAGCATCTTTTGATTTTAAGAAGACACAAATAATATCGGAACTGAAACATTTAGCTGCAAAATCCTCACACTCCACTAAGGCATCTGAAGGTCCATGACAAACCAAACAATCTGGAAGGTAGAGCTTATGCCTTAAGATCGCAAGCACTACCTTCCAGGTCATATCACCAACTGTGAGAGGAAGAAAAATCACAGAATCAAGATGAGATTTCATGGCCATGACTTTGAAGAAACACAAAGCAGAAAAACATCAAACTCTTTGAACAGTAAGTTCCCTTTGCCTCTATTTAGAGTCAGCGATGGAAGCTGTGCATGTTTAGGATGAGGGAGAGGGGACTACAAGTAAACTTGACACCTGGAAGAGATCTATAATACTTTCATCACTGTTTGGTAACCATATGCCAGCCTGCAGCTGCACTTTTTTTTGCACAAACCAGTGGTTCCTCTAAACCATATTAGATTACATCCAATCTATCATCTACATATCACCTTTTAGACTTTCAGCATTCAGGTTTACTCCACCTTAAACATAAAAAACAAAAATACAAACGTATTTTGCACTGGTCTCACCAGAGAAGATATAACACAACAAACTCTCTTCACCTCAGGTCCACAGGAAGGTCACACAAAGGTGATACTACTCTCTGCCATCAACTTGAATAGCATCAACAAAATATGAGCTAGGACCAGTTGTAACTGATCTAAATTAAAAAGATCATTCAGGAAGTTGTGTCATATTTGTTGTGTCCTACGAAGTATTCCTGAGATGGTTTGTCCAGATCTCTAGTAATAGTAATCCAAAGTTCAACAATGTATAAGCATTGCTCTGATCTTGTGCAAGGTTAATACAAACAGGGGTGTGGAAATAAATGTTTTAAGTATTTAATGGCAATAGAAAAAAAAAAGTTGGCAAGATTTTGACACAAGGTTGCTTCAGTGTTGTTGAATAGTCCAAAGAGTGTTGGTGGTGGTGGGAAGATGAAGCTCTAGTTGTAAGGGATGCTCTGCAGATATGTGAGGATGTGCTGGATCTTCACCAGGCGCTCTCTCAGGCTGGTCATAGAGAGGACAGAGAGTTGGTACCGAGGGTCAATAGGCAAAACAGCCAGGAGCCACCAGCAGCAAGCTGGACCGTTGGGAGTTGCCTAGAGAGAAGGAAGAGTTTGAGACCATTACTTTGATGATAAAAATAAAAAAACGTTGTTGAGACCCATAAAGAATTTACTGTGAGATTCTTTCAACGCGTTAAAAACAAATGTGCCCACATTTGCGAGCTGAATCTGAATCTTTTTTATCACGTTAAGTAAGAAACATGGAGCAAAGTGCTCTGTTCTTTCATTGAGTGAATCAGGACAATGTGTAGGTCAGCACCTGTGTAGCTCCTGTGCAACTGCCATTCAGCTTTGTGTTGCTATTCTTGTTCATGCAATAAATTTAACAGATACAGCTGTTTCTGTCAGAGCTGTAATGACCTTGTGATGAAGGAAAATTCCCAGAAAAGATAACTCTCGGGTGCCTGTTGAGGTATTGAATATAATCCTCATTCAGGCTCTAGAGAATCGTGACTTGGACACACAATTGTATGTTTTTTCAGATAACCTTCAAGTCCCAGACGACAATACTGGATGCCTGAGAAAATATCACACACGCACTGAGTACAGACAATTTCTGCCTTTTAAAAACTATGACAAATGTGAAACGTGCCTTTAACCTGCGTAAAGATTTTTTTAAATTGCTTGAAGATAAATAAGACTTCCACCACACCTTGATCCAAACTAGTCTGCTGACATTAAATTTAAATATGGATTTAAATGCACTTTGATCAATTAGCCACAGCAACCTACATTTCTGCAGTAACCAGGCCAAAAAGCAAAAACTTTCTGGAATGAATAACATTTAACGTGACTAGTAATTCAATGATTTTAACATTTTATACTGACAGCATTTGAAAAAGTACAAGTACTTTACTTTACTTTGCTTTTATCCAAAGCGACTTACAAGGAGATGTATTGTGATTATACTCAGTCCTACAACCCTGGAATGAGGTAAAACATTAATAATAATAATAATAATAATAATAATAATAATAATACATTAAGATTATCTGTTAGAGGAATGCATACATAGCTTTCAAGTTAGACAGTCTGAGCTACAACTTTCAAAATGTGAACATTATTTTAATTTGAATAAATAAATAAAATAAATATAACATTCATACTAAAATAAATGTTTACTACATCTGCACTAAATTTTACTTTACTCTAGCCATTAACTGAATTATTAATGTATTTCTTCTAAAAAATAAAAAAAAAATTACAGTTTCATGCTTTGATTTTTTACCATGCATGTGATAGAGTTGGGGATTCTCTTCATGACACTATTCTGACGTAAGGACTGGTGGAATTAGTCATGAAGCACCCACAAAGCTCTTTAGCCTATATTATCAATAGACTCCACCCGGTCCAGGGTTGTTCTAAGAGTGGAACTGTAATCCCTTTCAGCGTTGCAGGCTGCGAGCTGGAGCCACAGCTGAGCACACACAGTCCCCCAAAATGCACATTTCAAAGAAAATGATGTAGAGTTTAGTCAACCCCACTTCTGATAACAATAAAATAATAATAATAATAAAAAAAAGTTATACTATTTGAAATGGCGTCCCCCTGTTTACAGGCACATGGTTATTTTTTTCAGTTGTGACACTCACATGTTCTGGAGACAGACAGTTAAAGAGGTTCTTGTTCCTATTCTCCTTAGCTGCAGTGTATTTTTACACATCTGCTACACAAACTGAGGAAACTTGTAAATGACTCACTAATGCTGGTTTTCGTTTCATTTCCTATTCTGGTGAGTCCGAACCTCAAGAGAAGGATTTTTTTTTACCATTAATTTTAAATTAAGCTCAAGCTCTACATTATATTCTTGCACATTGTCCTGATTATCCTATTACTGATAAGGGCACTGACACACACGCAGCTTTTTGTATGTAGACGGTGAAGGCAAAGGAACTACTAGTGTGCAGCTTCTGTTTAACCAAGCTCAAATACCACTGCAAATATTTACCCATATTTAACTTTTAATGAGTCAAGTATCCACACAGCTCATGCAGCAATAACAATAAAGCTATTTCTGACATTTCCTTTGAAATGAAGGCTCAACTACAGCAGGGACGGGTTAAACTCTACGACTCTAAGACAGAAGTAAATTTGTACCTGGATGTCAGCTTCTCGTTCTGGCATTGGTCCAAAGTGCTGCAGGATTTGGTTGTGGAAACGAACCTTGAGGTTCTGGAACCAGACACGGGCCTGATTATACACTTCATCATGCAGTTCTTGTAGTCTCTGCAGCTCATCACTGTCCTCCGCCTAAAAGTAAAGGGTAAATCGATTAATATACAGGTCACCTTTATACTGTCTTCAAATTAAAAGCTTTTGTTAAACATTTACAACTACATGACTCAGCAATTTCACATTTAAAATACAGATTTCAGGTGAATAAGGAGCATGACAGCACAACAGATTATGTTATTGTATTTTACCCTATTATCCTCCAAGTGTTCGATGTCAGCAGTACTGTAACCATCCTTCATTCCTCGGGACAGAACCCGAAAGCGTTTCCCGCCCACTGTGTCCACTACTGATCGCCCATCAGGGAGGAAATGGACGCTCCTGATGATTAGCATGCAGCCATAATCTGCAAACCTGCAGGGATTAACAAAACGGTTCCTTTATACAATACAGTTTTAGCACTTTGTTCCAAGGATCCATTAGCGACAATTCATGAATTAATGTATATAATGAAAACCTTATGAACAGAAAATCCACCACGAGTAAGTAAGTAAGCATCTGATTGCCAAGTTGCGTTTCTATCAAGCTAAATTTTAACCTCTTATCTGGTTATGCAGATATTTCTTGTTTTTAGGATCCTCTAATATTTTATATCATTTAAATCTCTACTAGGTGTTTGTTCTTGCATTCTTACCCTTTCTGGGGATCATTAATACACATCCCAAACTGCTGCGTGCCAGTGTCCATGCAGCGACGAATCATGAGGCGGTAACGTGGTTCAAAGACATGCAGGGGGCAAGGCACGGTGGGGTAAGCCATGGTACACACAAAGATAGGCACATTCTTTGTCAGACTGTACAGAAGAAGAGAAGCAGAAAAATATTTCAGACTGTCTTAATGCATACAGAAACAGTTCATGGCAAACACTGGAATCAACCAGGTCCGAGAAAGAAATACTTACTCAGAAAGCTCTCTGGTCTCTTCCAGATGGGTTTTAGTCCTCTCTGCATATTCCTGACTCAAATACTGTTTGATTACGGTGTCCAATACTGTTGTCACCATGTACTTTCTACATGCTAGATACTGGAGAGAGCATGTGATGATTAATGATTAAGACCACAAAGAAATATACATATTTTAATTTGCACATTAGCCAATTAAGAAGATGCAAAACGTGTTTTCTCACCTCTTTAAGGCTCTCTTTACAGAGGGGACACTGGGGTGTGTGGTCTAAGCAGCGTTCTAGGCAGTTTTTACAGAAGGTGTGGCCACATGGTGTAGTCACAGGCTCATAAAACAACCTGTATTTATCACAGAGATGCAACGATCAACAATCAGTTTTTCACAAGTGTACAATGTGAGTTGATATGTAAACACCATGAAATATCCTGCATCCTTACCTCATGCACAGAGAGCACTCCAAGTCACTGGGATCCAGCAGATCTTTAGGAACTGTTCTGCAGATTTTAGTTTTGGCCACCTGATGTCTGAAGCCTTTCGCCACACCTAAAATGAAAGCGTAAAATGAATTTTCAAGTTAATTAACAAATTAACTCTCTCTCTCTAAAATTATCTCTAAAATAGAAATTGTTCTGATTAATTCAAATATATTCCTAGGACATAAAAAGTGTTTTTCTGTTACTTTTTCTGTTACTGAATGAGTAACAGCAGTGTAAATACAGATTCAATTTGTAAATTAAAACATAATAAATTAAGAAGAACAGAAAGCATCACAGTAAAGGGCTCAGAAACCTACCTTTTTTTTGTTTGCTACTTCCACGGTCCACAACACACGGTTCTGTGTCTGACACCGACAACTTCCTCTTCAGAAGGCTACCCTTTTCCTGGTCCCCCAGCTGAGGAGCAGAGCTGACTCTTTTCAGACCCTCTTCCACATAATTAGAGCCATGTCCTCGCAGTGAATGAGCTCGGCTCAGTCCAGGGCGCTCCAGACTTTCCCACCACTTCTGGAAAATGACAATAGACCACAAATAAGAAGATGATGGCAATCCATGAAATGATGTGTGTGAAATGAACTGCTCTGAAACAATAATCAAATTTCCAACTACGTAAGATAAGTATTGTTACCTCCTCATTGTCCAGATGATGGTGGGCAGAGGTGGCACGAGCTTGGTGTTGGTGTTGTCTTAGGACTGGGCTTTGTGGTTGCACTTGGACGAGAGCTTTACTGCGCAAGTGAGTGTTCTGTGTTGTTACTCTCAGGCCAACCTTGACATTCTCATCAGCCAGGGAAAGCAGGTCACACAAGATCTAAAAAAAAAGAAGGAAAAAACACTCAGATTTGCATTGTAGCAGAGCTGATGAAAAGACACAAAAAAGTATCATCTGATACCAGTGTCGACAAAGGCAATTAACACTTTTTGAATATATTACTGAACCAAAATTGGTGCTCTAATCCTGCACGTGAAATTGTATCCTGCAGCAAATATGTGCATGGCTACCATTGGAGTTCAAAACAGTGCAGTGTTTGGTGAGGAAAATTGTGATTGTTGTATAAATGTGATATTAAGAAAAGACTAAACTACATAATCCTACAAATCTAATTCCATCACCATGACCAAGAACAAACTTGATGATAATAATCTACAAGGTGAAAAGAGCAAACTCTGCTCTGTTAACATAAGGTCAGTTTCTCATTTAAGGTACAATTATGAGTTAAAAAGAACCCCGGAGTAACAACTAAAAGCTTAAAGAAATCAGTGGACCCAGTTACACAGCATAACAATGACAGTAAAGGAAGCGCTTGCCTTTAAGGAAGGTCTGATCTGCAGCTACAGGAAGCGCTCGTCTGAGGCTGACAAAAGGGGGTTTGACGATTTATTAAATCCAGTGGTTCATTAACTTTTTCCACCACCACTGTGACTGTTTAATGGGTGTATTCAATAAAATCTTAAGAAGATTTATTAGCCTGTTTTCATTTAGCACAATGTGTTTGTCCAGACTTGTGACTTGTGATGAAGATGAGATCACATTTTATGACCAGTTCATTCAGAAAGCCAGTTAATTCAACAGGGTTCACACACTTTTTCTTCCCACTTTATATTCAGAATAATTATCACCGGGAACTTGACCTCGGTGTGGATGACACAACATCAACCTTTCTTTCCAGTTCAGTCATCCCTTGAGGGTCTGAGCTCAGCTGGTGCTGGATCACTTTAAACACATGCATAGCTTGTGCTGTAGTGAATCATTACACAGACTCATTCATTCATCCTCACACAACTCTTTCCTTCAACCATCTGTAAGTGCAGAATTTCCCAGAGTCCCACTGAGCTTTTAAATATTACTTCAGAGATTATCTTTTTTTTTCCCCTCAGTGAGGGCATTAAGGATTGAAGCTGTCATTTTCATTTTCATGAATTAGCTGTTTTCATTACACAGGTACTGGCAAGGCCTTTGAGACTGAAAGTGTGATTACAGGCTGCACAAACTTAATTTGACGTTCTACTGATGCACTCTGTCTGGCTCCCACACTTCTTTTAGAGCTTTGTGACGTATAGCCTGGGCAGCGTCTCTCTCGGGACTGAAGATGCCAACACAAACAGCAGCCCTAAACAGCTGTGTCAATGTGCACAATGCACTTTTACCAGGATTCCTGGAAACACAGCAGCTCTACCTTGTTTCCAGTCAGACTATTTGTTTAGCCATAAAGTTTAAGTGGGATTTTAAAATCCACGCCATGAAAAAGTCAGGTACCACTAAGTGGGTGTAGTATAATAGAAGACGTAAGCTATAAAAACAACTCCACTGACTACAAGATTTCAGTATGATAACAGCAACTAATATTTAGTCTCTTCCTCTTCAAGCACCAGCAGATCAATCATACGTCCTTCATGGTCTCACCTTTTCCACTTGTCTCTTAGCGCAGGGAAAGTCCTCATCCACAGCCAGGCACTGGAGGAAGACTTGGAGAGACTCATCTACCTGGCCCATTTCATGCAGCACCATAGCTTTCCTAAACAAAGCCTGAAAAGACACAAAGACATATATGTTAGTTGTGTATGTAAACATTTATATATAAAACAAGCTCTAGCAAACAAAACTAGGTAGATGGGGCATTTGGCACAATTATCATAGTTTAAATGGCCTTGCAGAGAGGAAAAGAAACATCATATCAAACTGCAGGCTCACAGTTTACCCTATACACTCTTCATGTTGTATGCAAGAAAAATTTGGCTGTCCGCATTTCCTGGTCAAAGCAAACTCCCTGTCTCGTTCACACAGTAGCAGCCTTTGAAAAAAATGTGCTCGGATGGAGTTTAAGCCTCCGGATTACACCAGTGCACAAAGGCTGTGTTTAGGGGCAGCAGTCACTGTTTTGCTTCCACCATGACAGTGGACTTTTGTCAAATAAGATATTGCTCAATTTCCACTCATGCTAGTTTGTGTCACTGTGGTAAGTGTCAAATTGCGTATTTGGCACTCAGCCTTTGTCTTGGCATCATTCAGTTTAAAGTGTTCCCACATTCACTGCAGTGAGTGAGAGGGATGTCGGGCTCCCAACCAGCAGAGATACAGCCTATGTATTTCCACATTTTGATAGAGCAATTACAGTTAATTATAAAAAAAATAGAATAAACGAATACCTAAATATCTATCCAACAAACAAATATCAAGATTTCTGAATACTTCGAACACAACCACTGCATTCTCAACTGTGGTCTGGAAAACCTTTTTTAAGTCATAACAGTCTTTAGTAATCTATTTACCCTCAGAGAAACCTTTTTATTCAACACTGTAAGTAGATCAAAAGGCTGTTGATTTGCTTTGTAAACAAATCAGTCATGCATCTTAAATTAACCTTTAATTTTCAGGTCCCATTCTATAACACAATAAATAAATCAATGAATATGATTATGTGTATCTGATGTCTGAACTGTTAAACAGCTTCCAGGTCATTGATGTGTAGCTTAATCCAATGACACAACAGTGTTGTTCACTGCCTGTGGCTTTGTGGCCTGATTCTTAAAATATAACTTTTTTTTGGTAAACACCAGTTGACCAGTATATCACCACCGACTGACTGACTAACTGAACACATGCCAGTCTCTGATAAGTAAAAGGAGGTGTGCAGGTGTGTGAACATGTGTGTAGTCACACTTGACAGTGATTTTCCTTACATAAAAAAAAGCAAATAACAATGAAATGCCAGCACAAGAGAAATTTACATTACTTGTTTGAATTTATGTAATATTTGGCATCAGAGAGTGACCTACTTCAGCAGAACAACTGGACCCATGACAAAATTCAGTGTCCTCTAAAGCCAGACAATATTGCTTGAGAGCCATGTACGCCTCCGCTCGAGACAGTCGAACGGCCGCTGTCGTCTCTGAATCTGCGGGAAACAAGAGAAAATGGAATCAAAAGTTTAGTCAGTTTAACTTGTTTCGAGACGATTAATTTCATGGGATTTAGCTTATTTATCTGACATATGCTAACATAAAAAAGATGACAGGCTGTTTGTCAAGTCATCATGACACTGAAGCGCCAAGTTATTTGTAAGTTTCTGTCGTGCTTCTCTTGGGTTGCCTTCATCACTGACGGTCAGTGCTGTCAAAAGGTGGAGGTATAACAGGTCGCAACCGCAGCCCAATGACGAGTGTCTTTCTTGACAGACGGTAACAGACCTGTTATCCTCATATGACCTCTACATCACACAGTTCACTTCTAACCCTAATCCTGATACATGCAGTGTGAGAATACGGGAACTGTTTCTCCATATTTGTGTATCCTGTGCCATGATAGTATTTTGAGAAGCAAAAGAAAAATCACATTATGTAAATTAAGTTAATTGTCTAGTCTTTCAGGCAGTGATAAAGTAACAGATATACAGCAAAGTTACATGTGACTTGACCTAAATACCATGAAGGTTTCTCCATAAGCTCTTATAACCCAGGTGAAAGTCCACAACAACTTTCTAGC
>JAUBNQ010000001.1:11558399-11589396 GCA_032353495.1 Ctenopoma kingsleyae | reverse complement strand
CCGAATGGTAATTGCTTGTGTCTTCTCCTTGTAAGTCGCTTTGGATAAAAGCGTCTGCCAAGTAAAGTAAAGTAAAGATTTAAATAGGAGAAGCAGGGCCAGCTCTTGACATATGCCTCTAGAAGATACCAGAGACTTTGCATACGATTTTAGTGCCACACTAGAGATTTATGTTGTCTTGTTTGCAGTCAGGTCTCCAGTCCCACTGTTAACAAGGCCCACTGTTACCAAATACAAGTAAAAGGTGTTCACTGACTATAGCACCATTTTGTGGGAGCAGTCAGGACTTTCAAAATATTAAATTAAGTTAGGGTTAGAGTTGTGTGTGCGCCTGCAAAGGCGGACCCTAACCCAAACCGTAATTTTGCCTAGGGCACCAAAATGGGTAGAGTTGGCTCTAAGTAGAAGTACAGTACTTAAGTATTTAATGAGTTTCTCCATTTTCAGCTTTTTCATACTACAGCTTCACTACATTTCAGAGTCACGTTTGATCCTTTTACTCCACTACATTTATTTGAAAGCTATAGTTACTAGTTACATTTCAGAAGAACAAAATCCATATAAACATAAGACTTTATAATCCCTGGTGTAAAATTCAGAAACCAGTAAAGTAATTCAAACAATTTTTATTATCGAAAGTGTATAAAGCAGTGTATAAGGTGTTAATACCAGTCACAACATTCAAGTAGTGAATACATTAATGCATCAATAATGATAATCCAGTATTCACTGGTGTTCAATTACTCATTCTCCATAAAAAGTGCTTCTACTTTTTACTTTTTGGTTTGATTTAATACCTTTGTACTTTTATTTAGGTGACATTTTCAATACAGGACTTTTGCTTGTAAGAGAGTATTTTTACACTGTAGTATGTATGTATTATATCAGAGATACATAACAGAAAATAGTAACAGTAACAGTAAAAATACTGTATGTTATGTTACTGGGGTGAAACTGTATTAAATTCAGACTTTTAATGGATGCACTTTTTACAGTGCACTGAAGTGTCACGATGAAGATCAATAAAGATTCAACAGTAATACAGCTTAGATTCATCTCATCATGGCTAATGTGGACAAAGTTGTTGGTACCCTTCAATGAACAGAAGAAACTCACAATTAACTTGTGAAATAACTTGAAACTGACAAAAGTAATAAAAGAAAAAAAAGATATTTTGCCGTTTGAGATAAGGCCTCAAAGGAGGTAGTCGTCTGAGGAGAAAGTTATAGACACATGTAAAAGGTAAGGGCTTCAAAACCATGTCCAAGCAACTTGAGGTTCCTTTGACTGCAGCTGGAAATACTATTAAGCAGTATGTCCATGAGACTGTAGCCAACCTTCTTGGACATGAGAGTAGGATGGGGAAAAGGAAGTGGAAAACTGACAGACATTTATTGCCTCTGTTGCCTCTGTCTGTGAGGGACCAAGTAGTCAGGCACAGGAGACACCTTGCAATTTAAGGGTTTTATTCACCCAAGTAACAGTGTCCAAACAATCACATGTAAATCTATTGTCAGCAAAAGACACAAACAGTACAGCTCTCCTGAGCCTTCATAGGCTAAGAAGACAAAGTGAGCTACAGCTGCCAGCAGTGAGACATTGACAGACCTAAAAAAAAAAAAAAACTTCCAAGACACACACAAAGGGAACATTTATAGCTGTCTGGCCAGACAATAAACAGATAGGTATAGGGAAACAACATCACTGTAAATTACAGTTCACTATACACAAATTAACAACATGAGACACTAAATGTAATTAGTTTAAATTAAAAGCACAATATTACCTTTACCCTCCACATTCCCAAGTGTTTTAGCTTAAAATCATACTCATAATGTTTGAGATAATTTTGGATTCCCCCCTGAATCCTAAGAGTTGGCCCTAACCAATTAACACACCCACGGTATATAGCCAACCCCATGCTCTATCCTCTCCCTTTTGCTGGAGGACTACTACACAGGGAGAGGTAAAGTGGAACATTATCTAAATAACAAAATATCTCAACTGTGTAGAAATGTTGAATATCCCACCTCTATAGTAATGTTAAATAAAAGGCATCTTGTCAACAATGTCTCTTTATTTAATTATGGGAAATAACATTAACTTGTGATTGATAAACTAAATCAAAGTAATGGATGTATAAGCACAGGAAAGACACACGCCTACAATCCATGTGACTGGATATATACAATATATGTGACTGGGCCCTCACACCAAGTGTCGTTTGTTGTATTATTTAAAATATTCAGAATCAAAAAATAGTTTTTATTTCTTCTTATTACTTTTTTTTTTTTTATCCTTTTCAAATTATTTCAGGGAAAATTGAGGTTCTATTCTGTTTAAGTGGAAAGGTATCAAGAAATTTCTCTATTGAATTCTCCTTGAATGTTTATGTGCAGAAAAGTAAAGCCTCAATCCCCATAAACTATTCCTTAAAAAACAAATAACATTTGTTTAACATAATAGTTTCTTTCAAAATAAACCAAACTTTGAAACGTTTCAAATTTTTAACAGTGTCAGGTGTGAGACAACTTGTTACCGTGGAGATAACATTTTAAATTCTCACAGCTCACTGTGATGTCATGTGGAATCCCTGGACGTATCCCACACCTTCACAGGTAAACCAGTTGAGTCGCTGACCGTCTCGAGACACCGTCCCAACCTGGGGATGCAATGTGTGTAGTCAGCAAGCACCTCTGTGGCCCCTCAGTATTAGACTACCTGCACACATGCAGGATACATACAGTACATATGTGTATATGCATATACACATTTACATGTGTCCACCAACAGTTTGAAAATGTTAATATGTAGTTGCATTTTTCCTGCTCTTTATGGAAAATATGAAATGAATGAAAAAAGCCCATCAATAAACACATTTAGTTTATATATGAATGGCACTACTTTAAACACTACTCTCAAACAGAATAGTCTCCTTTTTTTGTCACGGATTTAAAGTTATAAAAGTAAATCTGGTCTTAAGGAAAAAGATGTGCCACACACTGTGGCAGTACTGCATATTCACATAACACCATAACAGCTGTGGTCTCCTTCTCACCGGTTTCCCTCAGATGTTTGTGAGCCAACAAAGTGATTCTGCCCCTCTGACTATCTTTATTCTTATTACTAACACTGGGTTGTTGTGCTGTCATGGGATTAGCGATGTTAGATAAACATGCTACTTTAACTAATCTCATAAATACAGCTTTTACATATGTGGCATGTGTCTCCATACACTGAGAGTCGTATATTTGTACAAAAATGGCCAAAAAGTGGATTTTTTTTATAATATGGGCTGAGTTTGTTTGGAAAGGGTTGTTTGCTTTTTTTTTAAAGGCAAAACTATATATGATGTCCCAGGAAGTCACAAAAAATTATCAATATTTTTAACACTGTTGATGTTGATTCATTCATCTATTTATTCATATATACTGTGCTATAATGTTTTTGAGAAGCTTGGGAGAGACCTGGTACAGTGTAGTGGTGTTTGTATGACCCTGGGCAGCATGCAATGATTGAGCTTTGTACAATGTGGAGTAACATCGCCCCTTAGTGGTTAAAGGAGAGCATTATTCCAATAAGACACAGGAAGAGAAAAGTTCAAGGAAAATGTTAGTTTAAGAATGCTTTATAAAGAAGTGTATATAAAAAAAGATTGCTTAATGCAAATGCAGCTTTGGGTTTCTGTGTTTTAAAAAATAAAACCTCTTCTGATAACTGAAAGGACAGGGCACCAAGACTTTGATATGAGGGAATCTATATTGTTCTGAGGGTTTATTTTGTTTTTGATGGGTAATTTGACCATTTAAATGGAGTGCAACTCCAGTCCAGGAAGGAGCTGAGGAATGTGTATGTATGTATATTACCGGTGAGCAAACTTTTTATCTTAAACTTTTAATCAATGCAGCCACCAGAGGATGGTGTTGAACTGTAAAACAGACACACAAAAGCTGTCTTCAGCCAGTTTAGCGACCCCTAGTGTCCACCCAGAGATAACAAGACATCATAAATATTTGAAGGGTGACAAAAAATCAGATTTTTTTTTCCAGATGAGAGTATTTCAGGTCTTTCCATTCTCAAACAATCCCAGTCAATGAGGTTTTTAACCCTGTTTTTACCTTCACCTGCATCAAGTAGTGATCCTGCTTCAGATGTGAGTGTTGATTGTGTCCACTGAAATAAAAGGGATCATCTCTCTCCCTTTGTTTCTGTCATGCCGCATTTCTTTCCCTCTCTGTCACACATGCATTTGCATGTGCGCACAAACAAGATCATTCATACCAAGACTGTGATACCTCTTATGTGGGTTGTGAATTTGACCTGCTACATCTGGGATACAAATGATTAGGTCATTAAAACAACTATAGCGTGTGTGAGAATGAGTGTGTAGGTGTATTTATGCAGGAACATTCTGTTCATGCTTTATTATACACCAGCCTATTTGTTGGCAGACAGACAGATCTGTGTTTCCCTACACAAAACCTTAACTTCCAATCTTTGAAATGTCTGGAATATTGAGATAAGTTGAGGAATGATATGAGGTCAACTGTAGAAACATTGTGTGACGAAATTCTGTCACTCTCTGTGTTGACTCTTAAAATACAGCGTTATCATTTTGACATACCATTTTTGTTGCCACAACAATTCCACAAGTGATCCATCAGACAATTCTAGCCCACATGGAGATATGTGACCCACAGTTCCTGTCAGATGGTCAAACATCTGACAGGATCTTTTGACCAAAGATGACTGCTCTCTGGTCATGTGGGTGCAAAAGTGGGGGAGAAACTCTGTTTTTAAGCAGCAATCTGTTATGACACAGTAATAATTGTCTGTAATAATCAGGTTAGTTTGTATGATGATGGCTGTTTTGTGGATGTGGCGAGTTTGTCAAATGTGTGATCTTTCTTCGAGTCTATTAGCCTTGTAATTGTATAAAACCTGTTGTAATTTTCACTGTTACTGCCGTCTTTTTATTTATTAAAAAAAAAGCAGGACTTGTAGGGGTGATATTATTTAGTTCAGGAGGAAGGAAAAATGTGAACACCTGAGGAACACCTGAGGTCCTGCTGTCTGGCTCCATGAGGAAGCTGCTGTTATTGCCCTGTCCATGTTTTGGGGTGTCCACTCACCCCACCCGTCGAGGCAGACGGCCGCCCACCCTGAGCCTAGTTCTATTGGAGGTTTCTTCCGTTCTCCACTGTTGCCCAGTGCTTGCTCAGAGGGGATTGTTGGGTTTTCTCTCTGTATGATACTCTTATCTAACTGTAAAGTGCCTTGAGATGATTCTTTTGTGATTTGGCGCTATATAAATAAAACTGAATTGAATTTAATTTAATATGGCCCAGCAACAACCTTTACACTGTGCTGTAGAAAACTGAGTACAGCATTTTTTGATAAATGCTAAACAACGTGGAAGAAGAAATGCACACATGCAAGCGTGTGCTCACACGTTCATTTATCAATGTGGGAAACCTTCTGCGCTTGATTCTCAAACAGCAGGACAGGAATGCAGTGCTGGTGCCGACTCTTGGTCAGCCTTATCTGTAAGCTCTGCATAATCTCCCAGAGGTGTTTGGGTTCCCAGCAAAAATTCATACACATGTACATACAAAAACATTCCAGCATTTGGAAGAGACACACACACACACACACATTAGAACACACAGAAAATAAGACAGAAAAGACATGAAATGGCTGTAGAGGTTTATGTTTTTGCTGAAGGTACGCGAAGAGTTCAAAGCCAACTACATCTGTGTTTGAGTCTTTTAAGACTCTTGTTAAGATCTAGTTCATGAGTTATACTCAAGAGGAATGTACATGAGGTCTTCATGGTACACCGGAAAAAAGTGACATGCCAGCACAAAATGTAAATACATCATCTTGGCCACAGGCTTTCACAGTCAAGTTAACACTTGTTTCTGCTGCCACAGTACACATGTGGAAAATACCTGTCCCTAAGCTCTCTAAACACGTATACAAGTTTGTGGTATATAAATGATTGTGACATGTGCATAGGAAACATTTTCTTTCTATAGCTGGACACTTTTCACTTTGCCAAGTGATTGAAAACATAAAGGGGTACAGTGTTATGAAAAAGTATTAACCTCGTTCCTGTTTTTTTTTCGTAGTTGTCACTTAAATGATCATGAAACACATTATAATATTACACAATCATAACCGAATTAAATATAAAATGCAGTTTTTAAATGATGATTTCATTTATTAAGGAGAAAATGCAGCAAAAAACCTGCCTGCCCCCCTTTTCTAAATCATAAATAACTGTGATTAACCACATTTTTTGGAAAGCTGAGTTCAATTTCACTTTCAACACCCAGTCCTGATTATTGCAAGACCTGTTAAATCTAGAAATTACTTAAATAGAAGGTGTCTGACTACTGCTAAAAGATCTAAAAAAGAAATGGATCATGCTGCAATCTCAAGAAATTCAAGAGCAGATGAGAAACAAAGTTATTGACATGTATTAGTCTGGAAAGGGATACAGAGCCATTTCTAATGGATTGAGACTCCAGTAAACCACAGTGAGAACCATTATCCACAAATGTAGAAAACCTGGAACTTTGGTGAACCTTCCCAGGAGTGGCCAGCCTGCTAAAATTACTCCAAGAGCACAGCAACAACTCATCCAGGAGGTCATAAAACCCAGAAGAACATCTAAAGAAATACAGGTCTCACTTGCATCAGTTAAGGTCAGTGTTCATGACACAACTATAAGAAAGAGACTGGACAAAAAGTCACTGATAACCAGAAAGAACAGGCTCATCTCAGATTTTCCAAAAAACATCTTGATGATCCCCAAGACTTTTGGGCAAATGTTCTATGGACTTGTTAAACCTGGCATAAAACTAACACAGCATTTCATAAAAAGAACATCACACCAACAGTCAAACATGGTGGTGGTAGTGTGATGGTCTGGGCCTGCTTTGCAGCTTCAGAACCTTCAGAAGCTATAATTAATGGATCCATGAATACTGCACTCTACCAGAAAATCCTGAAGGAGAATATCAGGCCATCAGTTTGTGAGCTCATACTCAAGCGCACTTGGCAGTTTTTCAGCAGGACAATGATCTGAAACACACCAGCAAGTCCACCTCTGAATGGCTCAAAACAAAACAAAAAATAAAGGCATGACCTTAAACAGGCAGTTCAGCCTCGAAAACCCTCCAACGTGGCTGAATTAAGACAATTCTGCATAGAAGCGTGGGCCAGTTATCGCAGACGCTTGATTGCAGTTGTTGCCACCAAGGAGGGCACAACCAGTAATTAGGTTTAGGGGGAAATACCTTTACACAGAAAACCAGGCAGGTTTGGACAGCTTGTTTCCCTTAATAAATAAATCATCATTTAAAAACTGTATTTTGTATTTTCTTGTATTGTCTTTGTGTAACATTGTTTGATGATCTGAATCATTTAAGTGTGACAAACATGGAAAGAAAAATCATGAAGGGGGCAAATACTTTTTTACAGCACTGTACATTAGCCCCCACTGTGATCCTTGGATCCCTCGTCCCCTTTATTTGCTGCATGACTGCCCCTCCTCATTGATTCTGCAGGGTCTTATCCAGGCCAGCTGTGTTACAACGGACCCCTTTGTCTCCTACTATATGACACTGTTATGTAAGAAATAAAACATGAAGTGAGATTCCCATCTATCAAGCCAGTTGATACCCGCCTACACGCAGCTCACGCCTCTCTGGCCTAATCACAGATTTACTGGTGTGGAATGAAGACAAAAGAGAGGAGGATGTGGTGGTAAGGGAACATGAGGACAGAAATCAAGTTAGCCTGGATCTGAGATGGTGTAAGCACTCAAGAACAAGTCATAGTGTAAAAAAAAATGATTGGATTATGAGAGATTTAAAAACCAAAATCTGATCAGTTTTTTAGCCTTAAAGGTCAGTTGTGGTGCAGTTCAATGTAACATAACTCTCAAGACACAATTATTATTGTAATACATTTAATAGTGCACTTTGATTAACCTGTACAGAAATAATATTAATAAAAAAGATAAAACATTTGTTCATTTCAGTAACACAAAGCTTAACATTTACAATAAAATAAAATAAATGGTATGATACAAAACAAACATATATCTGTGGTATAAATATATTTGTTTTAAATTAACTGTCATTGCCATGCTTTATTATTTGGCAAACGCCGTTATAGGTACAAACATTTATGATATGAACAATGGCTTAGTGAATTAACCACACAACGTAACATAAACAGCTTGAGTGTTATGAATTAATGAAGATCAACTTTGTTATGAGGATCCTACATTTTTTACTTCTTTTTAAACACAGAGTAGAAAGTACAGAGAAAGAAGCTTACACAAATATATTTTTCCTTCCATTGAAATCACGCATCAACAACACATTTGATCTGCCCTCTTCTTTACAGTAAAACCTGTAAAATGTCCACCTTTATAAAAGGACCGTTTTCCATTTACTTCTCATCTTTGAACAGTGTATTGTTATTTCTTCTGTTCTCACATACATCCAATCAGTTGTGAAATCGTTTTTATTTTTTTAATTTATAAGTGATGTCTAGTCACGACAAATTTAAAAACTGAACCGTGCTGTGCTCTTAACAAAGGTAGCTCTAATGATTTTAATAGTGAGGAAAAGCTTAGTATGGGGAAACTACTTCTTGTAGTTGTTTCTTAATTTGGTTCCTGCAAGCTGTTTTCATTTGCCAGCATGATCCTGCAAAATAAGCAACATTTCCTGTCTCTGACACTGAACCCCAGTTACACAGGATTTCTTATGGGCTTCTCGTGTGCTTTAAAGTCATTGAATAAATGGTTATCTCCAAGAATAAACACAACTTACATATCAAATTTGTGACACACTGAAGCTAACGAGGATTATTGAGGATATGAGGAGGCATTTTAAGGTGATTACTTGTATGTTAATAAATGTCTTTCTTTTTTGGTGAGCCAGCCACCATACTCATCTGTCTCTGGCTTCATCTACTGCAACACTAAAACCCTCTGCAGTCACCTCCTATCTCACCATATCCTGTCTATTGTCTCCACTCAGTCTGCAAACTAACAGCACATTCATATCTTTCTTCACCCATAGATTCATCAATCAACTCACCATAATATTGTCTGGTTCACCTCATGTGCTTTGCCGCAACAAAAAAAGGGACAGAGGTAACACAAGAGAGACACCAACCACTACTAGGAACAGAATACTGTATATACACATTGCGCTGCAACGGGAAACCAGTGCAGAGAATATGCATTTTTAACCGTTTGTTGCTTTACACACGCACACAGACACACACATACACACACACACAATTCCCCCTGCTTCTCAGAAGCAATAGCGCACTTTGGATAAAGTTTAAACCTCACATCCTGCATCATGTCCTTTGGCCCAGTTGAATGTTTGTGTGACATGAGTCCTCTTGGCAGCACACTTAGAGCTCCAATAAAACAACTTCAAATGGTAACATTTGGAATTGTGTTTTTGTGCTGACATAATCAGAGCAAAAAGTCCTTCAATCCAGGATCCAGGGTTTGTTCTTTGAACGTGTGTATAAAGAGGCTTTGATGTCATTTACCTCTCTGAGGGAATGGTTGGAATGACTCATTTCAGGTCCTCAACAGGATCCAAATTATGGTTTAACAGTCCAGAGTTCAAAGAAGCTGTTGAGAGCAATCAGTGCTGCCAAAACTGCTCACAGCTTTCTCATTTGTCCATGGGCGCGGTGAATGAGTCATGTATCCGTGCCACCTCAGCAGCACACAAGTGTCCATACAGTTTATTGTACCACTCTGGAAAACGACCCCTGAAAAAAACCCAAAAGAAATAAAGCGTTAGCTCACTTTGTCATAAGCTAAACAACGCCGACTGACAACAACACTAGGCCAAATCTGTTTTTTGTTCCTCACAATCATCCACTCACCTGCAGTCAATTCTGGAAACATGCGTGAGTCGAGATTTGTTGGCTCCACAAGGCTCAATGAAGTAGCGTGAGGTGAGGACATTGGCCCGAACGCCTACAACAGGTGACCCTTCATGGTCTACAGATGTACACACAAGTGCACATGCGCCCTTTGGCAGGTCTGTTACCCAAGTTCTGGTAGAAAGAGCAGAAAGAGTTGTAAATAACAACGAACCATTAAATCAGAATAGAGTAGCAAAAATATGAAGAAAAAGCTAACCCAAGTTGGACAGACAGAGAGGAAGAGAGGGGAAGAGGTCTACCTGAGCACCACATGGTCTCTGGTGGGATGTGGGGCCATGGTGTTCCTGACGTACTGGTACACCTCAGTCCTCTCGTCCAGGGTCTCTACCACTCGGCTCTCGAGTAGGTCTTCATCCCAGTGCGCCTGCTCCCGTAGCACCCGTGTCAGAATCTCCTCAGGACTTGCAGGCACCTCCACAGTGACCTTCCATAGCCGCAGTGGAAACCCATCATGCACCTGAAGAAACAGATTGAAAGGCTGCATTAATTTACATATACTGTAGCTGGCTTGCAAGGAGACTGGAACAGAATGTTAGTTTAGGCAATTTCTGAATAAACTGATTTGAACCTTTTTCCACTGAAATTGGGAAAATTTTGGAGACAAAGTTCTTACTGTATATTAGAACAATGGATAATAATCAAATCTTATCAGTCATATATAAAGAAATTAGATGTGGTTATTGAGTCATGATTTTATGCACAATGACTGGGCTGTGTTCAAAACCTCCACTGCTCTTTGGCCAAATCAGCTGATTCATTCTGCCATGATAAAGAAAACACACTCTTTGCCTTGTCACTGTCAAACAGGAGGAAAGATAACCTCATGCAGAGCCCTTGCAAACTGGATACAGGAAATGTAAGCATGAGATAATCGTGAGGTTGTGTATGTTTTTGTATGTGTCTCTGTCAAGCTGATGTCATTCTGGGATGGAGTCCAGTGTTGGGATGGGAATGAGAAGCCAAGGGCCAGGCCAGTTTCACACGGCTGTGTCTCTATACAGGAAACTCTAACTGCTGGTTTTCCACTAGACATTTAGAGAAGCAGGAGACAGGGAGAGGCAAACACGAAGAGGGAAGGCGAATACAGGAAACAGATCATTTATAAGAGACTGTGTGCACCATGTGGTGGCTTGTTTACACACCAGTTAACAACTGACTGATGATCTGCTTTTTCTCTCCTTCATTAAAGTTTTGTGAATCCCATTACTTTCACTTTGTAGCAAACGTATCAATAACAAACACACTGACAGCGTCCATGTGAAATGAATGGATATGATCTAAAACGAACTAGTCAGAGCTGATAAGTAAAAACTGGGTTTACCTTTCTACAGGCCAGCTCGACATGCTCAGGTGTGGAGCAACTGTCATAGCCTTTGAATTTATCCTTGGCCTCTTTGAGGAGGGCGTCTAGACTTTCCTGCAGACATGCTCTGTAGCCTCCTTGCCCAGCTTCTTCACCTGCAAGCTCCTCCAGGCGTCGTGGCAGCAGTGCCTGCTCCACATAGGAGTTCCTGCAGCGATTCATCTCCTCTGGTATCTGGTGGAAAGGAAGAAAAAGTTAGACGATGTGGGTCAGGACAGCTTGTCTTGAAAGCTAAAAATGTCCTACAATCAAACTAAGTCTCTATACTATACATGTTTTGTTTGACATTTTGTAATGTCCTGATTACATTATTCCCCTTAGTTAATGAGAAACTGTGTGTTGAGGATGAAAACAATGTAAAGTGGAAACAACACATCCTATTTTCATCTCCTTGTTTGCCGAGTTCATTCTAATTATCTCAATCTGTCTTATTTGTATCTCCAGTCTTTCAGGTTTAATTGAATCCAAACAATGGTTTAAATTTAAGTTAATTACAGTCCATTATTTCATAGGTCATCTTCCATTTATTAACATCCACAAGCAATTAGAAATCTATTTAAAAGAAAATAATTCGGGAGGTAACTGGGTTGTGTGATGTCACCATGACAAGAAGCCAGGAAGCTCTCCAACAATCTAATAAAACTCTAACCACTAATAATACACAACATGAAGCTTTTCAGTAATTACTGTAACATGTCAGATAAAAAGTGCTGGGCAGTGCATCATTTAGGCTCAATAGAAATTAAACTGTATTATGAAAAGTGTCATTTCCTGATTATATGTCAAGTTTTCAAGTACAAATAGGGCATTTGCAGAAAACTGGAAACAGATGTCACATTTATTTTATGTAATCATATCACCGGTTGAGCAAATGACAACATTGGATAAATGAGTTATATAACTGGGACTATGTTTGTTTACAGGACAAACACTGTGAGACAAGGTGTTCGACAAAAACACAGCACAGTGAGCCAAACATGACCTTCATTGAACTTCAATGACTTCAGTGGCTGTTTGACAATTTAAAAATCCTAATCAGTAATTCTTAATGTATCTTCGTATGTGATCTCCTTCTTTTTACTGACCCTGAAGAGTTTCCTGCACTCCTGGATCATGTGTGCCAGGCCATGAGTTGCAGCCAGGTTTTCATTCAGGTCCCTCTGGTCCGGCTTTCCCAGTGTCGGCTTCCTGTTCATCACCCTTTACCAAGGAAAAGGGAAAAAGGAAGACAGCGGGATTAGTAATGGAATCCATAAGATAGGGGCAGCAAAGAAAAAGTAGAGGAAGCGCTATGGGCTGAAGGTGGAAAAATAAAGTTCTGCTGTATACAAATGATGAATTCAAAATTTAAAATGTGAACGAAAAAATATATTTTTTTAGTTAGCTAAAGATGTTTATGCAACCTTTCTACTTCCTCTGTCTCTCTCCCTTCCTCCCTCTATTAAGCGTTGCCCTCTTCCTTTTTCAGTATCCTGCTCTTGTGTTTTTTTTAAAGTGACCTTTTCCTGTTTTCACAACCTACAGCAAGTTACATGTTATGTATGCTGCTAATACAATAACGGTGTCAGTGACAGCAATGCAACAAGTCCCACAGACACACCTTGGCGATGAGCTCTCCTTACGACGCAAGGTGTTGAGGTGGAAGAGAGACGGGGCAAGGCAAACAGCCAGGTTGGTGGGAGTCATCTGGTTCTCAGCCACACTGGCCGTCACGTCACTCAGCAGACACAGCAACGTACGCAGTGCCTCTCGGTTCTCATCAGGTAGCAGCAGCACTGCAGCACGAGCTGCCTGCAGACGGAGCTCTTTAGGCATGTCTGGAAAGGAAGAGGGAGGCTGTCATTGCTCCTTTTTAATAATGTTACATGCAGCAAAACACTAATGAGCATAACTGTGCTACGTAATCATGTTTTTGTATCAGCTGGTTAACTAAGGAAGGCGTTTTTCAATGGAGCCCATTTTTCTGCCTGGAATCATCTATGATGGGGTCGGTGTCAAGCTTAGTGGTTCACATAAACCAACACGTGTGTTTCATCCTTCATGCACAGGACTAGATACTGTTTCACACACAAACAGTTCCTACTTAGCTATTCCAAACATAAATGAACAGGACTTGAGAGGATGCTCATGCTAACAGTGAGCCACAAAAGAATGAGTCAATACTGTAGTCATGTGGATTTACAGTACATATATGACCTCATGCCACAGGTATTTCCTGCACTTATCTTGTTTGTTTTCCATTTACAGTTTCACAACTTCTTTCAACACAGCAGGCAAGCATCTACAGCTCTAAATCAATACACTTGTGTACTCCTACACTTACAGATTTGTGGCCCTGTATGCAGGGCAAAGGCATGTGCAACTGCATGTGGAAGTCTGTTCAAGATTTTGTTTATACTTTCTGTGTATGTATGCATATGTATGTGGATTCTTACATTGATATATCTGGAGGAAGGTCTCAGATAGTTTGCTAGTGAGCAGGGGCTCTGGCAAATCTCTGAAGTACTGCTTCAGCATGTCTGCAACATCATAAGCTGACTGGCCCTCGTAGTTGACTCCTCCCCCATCCGCACCACTCGCCTCGTTCATCTGGCGAAGAGCTTGGATTCGAGATTTTACTCCTGACTTCCTGAAAAGTCCCACCTGGACAGAGAGATGGAGACAAAGAGAGAAAAAGTTACATCACACATGCACAAACACAGAAACCAGATTAAGTCAGCTCTGATTTGCTTATTAGTATCAGTATTACCATGACTGCAATATTTAATCTTATCATTATAATGTATTAAAATGATTAATGTGTCTGTCTTCTAAAGCCGCAGGTAGTTGTGGCTGAAAAATATTCTTTGATGAATCCCTAAATCTAGAGATTATTGTTAATATGGTTACATCACAACAGAGCCTTCTGCCTGTATTTACATGAAGCTCTCATGACACCCAGCAGGCATTCTTGTATGACTTCAGTGGCCTTTTAAGGCTGTACAAAATCGCAATGTTGGGGAGGAACTAAGAAAAAAGGCCAATGACTTCTTCAGCCTGAATATTTTCCACAAGCTTTCACCACTTCCAAACAGAGGTCCAGCATTGAAAAGAACACCATCATTTTTTTTCTCTCTTTTGACCTCCATTAATATCTATTTTCTTCTCATTCCCCTTTTTCCTCTATGAATGTACATGCACACTGAAATAAATCTTACATTCTGTCTGTGGATTAAACAGACAGACACAGGTGACTTAACAGCTGTACACTTTGAGTCTGTACAGACACTTCAGTGACGTAATGGCAAGAAAACAGAAGGGGGGGAAAGACAGAAACTGTATATACAAATTGACTAAGTGGGTATCCAGATTTATCTGATTTACTGCTCCATTTTATCTAACAACCAATGAGAAAATCATGGATGAATATTTAACTGATGGAAGATGCCCTGAAATTCAGATACTATGTAACTTTAGCATCTTAAAGAACATTTTTTCCTTAACTGTTAAAATGGAAATCAATACAATAAGCTAAATGATAGGATGTCAGACATTTTTACTTTACATGTACACATGCAATTACAGTATAAGCACAGGTTTACGTCTACATCTGTCCATACATGTATGTTTCTTTGTGTACTATATGTCACCTGGTCAAGACACTGATTGCGCAAGTAGCGCATGGCCTGCTGGATTCCCTGGGGGAGGGGCTGGCCTGTCCGCTGCACGATGACTTGTAGCGGCACACCGAACACATTCCTGTCTTTGTAGTCGCGCACCTTGATCCGCTTCATAAACTTTGGCACCGCCCTGAAGCATCCAACAACAAAAGTATCTCATCAATATATCTGCAACACAGGGTACTGGTGAGAAACGTACTGACATGAGCGTTGATATACAACATTTTTAACAATTCAGCTCTATAAGGACTGATAACTAAGCACTGAATTACACCAGGTTTGTCTGACTGTGTGTGTTTATGTTCAAGGAGAAAACCAAGCAGCTGCTGTTTCCAGGGTTATGAGAGAGATGGATAAACAGGGTAAAGGGAAAGGGGAGTGGGGTGTAAGCTGGGGTGTCAGAGGGAAGAATCTCTTGCTTTATACATCTGCACGAATGATTTGTCTCATTACTTGTTAGTCTGTGTGTATGAGTGTGTGTCCACACAAATCTATAAGCACAGATCCAGAGCTGAGACATGCAATTCAACTGTTTCACAAGAATGCACCCACAGATTTATGGTTGTGTGTAACTATCTGCATGGGTGTGAGTGTGTTTAGCAGAGACGCTATGCGTGTCTCAGTACAAGCTTGTCTTTGTAAGAAGCGTTCACAAGACCCAGAGTGCTTCTCAGAAAGTCATTTGGGGGGAAAACGGAAAAAAGAGCATGTTATGGTGCTGGCACAGAATTCTGAATATGTGTGGGCCTCCAGCAGCCAACAAGTAGCCTCTGTCTTTCAGTGAGCCACAGCCTGTCATAAGACTGTCCTAATGCCTACTATTTCTGTCTACAGAGAGCCTCGAGTAGAAAGTATCAGAAAATTGAAAAATACAAGACAAAAAAAGAGATATTTCACTTTTAGTTAACTTTTCTCATCTTACTTTGTGGAGCAGTATAAAGTACAACTACGGAAAACAGGCAATCCTGGGCAACATTTTGGGTTTCAGCAGTTATTTTACTTTACTACACAGATGTTTTGAGCGTGAAGAATGTCAAGTCATTTCTGACAAGAGTTAAGTATCATATTTCACTTGCATTTTGTGCTGCTTTTAGTTCAGGGTTTCTCTGTCAAATGTATTTCTTTCAGAAAAATGCAGCTCTTGTAACAAAATAAGAAAACACAGAACTTCAGGAGCAAAGCAGCAGTGCAACAACAATGATATTGGCGGCTGATTTTAAGCAGCATTTGAAGTGAGGTCAGACCAATAGTGTGGAAGTGTTAGAGAAGGTAGTGGTCGAGGGATAATTGTGGAGTACAGATTTTTCCAGCCTCCAGCTCTTGTAACACCATGCGTGTGAACTGCCATGATTTCCCTGTTGAGAAAAAAACTATGTACGCCCATTCCCAGCAATTACAGGCCTGGGAAAAGAATGTGAAACCCAACCTCTGTGGACAGCCGTCACCACACCACACAACAACCTGCAGATGGAAGGAGTTGAGTAGGATGGAGGAGTAGTAGTTGGCTGCCTGAATGGATAACAATTACCCAGACACAGAAGGCATTTCACGTAAAAAAGCTTAACACATCTTTGTGTGTATTGAACAATCAGCATACAAAACCACCTTCTGTCCAGTACTTCTGCATTTCCCTTACATAAGCACTCCCTCTAGTCCACTCACCAGCTGAAGCCATGTTTGTTTGTAGGGGTGTGCTTCTCCAGCAGAGCAGTGAGCTGCAGAAGTGAGAGCTTCTGAAGTAGATTCATCTGTAGCACAGACTGGCAGCTAATCTGGAGTTGGGCAGAGGCCAAGCTGGGCCGATGGGAATTCTGGAAGCTTGGCCAGCGAAGTTTCTGTGGTCTGGAGTAAAGAGAAGAAGGAGAGAACATAACTTCAGATGTGAGAAGAACAATTTTGTTGAAATGTCTCAACTTCTGGGATCAGTGTCATGCTTTTGTGTACACATAAACTTAGAAAATAAGGCACAGCCACACACAGTATTTGTAGTTGTGTGTGCCAAGTGATCAGTTCAGGGATTACAGGGATTTATGTACACAGCAATCAAGAGATTGTCCAAAAGACTAAAAACCTGCACCTCCCCCAAATGTAATTCTGCCTGTGGATTCCTGAAGAAACAGAAACAAACTCCATGGTAACCAAGCGGCATTCCAGAGTATGCAGCATTACATAAGGAGAGAAGTCTGAGCGCGTCCCCTTGTTTATCTTTTGCTGTCACTTTCGATTGAAAGCTTTTTTTTTGTTGGTACCTTGTTTTGTTGCTCGTGAGCTTTTTGTGCAGTAAGGTAATGTTTGGCCAGAGTCAAATAAAAAAAGGTAAGTAAAGACGAATGCACCCATCGGTTAGCTACACCTGTTTGTCTGTTTGTTCAGAAGAACTTTTTTTTAACAAAATAAACTGTGAGATATATGGATTTTCCACAATAGGACTGGTTCTGGAAAGAGACTGAGCCTGTTTATTTTTAGAACATCAAAGAATTTAACACCACTATCATCTGCCTACACTGCATTAGATGGGAGGCAATCAGAGAAAATATGACATATGTTACAGTTTAAATGGTTTAACCACATTAGTAAAATTTCTTTATATTTTCTTCACTGACCTGCTGGTTCGGGTTAGAGATGCTCCAACACCAGAATCTCTTCTCTCTCTCATCCCTTCCTCCCCTTCACCCAATGGGTTTCCTGTGCTGTCTTGGTCACTTCCATTTTCAGTCTCCTCCAACCGGTTTTGCAGAGGAGAGGACGGACAAGGGGAGGCTGAGTCCAGTGCTGAATCTGAGTCTCCCTCTTCCTCTTCATCTTCCTCCTCCTCCTCTTCACGAGCCACAGCCTCTGACCATGCGTTAACAAACCGCTGCAGGCCGCTAACATGTTGTAGCACCTCCTCTAGTTTACGTTCATCCCCTTCTTCCTCCTCTCCTTCCTCCTCTCTCTCAGTGTAGGGCACATTGTCATAAAAACTTAGCCGGCTGTCGACGGACCCTGAAGAGCTGCGACGCTGGCGTCTACTTTGCCGTCCTCTGAGGATGACAGAGTTTCCATTATCGTTCCCATTATTGCGTGAACTCCCATCTTGCAGTGCTTTGGGAAAGGTTCCAGGCTTGTGACCTTCTGGTAAGTAGAAGAAGATCATGCCATCCTCTTCCTCCTCCTCTTCTTCCTCCACTTGCCTACTATTGTCTCGAACACTGCAGTTGTTCCTGCGGTTCTGCTCATCAATGGTCATCCCACTACTAGCATGGCAGGGGATGGGTGGGGCAGATTTGGGTGGAGGTGTTGGCTGACGATCTGAAGCTTGCTGGAGAAGGCTGAAAGGATCAAATCCCTCCAAATACATACCCCCTCTCTTACTAGAGCCTGCTGCGGTGCTGTGGCTGCGGGCGCGCGTCACAGGGCTCGGGGTGCTGACTGCACTTCCACTGCTAGCTTCTGAGTGGCTGCTCCCAGTACTTCCAGTGCTGCCGTTGCTGGTCTGAGTGGAATAGGATACAGAGCGATTGCGGTTAAGTGTCATAGTCTGAGTAGGATTTCGGTGGTGATTGAAGTTCTGGTTGAGGTTGATACTGGAGATGTCCACACAGTTGAGCCTTCTCAACTTGTCATCATCTAGACCCTCTTTGATGACAGGACCACTGATTTCTATCTTCCCTCCACTGGTGCTCCCCTTCTTCTTCCTCTTGGAGGTGCTGCCACTGCGCAGTCGAAGACTCTCCATCCTCTTCAAAAAGCTTTTAGCTCGTGAGCGTGTGCTTTTGCCGCTGCCACCTCCTCTGTCCAGACTTCCACCAAGTCCTACCATCCCTGTTTTCACATCAAATGTGAACTGTCCAAGGGTCTCCAGTGGTGACGGAGGCAACCCATCAGACAAAGAGTCTTCATTAGCACATCCTGATCCACCTGTGCCTGATGATGAGCACATACTTGCTACAGAGCTGGCACGAGTCGCACCAGTAGGCATAGCCTCATTTACCAGGGCAGCACCATGACTCTTCTCTTCCCCTCTTCCTCCACTCCCATTGCTATGGATGGAGCCCACTTCAGGCTGTTCACTGAGGTCAGTTAACACACTCTCTGAACTATTGCCTTCACGTAGGGCGTGCTTTCCTTTCTGTGATACATGTTCCTTCGGGAATGGTGGCTGTGCAGCATCTGTGGGCAGTGTGGAGAAAACCTCCAGCTCCTCCATACGAGACCAGCGCTTGCTGTCCCTCTGGAAGGTCCAGCGGCCACTGATGGCACATGGTTCATCCTCATCAGAGTCCTCACTCTGGAAATGGAAAAAAGAGAAGGAGAAAAGAGAAGGAGAACATTATGCACTGTAGATTTCTTTTCTGATATGTCTTTGCCTTTGCCCAAAGGATTTTACAGAGTTACAGAACTTGTTTCATACATAATTGTCAGCTGTATAAAAGATATATATCCCTTCACAAAACAAAAAGGGAAAAGTGACCACTATAGAGTCACAAAAAGAATGCATGCAACTTCCAAAAATGTACACACCTCCCCCCAAGTTTGGTTAATCTATCTCAGACCCCGGAGGGAAATCAGGAAATTCCATTAAGACCCCCATAGCTCATAATGCAGCCGGCCAGACTGGGGTCACCCCCCCACCCCCACCCCACCCCCCCGACGTCTTTATCCCCTCTGTCTGTACTTATGCACAAACACATTGAGTGTGAGACACTGGCACCGATACGCTACTACTATCAATACTTCTTCCTTATCCATTACAGAGATAACTGACCTCTGTCAAACACACACCAACACAAGCTGTGCTGTGAGATTCCAGAGGAGACTTCTTCACTGTTTTCTTTTTAAAAGCTGTAAACTGAACTTACCAAAACAAGCAAAGTTTTATGTGACAACAAGTTTAAGTGTATGAAGCAATCGACTTGAGAGGTTGTTAAAGATATTATCATAAGCCTTTATAAAAATGGCTGGAAATGACTAGTTTGAATAAGAAAAAATGATCAAATGTATGTACCACTACTTGAATGCCAGTATTTTCACTGGGTCCACACTAAGACATCGTCACTTAGATGCTTTGCAGTCTGGAGTGTGATCTATCCTTGCTACCTACAGGGCTTTCACTAAAGTCAATGATTAAAAGGGAACAATAGAGATTTTTGTGAGATTTTCATATTCCACTGACTTTTTTGCCAAGTTATGCCAGTTGGAATGTGAGATAACTGTGCTTTTCGTTGTGCACAGAGAGCAGTGAACCAATAGCCAACAGCATTTCAATCATTTGTTGACATTCTGGAGATATCTTATCCTCAAACCATCAAACCACCAAAGCATACACTACAGTGGTGGGTGCATAGAATGCTACAAGGAGTCTGCAGATTAAAACTATTATTACGACAAGACAGAAATCCAAAAGAACGACAGACAGAGAGATGGGCATTTAAAAGAGAGGGAATGTTCAGACATGAGAAGATCAATGCATTCCTAAGTTGTCTACAGGGGGAGTTGTGATCCCACAAAGATGGCAAATAACCTCTTTGACTCCTCTACTCTTCTCTGCTGACTTCTGAAATGAAAGGTGACATAGAAAGGGTCATCCTAATGAATACCACCACACAGAGAACAAGGATTTCACTATGTAGCATTTCAGGCCATTAGTGAACTATGGTTGATTTGGGTAAAAAGAAGTGATTATTGTCACAAAGTGGCATTATACATCAGTCTATAGTTTCTAAAACTGGATTATTCACAGAATTATCTAATTTGAGGAAGATAAACGATTTTAAGAGGCCTGTTTCCTTGCAAGAAAAATCCAAGAAAGTGATGTTGGATGTTAGTAGTTAAGTTTCTTTCAAATATATACAATATCGCACACATTCAAAGACTGTTATGGTCATGATCACAGACAACATATATATCGTGGTCTGTTCTGCAAAAGAGCCACACGGGCAACATATTAATGCATTTCTTTAGCATAACTGTTGGCCAGAAGTGTGAGGAAGTGTTTGAGAGAGAAGGGGAGCACATATAGATTAGGGGGAGTTCCTGGCAAATGCAACCCCTTCATTTAAACATTAAAGCTATCCTCCTTCCCCCTAGGGTCCTCACAGCCTACATGATATAGAAATAAACCCAACAGGTTCCTTCTCATTAAACTAGAAGAGAGAAAACACAATTTTGCCCTATGGCCAAGAGTGAACTGATGGTTGAGGTGAGGGAATGCAATTGTGGTTGAGGAGATTGCAGAGGGGCTTTTCAGAAAGGTGTGGAGCTCATGTGAGTGCATCTGCACTTACTCGTTTTCTTTGCGGTGATATCTCCAGCCTCATTAGAGCACACTTGTTCAGGGTGTTCAGTCTCCTGCAAGCACAAACACATTAAACTGTTTACATTTAAAATAAGCCTTAACATGATCTAGCACCCTGATTTTCTCTGCCATCCCAAGAAGATGTATGATGGAAGAAAGAATGAACCACGATGAAAAATAGAAGACGTGAAGAGGACAGAAGAAGCGTTTTGGTGCGCTCAGGCTGGCTAATGAGCTGCTGAAGGATAATTCCCACATGAGCAGGAAGAGAATGTGAGGGAGACAGAAAAGCAGAGAGCAAGGAGATTGAAGTCTGCTGGAGTGGCGACAAAAACTTAGGGAGGGGGTCGAAAGCTTATCCCCCCAGCCACCTGGAGAAGGGGAGCAAGGGTGGTGGTGGGGTCCACCCTCTGGAGAGCTCTTAGAGCAGATCATGTAACAATGGAGAGATGGAGGGATGGGAACTGGGGGATAGTTGGGGTTGTGAGGAGGGGGTGAAAGGCTGCCAAGAGCAGACACTGAGATGATAGCTTCCAGATGTATGGAGGGACACCTGCTGTGGTTTATTACTGAGAGTTGAAATTTGATGAAGCAGTCGACTCCATTAAAGAGTGATTATCCTCCTCCTCATATGCTAATTAATAAGGCAGTGGCACCGATAAGAATGCAACCCAGTCTTCCTCAATGCTACTTTATTAAGCCATTTAACCCCTGTTGCATACACAAACCAATGCATGAGACGTAAAGCTGTCAAACTATTTATTCCACAGTTGTGAGCAGCAAATGACGCAGAATGCCCTGTGTCTTCTACAACACAAAAGAAAGACAGGATCTAAAGAGCTTTGCGTGACTGCAACATCCAATAGTGAAAGGGAGAAGTAAGATAGTGTATGCCAGGACTCTAATGACTGAGGTAAACACTATCAGCCCCAGAGAAAGAACAAAATGAAAAGAGACAGTATGGATATGGAGAACTAAATGGAAAGAGGCAAAGGTACAGTACATAGCTCCAAGGTGCTTATCGTGTCATTCTTTCATCTCATCTGCAGCTTTCCATAGCATGCCTCCTTTTGAAGTCATGCCCTCATGGTTTCACTTGGGGGAAAACAAGATATAGAACAGAAAATAAAGAGAAGAAAGAAAAAGAACAACATCAAAAGAAAGAGAAAATAAGTACAAAAGGATTAGTATGACTCGTAATCTCACCTGCAGAGAGCCTCAATAGCGTCTCGATCGAGGAAGTCATGGTCTCTGGTGACAGAAGAGATGTCTATGGGGAACTGGGCATCTAAAGAGAGTGGAGTCAGATTAGTGTGGATATGTCCCTGCCACCAATTGGATCAGCATGTTCAGATAAAACTAAAGATACAACCCCTAGCTCTCAAAAAACACCCACCCACTCAAACACCCACCAGGGCCTTCCGTCCCACCTTCTCCCCCATACAGCCTTGATGAAAAGCTAAAAGAGGAAGTAGCGTCTTAGCCGACCAAACAAACACAGCTGCAGCTTTCAGACACAGCAGGCAGGGGGGATGTGGAGCACAGAGGGAGAAAACAGGGGATTGACTGAAGAATGACAATAGGTACTCCACCGCTGCTCAGAGGCCCCACTTCCTTTTCTGCTTCTCGTTCTTTCTCGCTATTCTGCCTCATTAACAGGATCACTTATTCGTCAAGTCCCAGCATTGGTCAAGGCTCACAGTTAAAGTGTATCGTATCTTCCTTTTCCATCCGTGGATGTATACTGAGATGTTTTCTGGAATGTGTTGACCCAACCCAAAAAGGGAATCTTGCATCTAAACCCTCAGGGATGATCCTATTCAGCTAGGCCAGCACCTTTATCCCACAGTACTGAGAACAGGCCTATCAGTATGCTTATCTTTAGTGGGGCAATAGTCTTGACAGCACAGACAATTGAGATTGTCCCTCGGATACAAGTTAAGGGAAAAATGTGTCATGCATTGGAACAAATTCCTACTACTGTGGCAAAGCGTGCAACTGACCAATAGGTGAAGCTGAAATCTGAAGAGGGCTTGATTGTGGTTTGCACTTTTGTGTTGGCGCTTGTGTATGCATGAAAACAATGTCATCACATGTGCAGGAACACAATGAGGTTTCTGCTCAAAAAGGAAACATTATACGGTCAAGTGACAACAAGCAATGACCTGTTGACAAAGACGGGTTAGTTCTGCTGTCATCATCCTGTAGTTACATAAGGGCAACTGGTATGCTCATGTTATTATTTAGGATAGTCTGAGTAGTGACATGAAGAGAATGTATAATGCATGGTGGTGAGGATGTATTTAAAACTCAAAGGCATTCTTTTTCAAGTATCTGTAAACTTCGGAAGATACAGAAAAGAGGTTTTGTGTTTGTTTTAACAAGCTAATTGCAAAAGAGTAAAGGCATACATACAGGCCCAAGAGATCAAGTTGGTGTTTCGTGTGCTTAATAAAACAGCATGGTCGTCTTCAACTACTGTTGTCTTATTAATATGAACAAAGATTCTGCATTCAGTTGATCCCAATTTAATCACAGCTAAATAAAATCAGTTTTATTACTATACTATTGCCTAAGTGACTTCAATATTTTTCAGGAGAACAGAGGTTAAATGACTCAATTGTGGGAAGGTACTGAAAAAAAACTTTCACAACATAACAACATGAGAATATCAAATTTTCTTGTCTTCTAAGTGTCTTTACCTTCATAAAGTTGGGCGTATTGTGGAAACCCTGCTGCCCGGAGCCAGGTACAGGCCTCTTTGGCTTCAATCTCTACAGGTGAGAAAGAGAGGAACAGCGGACAGGCAAGTTAAGAAAGGCAAGTGTACTTTGACACAAAGGCTGTTATTACCATCAAAGTGTAATTGAAATGTCATTTAAAAATGTTATCCTGTGAAAATAAAAATAAGAAAAAGCTCTAAAGTTAAGCACTCGAACATCCTAACAGCTTATCAAATGTGAACCCTTGATCTTATTAGCTATTTCAAACTCCCTCACTCTCCTCTCATGCTCCTACAGCAGAATACAAAGGATCATTCGTGCAAATTGTTTTAACCCTCTTACATGCCAAGTGTGTGCTACCTAAGCGCCTTACCTAGATAAGACAGTGTATTTTGATGTTCACACAGATACCTCCAGTGGAAATGTCTTCCCTGTATGACTTGTTCCTATTTAATATGAATATGCTATTGTGTGATTTATTATTCGAAGCTGTGCTTTTGTTTGTTTTCTGGATCTAAATTATTATTTTTGATAAAACGTTTTTGAATACAGTGCAGCTGTGTACCAGCTTCTGGTACCTCGTGACGCCGATTTGGAAAATGTGTTACTTTACGTAACAAACTCCCTTAAAACGCAGGGTTAACATTGGGGTTTGTTATGCTAAGTACGCTGACTGAATGTTGAGGTCCACTGTGGGTCAGAGGAGCCAAAGGGACATCTCCCAGTTATGTGCGAAAGCCCTTTAGCTGACATACAGTATGCCAAATGGCTGCCTATGTCCCAACCTCCTCAATTGTACCACCATCACCACAATAGTCAGCAGTCTGTAGACAGACACAAGTCTCCAGACCTTAAGGAGTTGACTTTACAATGTCCTCTTTAGCAGAATAACAGCAAGTACAAATGTAGCACAACCTTGAGAAAAACTTCTAAACAAAACCAGTGAAACAAAGGAAGGAAAAGACTGGTTTTGTTTTAAGGCTAAAATTCAGGCATGATAGTTAAAAGTTAAGAGATTGTCTTCATTAAACTTTTAGTATGGGTGTTATGTTTGGTTATGCCTTGTTGAGCAGTAAGCACAATGAAATACAGTGTAGTTGATTTTATCTGTGAAACACCAGTCTAGCAGTTCCACTTCAGTCCAAGGCTAAATTACACACAGCAATTTTTGCTCAAGTTCAAGAACAAGAGTACAAAAAGGAAAACACAAGTTGTCTCCAAAGAGACTTAAGACATTTTCAGGCATTACATACAGATACAGAACAATAGTGAATGTGAAATAAATATTGTGAAATAAGTGAGACATTTTTGACTTGACTTGATGAGGACAAAAGAAAGTTGACTGTAAAACACTGTGAGACAGACAGAGAAGTCAACAGGAGACTACTGCTGTAAAGGGTCTGGGCTCAACCATATACAAGCATTTACATACCAACAACAAGCCTAGACGGCAGACAAACCTAGTAACAACAAAGTGTGACATGGCCAGGACAGGGTCTCTCTCCTCTGCTACCACAGAGGACAGCAATTTATGATGCAGCCACTGTGACACCAGCACGCACCCATGTGTCAAATGACACATTAACAACTATGTATTAACTCTATTTCGTGTGATAAACGAACTCTACTTTCCCATAAGTACATTAAAGATTCAAAATTCAAAGAGCTTTTTTAACGTGTGTGTGTGTGTGTAAACGGGGGGTTGTGCATGTAGTTGTGAACTGGCATATCTAGATGTGTGTGTTGAGTCTAGTATTTTTCCTGTGAACCCAGAAGAACGAAGAACCCAAAGGGTAATTACACCAACATTCTTGAAAGCAAGTGTAGGAGATTCTTGGGTTTCCTTGTGTAGCTATGCGTGTGTGAGTGTGTGCATAGTGTGTGTTTGCAAAGACCAACCTCATGTTTAAAGACAAACCACTCAAAAGACAGTAAAGCTATTGAAATGCAAATTAGACACATGGTTAGCTTTCACCCAAACCCCCCAAAAAGCTTGGGGATCCAATAAGTGCCTTTGGAGGGAAGCTTTCCAGTGACACACCCCATTGGGCTAGAATGTGTGTCAAATCTACTTTACAATGACATAATATGGACTTAGACTGCCTAGGAAACAAAATAATGACAACAGTATTGTGCAGGTGGATCAAACTGAATAATATTTGTCACCGTACTGTATTGTGTCTCCATTCATTCACAGAGTGAAGCAAGAATATTTTTCTATCTTTTGTTTGGCTGCAGGAAGTGGACGGGGCATGGGGCATCTAGCACAAACAACCTAACAATAGAGCCGCACACATCTAGACTCTGAGATGCATCTGGAATAGAAAAAAAGTTGCTCTGAAAATAGGTTTACAAGACTATATCAGGCACTCCAGTCACAAAAATGACAACCTACAACACTCGGTCTCATCCATCACATTTTTCTTTGCATCGACAACTTAAGATTTGTGAGCCTTTTTTACTTCCCCACTGTCCACCCTAATTCCAAAGCCCTCGCCAGGGAACTACCTCACTTCCTCTTCCTGCTTCCCTCACAGGAAGAGAGCCAAGCGGCGCTCCAGTGGCCGCCGACAACCCGGCTATAAGGCCCTACCTTCGTTTGTTCCTGGCCAGATAATAGGCAGAGAGACAGCCAAGACAAACACAGGCTCCGGTGATTGTGTGTACGTACCAAACGTCCTCATGGTTAAAGACAGCTACAAAGCCACAAATGTCTTACAGTAAGCACTTACGACAGCAAGAAAGGTCAATGACTGAGTTACTCTCAAGCTGAAAAGTGAAGTTCACCACCTTGAAATGATGGTGATATCTGGTCTACATGTGCTAAGTTGGCTGAAGTACAACAGATTACATGAAAGCAGTCGGGCAAGCACTATGATTTCAAGGCCAACCACAGCACTGAAAATACTACATGTCCTTCAAACATGGCAAGCTAATTACGCAGTACACAGTATACAGTTGACCACATGTTCCACATGTGTAGTGTCATTTCTGAAGCAGCACATTTTTTCTTCATGTTTAGTTTTGCTGTAGTAACAGCTGTTTAAGATGAACCAAGATGAACACTGGTTCACTACAACTATATCAGCCTTTTGTCATTTTGACTGTGGTGACTTCAGGCTACAAAATACTATACAGGATCAGCATTAGGTAACAGCAACACAAAGTAACATAAATCAAACCTTTAACCTTTTTTCTCGTCTTATTACCATCACTTGTTTGTCCGGTTAGCTAGCAGACAGAGAGACAGACAAAGTAACAGAGGGAGAGATAAATATATTGTATGAATCTGACCAGATATGACCAGAACATCTGGTTCTGCTAAGGAGGTGTATCGTGGATGAATTTGGGGCCATATCCAAAGTTGTCTCATCAGTAACAATCATATAGAATAAATGTTACACACTCTAATATATTATATCTATATATATTTATGTCTTTATATATTTATATTTAAATCTGACTTTTTCAGAAGAAATGCAGATCAGTCATATCGGTTAGATTGAAAACATCACACATTTACAAAGGCTGGCTTGAATGAGCAAAACCAAAACTGTGAGACAGAGTCTTTCTCACTGTCTGGAACAGAAAGATGAAAAGAATATCAAAAGATAGCAAGACTAATGTGAGCCAAGCCAATGTTAATAGAGATTTTGGATGGATGATGAAAAAGCTTTTTTCATGGAATGTGGTCAAAGCTGTATCTGGGTTCACAGGAAAAATACTAGACTCAGACTCAATAGTGACTAGTGACAATCAAAGTTAGGCTTCACCCACTGCCTGGCAGTATTGACTTCTAAAATTACACATCATGGTCTTTTCTTTGCTTCCCTTTTCCCTGCTCTCACCCTCATCTCCTCTACTCTTTCTGCTTATTTCAACTCTGCTCACTTCTCTCGTTTCCTGTGGCAGGAAATTCTCACAATTGCGGGCCAGAGTTCCCCTCCAGCTCAGGAGGCAGTAAGGTCTGCCTTGGCCAAGACTGAATGCTCAGCTCCAGTGGGAGTTTGTCCGCAGCTAGAAAACAAAGGATGCTGCTCCCCACCTCAAAGGCTCTGCTACACACTGTACATGGCAAAACTGGATGTTGAGTGTCTGAATACTGGGACTAGATATTTGATGTAGGAAGACAGAGGCATTTTGAGCAACAGCTGTTGTAAATTGAGGTGACTTACTGTATCTAGAATTATGTGATCACTGCTCGGTCTGACTGTAAAACAATGGGGCATAGCTTGAGGCCAGCCAGATGGTCAGTCAAAGCCAAAAAAAATCAGTCAAAGGTTCCTATCAGCTCTGAGTCTGAGTGGGTCATTCTGAGGGAGATGCAGTCCGAGACAATACAGGTGATGTAATAAACCAGGGCAGACTCTGTGGTTCAGTAATAAGAAAAAGGCAAAACCAGATGCCAGAAACCGGCTAGTATTTGTCCTTCACTTGAATACATATTTGCAATATTTGGTGAAACTATTTCATGAATGATGATGTGATGATGTGCGTAAGAGCTTAAAAAAAAAAACAACTTTTGTCTAGCACTTAACAATTCCTAGCATGTTTTTCTTCTTGACAAGTTTGGGTCTTATCAGGGCTCTTACTTTGTAGTAACTCATAATTTACAGAACCCGAATGGTAATTGCTTGTGTCTTCTCCTTGTAAGTCGCTTTGGATAAAATCGTCGGCCAAGTAAATTAAAGTAAAGTAAAGTAAAAGCTTCAGCAACAACTGGACATAAGATTGTTTTTACTATTACCAGTGTATAATCCTTACAGTACTCTACTGGAATGCAGAAATGAGCAATAACATATTTTCTTTGTCATGGGTATTATGTCTTGTGAATCTGTGACTGAGACAGCTGGCGTTAGCTGAGAAGGCCTGGCTGTTAGCTAAGTGAGATAGTGCCAGGAATATCACCATCTGGCTGGCCTCAAGCTATGCCCCATTGACACACACACGCATGCTACAGAATAATAAGGTTTCTACCATGGTCTGTTCCAGTTCTACCACCAGCAGGCATGGGCATGCATGCACAGATACATATACATGCAATCTTACAGCTGGCCCAGATGGATCATCGCAGAGCTAACCCCAAAGGTCCCTGTGCACGCTGGTGACAGATTTATGCTTGCATAGAGCACCCTAGCAGTAGATCAGGTGACCAGGCGTATTCAGAGCCTCTGAGAACCTTTCCACAGCAAGATGACAGCCTACCTGCTGGGACCTCAAATGATAGCTATGCATTCAGACCTTCATGTACCTTCAGCACAGGGAACATAAGAGTCAGGATGAACATATGTGTCTCCTCACAGAACACGTAGGAACTGTGTGCCAGATGGATATAAATCTTTCAAATAAGCCCCCAGCTCACTTCCTGTTTCACAAAGTGTGCAGATGAAGCACATTTCCTTCACTTGCTCTTCTCACATAACAGACACCAACTATAACTACTCCTGATAGAAAAAAACACAGAGATATGCATGGAGAGATAGAGGGAGAAAAAAGTGAAGGCTACATCGCTCTTTTACTGGATATCTGAAAGACAGGCATATTAACCAGTCAGGAAGAGCATGTGGAAGACACTGAGTGAGTTTAATACTGTCTCCATATTAATACTTACTGTAAGTAATGTTCATTCACCTTGCAACATAATGGCTGGATGCCTGAGTGTCTTTAAGCACGTTCCTAATGGTTATATGGCTCAACTGAACCTCATTGCGCTCATATCTGTTCCAGACCCGAGGTAGCTGATAAGGAGCCATGTGTTGGAACAAACAGTTAAAACCGCTGAGACAAAGGGCCAAAGCCCACAAATCACGTAAAGTCAGTAATCACAGAACTGAAAACAGGATTTTAATGCAGCCACAAAACATCCCCTCAGACCCCCCCCCCCCCCCCATTAGCAAAAGGTCGAGAGTCAGGCAAAAGGCAAAGGCAGTTAAACAAACTGCGGTCACTGAGACGGCAGGACTGGGGTGACACAGACACTTCAGATTATCTTAAAAGACACTGTGCATAGTTTAACAGGTGACCCAACTCGAATCAAAAATTCATTCAATACAAATCACACCGTGGAGTAAGCGACAGTCTACTAGAAGATTCAAAGAACCGTGTGCGTAAAAGTCTCTCAATTCTCTCAAAATTAGAAGAAACATTTCCATAGGATAAGGTACCGGTGAACAGAACATCGGGATATTCCGTGGGTTTTGAGCAGGACTGGGGATATTTGGAGACGCGAAGAGATCCGCAAAGGAGTGAGTTTTCTTATCTGACAGCCCGCAGCGCTGCGCCTTAAAGAAGACTCAAAAGGTGTCTCACTTTAAGGTAAAGTTCAGTGCTTTAAATTGTAAAAGCAAGTCAAAATATCATAGTGTAGATTGTTAGTTATTCCTGTCGCCAAATTATGTTTTTGATAGATAAACAGGAAACCGTTTTAACGTCCGGACACAATGATAATTTAAACGCAAAACAAACGAATATCGAAACACTTAATTTAATAGTTGTTGAAAGGACTTACGTGTTAAAATCATTTTTAATGTCTCAGCATAAAACCAAATTCCCGGCTGCGCCCCAGCGGGTTGTGACTGTCCATTCAGGTCCACTCCACTGTTAGGACGAAGCCCGCATGATAAATCCAGAGTAGAGAAAACTCAAACTATAGCGCCAGATCCACATGTCCTCTGGTCGTTGCGTAAGACAGTAAATCCATGGTTATAATTTGATTTCAGATACACAATTCACAACTCAACTCCGCAATCTTCAAATCGGTCCAACACCGTGAGTCCTTGAATGAAGCGGTTCCCAGCAGGAATGTGAATGGCTGTAGTGTGATTCAAGCTTTAGGAATGGCCAACTCAGCCGTGGCTCCACCCCCACGCACTCCGCTGCTCCACCTGACAAGGAGCCAGACACACACACACACACACACACACAGATCCAATCTGGACACCTTCAGCAGCTCATAATGCGCAGGGAAGTAGTTTGT
>JAUBNQ010000001.1:11525022-11535701 GCA_032353495.1 Ctenopoma kingsleyae | reverse complement strand
TGTGTACAGTTCACACTAACATTTGCCATGTTTATTAATTTAACTACAAAGCCCCCAAGCTCCATATTATGGTCATATATGACAATTACACATGTTATAATTGATGTCTGGGGATGGCATTCAGTGCTGGAAATGATGTGTCCCTTATGCACAGAGCCACAAAATTACAACGTGGAGGTCTGGATAATGGACCAACATTTAGCATGCAGCAGACCTGCAAGTAAACTTTGCCTATTTTTTTATTTAAAATTCATCCATCAATAAAAAAAACACCTCAGCAAGCACAAATGAAACACATACCAATCTGATGAAAAGTTATACTAAAGAAAAATACAGACACAAGCCTTTTAAGGATTCTTTCGTTCGTTTTGTATAGAAGAGGCTTTTGTTGTTATAACAACAGGAGTTCAGCAAGCTGACTTCCTGTTGTAAATTCCCCCTTCATGCAGTGGTTTCCTCTGCACAGGCTTGTGAGCTTTAACACATGAAAATCAGAGATACAAAACAGTTGAGAAACATAACTATTTCATCCAAATGACATATTTCCTGTCAAGGTCATTCAAAATGAAGCCTGATTATGCCTTTGCCCTTAGCCATTATCATAAAAAATTCCAAAGTGTCAAATGTTTCCATTTGTAACATTGATTTTGTAAATGTATTCACTGCTGAAGCTGAAGTAAATGTGGATAAATATGGAACACTACGGAATTTCCAGTATGTTAGACTACAGTACCAGTCTCGATGCAGGAAGCGATGGAGAAAGAGTGTGTCAAACGGAAGGAGACAGGAGGAGCTCTATGGCAAGAAGGCTGGCGTAGACTGATGGGTAGGCCAGGAATGTGACCTTGCACAAACACAGTGACTCCTGTGTGTAGAGGCATGGTACAAAAAGGGGGATAAACCAGAGTCAATCAAGAGCAAGGAACAAGTAACAGAAAAACAAACATCAGTCATGAACTGTTATTGACTTGGCACCATGCTGATTCAGTTCCCGGTTACTCCTGGCTACATGTCAAGGTGTCCTTGGACAAGACACTGAAACCCCGTAGTAGTGCCAACATGTACTGTCTGGCAGCTATCCAACAACAACTTCCCCAAGGAGATCAATAAAGTACTAAAGTTAGCCTTTGTTAGCTTGAGCCTTTAGCTAGCTAACTAGCATGAACTATACTGTTATCAACAACACCGCAGTTAAATAAATCTAATAAATAATACACAGATTTTAACTATACAACAAAGCTTTAGTTAATGTTGTTGGTCATGACAACAGGTTCTTGATTGCAGACCAGCAAAGAGTTAGTGCCATTTTTCCTGGGTGAGGGCCGGTTCTTTGGCTGTCGAAATGTGAAGAACTGGTTCGAAATTAAGTACTGGTTCCTGTCAGGGGTATCAGTGATTTGTCATTTTAACATTTAGCTGTGTGCAGAATAACCAAACAAAATATAAAATCTTAATTAGTAAAGTTAAGAGGTGATAGTAGGTGATTTTTTTGACAGAGCAAGGCTAGCTGTCGTGAGCTAAGCTAATCTACTGAGGAGCCTTTTCATATAATTCTCAACATGAAAATAAATATTAATATTTTTAAAAATATAGATAAATTTCCTCATGCGAATAAAAATTAACACTTAATGTTGATTCCTTAAGTGTGCACTATGGTCAGAATCCACAAGACGGTTGTTTTCAGTGTGTGATGATAAATACTGGGATGCCCCAAGGTCAGCCCTAAGGTTCTGGGTAATTTTGTGAATCACAATAAATTTATTTTAGATTAATCTGGAATTTCAAGAAGGGAAGAAGGTGATGGAGAGCGGAAACAAAGAGAGTGAAACAACAAGGAGAGCCAGACAGACAGAAATGATGAGTCAAGTTATTCACCAGAACCTTCCACTCCATAATGTTGGAGAGACCCTCCCATACAGGGCCCCTCCAAGGGTGCTAAACCACTTCCTCTTTCCTCAGTTTTAATTTCCTTCACCTACAACAGAGTGCTTCAGATTATGAATCCAGGTAAAAGGTCAGGCTTTAACCCTGTTGTTGGTTAGATGCCCATCATTGTGTTCTGTTTATACTATTCCCACCAGTTTATATTTAGAAAGGAACAGAGTACATTTACTTAAGTAAAGGAACATTTTTGAGGTATTTCTCGTTTACTTGAGTATAACCATTTCCTGCTGATTCATACTTTGCTGCATTTCAGAGGCAAATATTGTACTTTTGCTCGACTACATTTATTTGATAACTCTACTTGCTAGCTACATTTTGGATGAATAATTAGCTTATTTTCCTCTCATCTCTGACATAAATTTTGTTGTGACTTGGCGCTATATACATAAACTGAATTCAACTGAATTATACAAAACAGTATAATCCATGTACTTTATTGATCCCTGGTGTGAAATACAAATGTTTCCCCACTGTATGTAAGGTACAGAGCTGGTAAGTAACTAATTACATTTACTCAAGTACTGTACTTGAGTACAGTTTAGAGCTACTTGTACTTTACTGGAGTATTTCTATTTTATGTTACTTTACTTTTTCTCCACTACAAACCAGAGGAAAATATTGTACTTTTACTCCACTACATTTATTTTAACATCAGCAGTTACTAGTTACTTTTTGCAGGAATAGATTCTTATATAAATCATTATATATTAAAATCCACCTTCACCAACTTCTGTTTCTGTTCCACAGTCTGTAGGTAACAACACATTTTTACCATAATTTTCACCTTTGAGAATTTGTTGAACAAATCACAAAACTTCTACATTTATGTTTTCACCAGCATCAAATTCTATATTGTTAAAGTACACTTTTTTCATAGTAGAGTACTTTTACTTTGGTACTTTAAGTAAGATTTTGTGCATGTACTTTATTAATTTTACTTGAGCAGAAAAATTAAAGGGTACTTCTACTTCTAGTAGTGGAGTATTTTTCTAGGCAGATACGTTTTTACTTGGTTATTGAGTTTGTGTACTTTATACACCTCTGGTAAGGTAATTTGAAATATTATAATATGGAATAAAAACATATAATCATCAAAAGAGTATATAAGGTTGTTAAAATAAGCTCTACCATTACAGCTACAAAGTGATGAACATATTAAGGCATTAATAATTATAATAGAATAATTAGGTTTTCATTGATAATAAAATAATCCATTCTACATCGAGTACTTTTACCTTTGATACTTTTGTACATTTACTTAAGTAACATTTTGAATGCAGGACTTTTACTTGTAAGAAGGTGTTTCTAAACTGTTAGGAGGATATTTTTTTGGAGGGCATTTTTATGCCTTTATTCCATAGAAGCAGTGTAGAAGAGACAGGAAACGTGAGAGCAGAGGGAGACATGTGACTCGAACCCAGGATACTGCGGTTACATGGCATGCACCATTAATCATTCTGGACACCCACTGTTGTAATGACACTTTTTAAAGAAGTAAGGAATATCAACAAGAAATGGTCTGATCTACTTCTTCCACCATTCAGAAGAAAAAGCATGATGCCGCTAACTACAGCCACAATCAAGAAATAAAGACAATTCACTCAACCCTCAAGTGTATCAACTATTCTAGTCAAATAAGAAGGGACAGAGATGAACCAATGTCAACCAATGTTTTTTCTGGTTAAATAGTATAGTTGTAGCTGTCTTCTCCGATTCCTCAAACATTTCTTTTGGTATGACACTCACCCTCTGTGGGTTTAAAAAGACAATGACTGTAAGACATATGTTTACTCAATATACAGTATGATCAGCTATAGTTTTTCCTAAAATACTACTTGAAGGAAGTAATATTGAGACATGGAGCCATATATGTGTTTGTATGGCAAATGAATATCATTCATTATTTAAAAAAGTTCTAATTCAAATCTACTACATGAAAACGCCAGTCAGTAATGTGTTGATTTAAGAAACTTATTCTGCAGAAGGTTCTAATTCATGAAAATAGCAGTAATCACTGTGCATGAGAATTTTTCTGTTTTCACATCACATGCATCATCTCCTAAACCATACCCAAACAATGATAAGCTCAGCCATCAAGTAATTTTAGATGGTATGTAGTATGAAATGAGTTTTTTGTCAGTCCTTGCCATTCCAGTGCATTAGTGCTCTGAAGGCCTTGTGAAGCTCTGTGAAGCTGAGGCTGTAAAAAGCATCACAGGAATCCCATAAAGTACACATCTTAACAACAAGTTGTCAGTTGTAACTCTGCAACATGACACATCCTCTTTGTGCACAGGAAAGCTGTGACACTGACCACTCACTAAGGTATATCCAACGCCGCAGGGAGGCCATACAGAACATGAGCCGTGGAAACTTTGTGTTGATCACTAGTGTGCTTCACAGAGACTGTAAAATTAACCATGAATGAGCTGTCTTTCATAGCAGTAGCCTTAAGGCCATGGTGTGTGATGTAACACTGTCACAAATGTGTCATTCCCAGGGGCTTAAATGGTGGAGACACAGAGGGGGCTTTGAAGTGTCACAATGAACACTGGGCTTTGTGCTCCATCAAGTTCCCCAAAACTCCCATCATACCCCCACCCCCTCTCCAGAGTCCTGCGTTCCATCACACAGATCCAGAGATGTAGGCTACATAACTTGTTTACATGAAGTCAGATTGATTTAAATGAAGAAAAATAACTGGAAATGTTTAAGTCCCTTGAAGTTGCCAATGTGCATTTTTGCAAACTATAGACTACTCGTCTTAAATATTTAAAGAAAAAGGTGGTGCTTGTATGCACACACACACACACATACACACACACACACACAAGCAAGCGTACTGACAGCTTCTGTGCATTTTCTGTGAAACGTTTTCAGCGAGCAGCAGTAATTAGAGGGAGAGAGACAGTGAGAGTGAGTGAGGACTCACAGCAGGCTTGGAGACAGCAGGGGGCAATATGAAAGCCTCGTCCCCATGTCGAACCACCTCTCTGGTATTGTTTACCAGCGGAGGACACAGGGGGGTATTTAATGAACACTGCCCCCCTGCCGGCAGTCTGAAAGTGGGTCTGTCCATCCATAGTTTCCTGATGAGCCTGTGCATTATGGGAAGACTGCTGACAGAGAGGTCGGAGCCAGAATGAAGGGAGCAGTCACTACAGATTGAGGTTGTTCTCAAGATCGAGTGATAATAAAGCGTGCAAAGAGGACGACAGAGAGCACAGCCAAGTGATGACATAACATGCCAATACATAGCAGACTCTTCATAATGAGAAACCCATGAGGCCTGATAACTGCAGCCCTATAGCTGAACAAATAATACAGTGAATCAATGCTTGTGTTTAAGGCTGTGTATTTAGACAGAGTTACATATTTGAGTTGAATTAATAGGGAATTTGAATTGAAAACTGGAAATCTTTTTTCTTATTGTTGAAAAAATAAATAATAGAGAGAAATTATAGATGAGAGGAAAAGGTAAATAAATACAGGTCAAAATGTTTTGGTATCAGACTCGACATCCAGTCTGGCTCTTATCTTGGAAAGGCGACAGGCTTGATGGTTTAGCAGATGAGTCTATATCTTATCTAGACTTGCATCCAGTGTCTCAGAACCAGAGCCTGTCCGCCTCCATTCAACCATCTCCTCCCACCTTCCTGTTGTGCCCGATGTTGCAAACACTAGACAAAACTATAAATCAAAAATTGAACTGAAAAAAACAGTACTAGAATTGTTTCACATGAAACCAGACCACTACACCCAGGTGAACCGCAGTCAAACACTTCTCAAGGGTCAAGATTCTCATTTTACCAGTGAAAAAGGTGAACTAAACACATGAAAATGAAAGAAGAGCATACTCACCAGCTTTTTCTTTTTCAGGAGTTGTAAAGGTGGTCTGGAAGAGAGAGAAAAAAAGGATTATAGTTGGGATCATTTTTTTATGAATCATTATCAGCATATGTGATGCCATTCCATCCATCCATCCATTATCCTAACCACTTGTCCTCGCGGGACTGCTGGAGCCTATCTTAGCTGTCATTGGGCAAACTGTCCGACATATAGACAGACAACCATTCACAGTCACATTCACATTTATAGGCAATTTTATGGGTTCAAATCCACGGGTTGGCTGGGATTCGAATCCACATGCAAAACATTTAACAAATAACAATATGTGCTCAGTGTTATGATAATGGGATAACTACATATTTATTACCTTTGAATATTTTCCTTGATAGACAATGTTCGATTTATGCTTCAGAATCTACACAAGAGCAAATAGAAATGTAGGGGTCTGTTTGTGTGTGTGTTGAATGTAACTGTGTCCAGTTCTGTAGGCCCATCAGTGTGACTACAACAATCCTTGCAGATTACTGTACACAAAGATGTGTTTGTGTATAATGATCAACATTATCACAATATATTACTTTTCGTCCCTTTGAGAAGACCACTAGAATGCAGTTGTTAAAACCCTGTATGCATAGTTTTCTGACGTGCACACAATAGCAGAGACTACTGTAGAAATACCAAAATCATTTAAAGTCAAATCAATTTATTCAATGTTGATTCAACCCTCACAGAGGTAGTCTGGAGAGTTATTGGTTATAAAATTACAACACATTTTATTATCACAGTAGATTCTGCTCATTCTGCACATCTTGTAAAATGTCTTTCTTTGGATTTGTTTTGGGTTTTAGAAAATACTACGGCATCGACACTGAGTTTCTGGTAAAAATAGAGCAGTCTTATGTCATTCCAGTGGTAAAATATGTGTGTGTGTTTTTGTGTGTGAGGGCAGCAGTCAGCTGGAATGCAAAGGTCTCTCTTGCCTCTGACTTTTGACCTCAGGTTCCCTGGCTGACCTCCACACCCTCAACAGTTTTAATCCACACTCCCCTGGAACGCAGACTGAGCAAGGAGGACAACATGCATTCTCGACACAATTCATCCATAGTGACTTCTGTGTGTAAAACAAGTATATCTACTTCTTCAGATATTTCTACTGAGATAAATGTTCTCCTCCTCTATGTTTATTTTTTCCCCCCTCAGGCCCAATTAGTGGTTTAGCTGAGTGTCCTGCTGTGACTACTTTAAAGCCTGTTTACCCTTTGGCATCTATTTACAAAGCAGATTCAGCACAGACAAAAACACATCAGTTTGACATATGGAGAGATACACCTCTTCACTTCTCTTGCTAAGAGCTAGATGAGAAGATTAACACCACTCTAACTGCTCTTACCATGAGGCCATCACCAGCAGTCAGTTAGCTTATGAGAAAGACTGGAGAACAGAGGAAAACTGCTGATCTGATTCCTCTGCCTACAAGCACCTCTTAATTTCACTAATTTAAACCACAAGACTCTGGGAAATTTCTGGTGATGACAAAAAAAAAATGTCTGGCTCACATTTGTTTGCAACAGGGCAACACATTACTTTCTGCTTTTAACTTTAGAGGTTTTAAAGATTTTTTTTTAGAAGCCAGTGGACGAGCTGTCTGGGCATGCATACAGTACTTTATCTAAGATCCACACAGCTCCATCACTAGTGGTAGATCCGCTGAGGTGTGTTTGATTATCTGCATATTTTCCTTGTCTGTGGTTGTGCATCAACATTTAATCACTTCATGGGTCACATTCCAGACACACAGTGGCCAATTTATTGGTGATTAATAACCTAAAAAAGACAACCCAGGCCCAGGACAAGCCCAGGACTCACTACTCACACCACTGTCACTAAATCACCAGCATGAACAGACCAACACGAATGAGGTGAAATCAGAGTTAGATGTACAGATTTATATATTTGTGTCTCTGCTGGCTAAAAGGATAAGATACAGTACAGTTTCACAACTTTTCAATACACAATACACATTTACAAGCACCTTAACATGAAACATCACTATTATATTGTTTTCAATTTACCCAATTTAATAAATGAGCATATTTTCAAAAAGTATCAAGACCGTTTGTCTTATTTGTTAACATTAAGAAAAACACAGCTTAACACCACCCCTATCTTTATCTGCTGTTAAAACTTTCTATGTTACTATTCTTTGTTAAAATGTTGAATCAAATAGTACGTTATATTTAAGCAGTACCATATCCATTACTGAGAGAATATTTGTCAAAGATGTCTTCAAATGTAGGTTTTTTATTTACCCACAGAAGCATTAACCTTGTATAATGGAATCAATATGGGAGGTCTCTGTGACTTCTCTGCTTAGCACTAACAAGACACTTGAGTTCACCAGTGTGCGCCCTTCCTATTGTGTAAACACTCCACCACGGGTTCCTGTCAGTGACCCATGAAGTCACTTACACACCATGTAAATCTTACTTCTCACACAATGCTGTGATTTCCCTCATAATAGCACTGTGGAATAAATGCGAGTGAAAAAGAACAGAGCCTAACAAGAATGTGAATGAGTGGGTGAGGTACCAGTGTTTTCATAACACCACGGCTGCATATTTTCTTGATGTTTGCCTGCGTTTCCCCCTGGCATGCTACAGTGCAGGCTATCCCAGTGTGGGGTTGTCCAGACCGTGTCAGGTGTCCACTTGGAGCTGTAGGGTACAGAGCTACATGCATCAGCTGCCACATTTACTGCCGCTAATTTACTGGAAGTGGGTGTGTGGGACCACAAGGGCAATGGTATGTGTTTGCTTTACAGGAGATGAGTGTGTGTAGTGGTCTACAAGCATGTGTGGCTGCATGATTAATCTCTGTAGGGTCATTACTGAAACCACCATCAACCAGTATAGTAGCTTTTCTCACAAATCATTTCAAATTGAAAAAACCCCTGTTACTTGTATCAGAAATCTTGGACATCAATGATACATCTGCTCATGTACTGTATATTTCGATAGTATGAATGCTATTGAAATTAACAACTAGAAATTGGTATTTCTAGACTTTTACTGTATATACTGTATACACTTGCAGGATACAATACCTGTTTTGGTACCTGTTGGAATGAGCATAAAATAAATGTTTTGTTTACTTTCAAAAATATGAACATGTTTTAAACAAAACCCTTTAAACACTTCCAATGTGAATTTTACATTTCCTGTCTGCTTCTGTACTGTCTGCTGTTAAATTAAGGCAAAAATGCCAAGACAAATCTTAATGTTAATATTAAACATGCAGCTGTACAGGAAGCATGGCAACAACAAGAATTCCCTTCTCGTTTCCACTAAAGTACCTATGAAGTTGTTAAAACCTTTTCTGTCTGACAGTATGAAATAAACAGCATTATGTACCATGATGTTCCAGCATTGAAGCAATATGATGTTTAAACTGAGTGAAACATTCAAATCTAAGACTCTGTGTTGTTTAATATTCTACATTTTCCCCACTTTCAACCCTTGATATTAGATATCTGTGGAAGCTTCGGTGTCTTCACAAGCATCTAACATAATGTTAAGGGAGTTTGAACAAAGTTTCCTAATACAATAAGAGTTTGTTGATATTGTGTGTGGCTGTATGCATGTTATCTGTGTGAATTAGTCATGGAGATGTTAAGCAAGCCATTGGCATGTGGCTCAACAACCCCAAGCAGTCCTCTATGCCTCTGCCACCCTCTCAACTCCAGCCCACCCTCCTGCACTGCAGCTGCAGTATGTGTGTGAGAATGTGTGTGTGTGTGTGTGTGTGTGTGACCACCCATGGTCTGTGCTGGCTTAGGATTAAGGGGCTCAGGCTAAACCAAACCTTTTTCTCCACCACTTAACGCAAATGGCTAAATTGGTGCAGATGGCTTATGGTCAGGTAAGTTGGCGGCTCCAGCACTAGACGTTTAGGGTAACTGTGTGTGATAGACGGAAGAGAGACATTGTGTGTGCTTGTGAGTGCACACGCATGCATGTCCAGGGCCATTGGAGATGTTATCTGGAGCTCATTCTGCTTTTTGACTGGCATGAATGTTCTCTTTCTGCCCTGCTCTCATAAAGGAATTTATTCTCCATGCTCTGTTGACCCCCAAGTGCACGTGTGCAGAGGAACGTGGGAAACAGTTTCATTTTAGTCTTTAGCCCCTCAATCCCTCATACTTTGTCCCCCACGTTCCCATTCCACATTTTAATAGTTTCCATATGTCAAATTTGGTGTGTGTCAACAGGAAGTGATGTGATGACTTGGTGTAATGATGCATCGGAACATTTCCTGCAGAAAAAGTATATTATTGTCCAGATGTTGGGCTTAACAGCTATTTGAAAAGAAAACAACTCTGGATGAAATTTTGTGACGCCTTAGGAACATGTACTGACATCTGGTTTAACACTAAAAACCCAGGCTAAATCTACAGCATGGATGGGTGCACTTCCGGTCTTTACTGTTAAGAGATAATGATTTCACCAAACACACTATGCAATCACTCAAACATTTATACACAATGACCACAAGCTGAGGAGTCATTCGCTTAACCTTAAGTCATGAGATACGTTTTGTATGGGGAGATGTTGACTGAGAGAGAATGAGAAAAGTGGATATGCACACACACAAACAGACACACAAACATTGCCTTTGTTTACAAGAGTAAGCAGGCTTCTGGTTTCAGGCGGTGTGTGGTGGGATTTAGTGCTGGGCCCCTCGAGCATAAACTCTGAACTGTTGACTGGCCCTGGGAATCCACAAGACAGTAACTCTTGACTTGTCTAATCATAAGACTGTTCCTCCTTAGAGGCAAAGTAACTTCCCTTCACCAAACTCAGATTCTTGGTCAATCTTGGACCATACTA
>JAUBNQ010000001.1:11491240-11506868 GCA_032353495.1 Ctenopoma kingsleyae | reverse complement strand
TTGTAATTTTTGTCTCTGTCTCTCTCATTTTGGAATATAAATGCCTATAAATATAATTATTTCATTGTCAGTAAATACTTATTTGCTCTTAAGAGTCATGATTACAAACTGGACTCTAAGTCCCACGTCAGATAGGACAAGCATGAGTATTCTCATAGGCATGTAGCATCACTGGTCATATGTCTTGAGCAATCAAATGCATACTGTAGCTAAGAAAGACCTATTCATGATTCACCCCATAATCCCCCACTGTTCAGCCCCTTGGCTTCTTAAGTGGAGCACTGAGGACCCAAAGGAAGCAGCTTCACATTCCTCACTGATATAGTTTATTATTGGAAAAATTAAAGCCTACTTCATGGGCATCGAAGAACACAGTGTGTTTGCTCACAGAGGAAAATGTAGGTAACTTCTGTGTCTCACCCATAACTGAGTCAGTTTGAGTTCTTGTACAAACAATGATTGCTTTCAGGAAATTCTGTTGCACCCTTTTTAGGACTTCTTTAAATAACCATTTTCTATGATGCTTGCCTACTATTTGTGTGAAGTTATAAACTGGATCTTGGGTTCATTGACACTAAAAAGAAAACTAAACAAAATGCCAGAGTCTCATCTAAATTGTTAAAAATAACATCAACAAACCGCACCAAGATCTGTGCAATCTTTTTCCTGTTACTTGCTATGCCCTGTGGTTAACAATTCCTTTACAAAAGTCTAGTCATCTCAATTTAAATAGCAGTGTTCGAGGGCTGGGTACACGAACTTGAGCAATGACAATATTTTTGAATGGAACATCCCAGTGTAGCTGATGCAACTTAAGAACATTCAAGAAGCCAGTGGATGGTTGCATTGCTGTCTTAATTGAAAAAATGGATTTCATCATTTGTTGTTTTTGACTTGCTTTGCTTGTTTTGGTCAAAGAACAAGAAGTTGTTGTGGGAGAAACTGAGGGGGCCTTGCCCAGTGACCATGGGTTATAGTGTCACTGTTACCGTGGGAACAGGAAGTACATGTTATTGAGGATGCAGACCATAACATGCTAAAATAATCTATCTAATCTTCTTGTGAGAGAGTCTGTGTGTGCATAACAGAAGGGACGACACTATGTATGTGTGTGAATGTGATTATGCATGTGTCTGTGTATGCATGTCAAGGTTATTATTGTATGCTAAAATGACACCTAATATGAAAACTATTGATTTTGAAACATTTAAAATAAGAAAAGATTTTTTTTTATTGTTAATGTGTCATTCAAGGTGCACACTATTGTGCTTATGCCGAGTTCGGTCTGATGGTAGCTGGATGTCTCCAAAGTCTGTGGAGCCAACGATATAGCGCTCCAAGACCAACAACTTAGTCCTCAAGTGAATAAGATAGTTAGAGCGAAGAAGCAGTGAGAATGATGTCAGCAACATATCCAGCATGCAGTAGACTCTAAGAAACTGTGTGCAAAGAGAAGTTAATCAGAGAAGCAGTAAACTATATTTCAATCACGTTTAGTGTTACATGTTACTTCATGATCAGCAGATTATTTTTCGCATCACACTTGTCTTTGACGACTTTTATTGTTAACTAGAATTACTGAAACTGAAACTAAAACAAAACAGAAATGAGTCCATGACATAAAAACTATACTGAGTTTAATAATTCCACTGGTGAAATAACTAAAACTAAGCAGAAATTCCAATTGAAGCCAAAAGTAATAAAAGAAAAAAAGAAATGTGTAACTATTATAACCTTGGTGTGATATGTTTTGTTGGGAAAATTAAAGGATATAGACATGTTTCGCACAAAGTCCCATTGTCATTCACCCACTGCGTACCATGTGTTTTCTGTTCTCTCACATAGTTTCTTAACATGTTGGATGACCAACAGTGTCATATTGCCATTTTAAAAGTCACTAGAAGTGATGACTGACAGTCACTGCGTTTGTGTTGGATAGCATTTGGTCAAACCTACTGGGGATACACAACCACCAGAACCATTCACTGGAAATGTACTTCATCGTACAACAAGGCTTCAATTATTTAATAGAAAGGCAATTATTTTCCTTTCTACTGTAGTCATAAATGGAATATACAATTTTTGTGTTGCATGTAAACACAACTTGGCCATTATAAATATTTGGATAAGCCCTTGCTGCTTCCTGCTTTCAAGAAGCCCAAATCAGTGCACCCAATATACGCAGGTTTTTTGAAAATAGGATACCTTGATGAAGACCTTGATGACGGCACAAAATGGAGACTTTGAATTACCAGAAAATTCCAATCATGTAGAACACTGAATTAATTAACGATGACTTAATCTTGGACAAACCGGAATAAACAAAAGCTCAAACCAAGAAACTCATCGCAATTTTGCCTCTTTGCCTCTCATTTGCTCACTTTGCTCACACACCTTTTCCAGACATTCTGGTCCTTTGTCCTCCAGAGTCTCTTATCAAAACCTGTCTTTCAGATTTGTGTCTATTTTGTGATGTGATGTGTAGTCTGTCCTTTTGCTGTAGTAGTCAAGAGAAGGCCATTTGGTCATGTTGTACTTTTTCTACTGTAATTTCTTTACTTTTCTTTTCTTTCTTTTGCATCTTAAAATGGATTGGTATCTTCCAACTCTCCCAGAAAAGAGCAAAAATAAACTCGAGTTGAAATCTCTTCAAAATTAATCAGCATTTCTATCATTAAAATATATTATATTGCATATATACTGTATATTCCCAGTTTATAATGTAACTTCCCACCAACAAATAAATGTTGGTGGGAAGAAACTTCTACCAACAATCTACCAATTCCATTTCCAGATATGATGGAACTTGGAAAAATGCAATAAAAACTATAATCAGATTTTTTTTTTAAGTTGTTGGAATTCACTTTGCTTGCAAAGACTGAGTCGCTCTTTTTATACACAATCAAGACACCTTCACCTGCCAATTAATCTGTTCATTCTGGATCTAGCACAGTATCTAGCACAATTTTTTCCGTGTTGCAGGTACTCTCAACTCTAAATTTGCACTTAAAGAAAAGTACCAACTTTTCTGGAAATTGGGTTTGTACCTGCAACACAAAAACACCCAGTTCGTGGGTAGGTGTAACAACAGCTGGATTCCATTTGTGTACTCTCGCTTAAACACATGCCCAATAACCCTATAACCACTCACACCTGAGGACATTCAGACACTCATGTAGTCTTAAAATATGTGCAGGAATGCACACACATGGACATCTACTATACTAGGACAGGCAGATGTGTAACTTTGCTCTTGTTTTGATCTTTTTTTATTATTAAAACTCAGATTCAGATTTGTGCTCGTTTAGCAGATGAATGAGAAAGCAGCTGTCAGCATTTGATTTCACTGGCTCATCTTAGAAAATACACTGCTTTAACAAATAATTGATTGTTAAACTGAAAACTGAGTAATTGGTTCCCAACATTTTCATTAATTTTGGCAAAAAAAAACAAAACAATATGTACGTGCAGTGTAGAGACTCCAAAATATCAGCCTTTTGGAGTTCAGCACATCTTCCAAACCCTGACCTTTTCTAACAGCTTGACTCTTGAACATATCTGAGGACAAGGACACATAATATTTATCATATTGTCTTGTTTATGAGGAACAAATCTTGAGCTGGGACCAGACCATGTGAGAGCCAGAAAAGTGACGTACTACATCCCCCTCCACCCAAGATTCTGTTGAACATATGCTGTGCTGGCATTGTAGAGATCCAGGAAAATGTGTTGTCCTAAGACACCGTTGCCACAGCAGCATCAGCAGGGATTGCTTAAGTCCAAGAGTGAAAAGATGACGGGCCAGGAATTGTTTCATCATTTGATGAGAAGTGTCTAAGCAGTTATGTTTCTACTCCATGTTTGCTTGCATTTTGGTTCCAAATGTAACCTCCCAACATCTGCACCTTCACTGACCACTCTTGTGATCCTGCCAGATTTATGTATATTTCTTTACTTAGACTTTTGTTTTTAGTTCTTTTAAGTTATGTATTATCAGATATGGGGAAAATGTGGAACACATTATTTTAAAAAGGAGCTACAGCTGCAGTTACAGTACATGGAGGGAAAAGTGGATCAAACTGCCTCAGTTAAATATTTACCTTCACTTCTGGTCTTTTACGCAGTTCAGTAGAGAAAATGTTTATAGTGCAATGACAATGTGAGGAAAATAAGACGCAGGTCACATCTTCTGCAGGGGTACAGGTCAGAAAACTTTCACAATAAGGAAAAGGAACTTCTGGAAAAACAGGAGGCAGAGTATGATGCTACTTCCAACGACAGTGAGAAGAACCGAGATCAAAGATGTTTCAATGAGCAAAGACTGTAGTCCCCCAGCAGCGAGACTACAGAGGTCTGCCTGAAATTAACCAATAAATTAACATTGAATGGAACAGGCAGCTAGCAATAACATGGCACAGACTGCTGAGGGCGACAAAACCTCATCTAGATTTGTTTACATTAAGTATTAAGTTGTAGATAAGTCATTTAGAGGGTCATTTACATTGTCAGCGACTTTAAAACGCAGAAAAGAAACAGTGTATGCCGAAATGAAGGATAGGGCCTGAATCGAGTGGTCTGTGCGAGTCCTCCCAATGCTTAGCTTAGTCTTTAACGTTTATAGAGTTTATTAGAGTGTCAGTAGAGTGGGAAACTGGTTGTACTAGCAGAAACACGTGTTGCTTACAGTAAGCAGCTGTTACAACAGCACTCAAAACCTGGGTCAACGTGAACGCGTACTCACCTTTGTGTGTTAAATGTTTGTCGCAGGAAGATGCAGCTAGCGTGAACGGCAGTGCCATAAGTTCGCAGTGTCTTCTTTCCTCCAGCAAACGGCGCCAAATTCTACGCGCGCAGTCAGCAGAGAGCGACGCTGCATTCATGGCACCTTTGCAACATCGTAAAACCTACATATTATTAACATAATAATTATAACGATTAGAAAAACCATAATATAAAAAAATAAATACATTTTTCTTTTTGTACAGACCTATAGTACAGTATAGATGCTACTGTGAAAAAGTATCAATCGCATGCTTTAAAGAGGATCATTTGAGGCCATTATTACTTAGAAAAAACCCAATATCAATACTTTTCTATATCTAATACGCTTATTTTGTGCAATAGCATGTTTGTCCACTAATACCCCACCACTTAATCAAGAGTGAGACTACTACTGACTTTTTTCACCAGCTGCTTCAAAGTAGAAAAGCAAAAGGTGCAACTAAGGCGACAGAAAAACAAACAAAGAGGAAAATACAAATGAAAGCTTTGATGATAATTGTGATTTTTTTAATATTTAAATGCGAATGTTTTATTTCGGATATTTGTTTTTTCTTTTGCCCGATAGGTTTTATATTTCTGACAGCCCGTGAAGGCAGCACGGCAATTTTGACTTCTTCCGCCTTCACCTGAAACTCGAAGACGTTCCTGCTCACAACATGGGCGTTTGCCAGTGACATTAAAAGAGCATAAACGAAGCTTGTGACATTATTGCGTCTTTATTCACGTTTTAGAAAGAAAAGGAAGAGGAGGGGAAAGTCTAATGAGCTAAAAAAAAAAAAAGTTTAATCAAGAAAAAGAAACTTAAAGTTTGCTTCTTGTTTAGCTAAAGTTGGATTGCTCTCGTTGTTCACAATGGGATGTTGTGGCAGCACAGAGGTAAGTTTGCTCTAATATGATGGAAGTTTCTTTAAAAGTTGAAAACCGAATAGCAGGCGATCTTGGCGAAACGTCACTTCTCCAGCAGCAGCAGCAGCAGCAAGAACAACAACAACAACAGTAGCTCGTTTGTCAGCAGGTTTTATAGGAGCGGAGCGGAGCAGCTGCTGCACCGCAGTCTCAGCACAAACACACACAAGGACCGTCGCTCCTGTCTAACGCTGTCATTATCATTATTATTCTTATCATAATTATTATTATTTATGCCTTGGCAGAAAAGACGTGACTGGAAACCGCTGGAGGAGCGCAGCTGCACGGATATCCCATGGCTCATTATATTCACATTGTTTTGTATTGGAATGGTAAGTCTGTAGTTGCAATATGAAAGTAGCATTTGATTTTTGACAGGTGTTGATTCAACTTTGTCACATTGTTTTGCGGTTTGCTGAGGTGTTTATAGTAGGTTCTTCACCACATTTATACTATAGGGATAAAGTTTAGCGTAGCTCAGCACAGTGCAATTCAACAACACCACACGATGAACAGATGAACCAACAAATCTACCAGTATTATGACAAAATCTGAATGTTATCTTCATAGAGGAAGGATTTATCGCAGGACACTTGTATAAGTATTCAGGTTTGGTTGAAACTGAGATCAGATGTGTTGATTGAACTTCATGGTGGTTTTGGGAGCTGTGGTTGGTGTCGAGTCACTAAAGTTACTAATTACAATTCATGTTTTCATCCTACAGTTGGTCAAAAACAACCTGTTAAGGATGACAGTTTGGCTTCTACTTGCTAGCAATGTACTAAATCTTTACATTTAATGCGTCTACTTAATATGATCTAACCTGTGCCATTTGCAGCTGTGTATATGTGGCTACCCTATCGCCACGGGAGGGGCCTCCAGGATTATCTCAGGATATGACAGTTATGGCAACATCTGCGGTCGGAATAACACGAACAAGATTGACGGAGTACCCCTCAGTGGCAGGGACATGACGGAAAACAAGTCAGTCTGATTTAATGTCCTCTAAAGGCATATATTTGCTCTGTTTTTCTAAAAAGATCACAAACGGCAACAGAACATGTCGAAATAAATTCAGTACATCAAAGTAGACATCTTGAGTTCTCTGCACTTGAGTGTTGGTGGCACAGAAAAGGACATTCAGAATTGCATGTGTGCATGCAATGATTGCATCATGTTATCCTAATCTAATTTGCCACAAACAACTGGTTTCTGCATTTGTAAACACTTGAGTTAACTCTCTTCCATCTGACATAATTCTGAACAATAATTCTTGCACAAAATGACATATCACACAGGTGTGTAACATTGTTAGAAAAATTCTAACAATGTTTCTCCTGTGTGGGGCAGCGGAATAAGATGTCATCAGTGAGAAGGTTCATATACTGATGACTGTGTTCAGCTGCATAAGTGTGTCATATATCTGAATAAATATCAGTGTTTAATATCAGAGCTCCCTGTTTACAAGAGCGCCAGTGTTAATGTGATTATTATTCTGAGAGAACTGTCCCCAATTCTTCTCTTCTCATAATTTATATGAGAAGGTTTTGGTTATAATCATCCTTTTGGGCTCTAGCTTTTCATCAGCAAACAGCTGCAGTCCCAGTTTTACTGAAACAATGGGTCGTGCTTTATTGATGGGCTGATTGCCCGTGGAGACTTTGAATAAAAGGCGTTTTGGTTACAAAGAAAGATCTGTGTGACAGGGGAGCAAATGTCACCGTCTTTCATATTCTTCCCAGACAGACGTTATACCCAAAAATACATATATTTATATTTATGGAAAATAGTTTCTTATTTTTGAGATAAGTGTGTGGAAGTATTTTATACTGAGCAGTTAATAAGTTATTTTTTTCTGTTTTTTTTTCCAGATATGTTTTCTTTCTAGAGCCTTGCAATGTTGACCTCATTAAGAGGAAGGTTAAGTCCATTGCACTTTGCGTCTCTAAATGTCCTGCTACTGAGCTGAGTACATACAACGATTTAAAGAAGTTTGCTCTGAATAATGGTGAGTTAACTGCACAAGTGAAACTTATTTTAGAATAAATGTAGTCCAGCATAACAGAAGGTTTCAGCTGACTAATATGTACATCTGTGTATAATAAATGCTGGACATAAATGGGATATACTGTACATTAAACATCATTATAGTCAGTTTTAAAAATATTTTACTGAAACTGAATATTTAATCAAATTTTTTTTTTTTTTTTTTTTTTCTGTTAGGTTCCTATCTCTGCTCCTATGATGTCCCTTTTACAAAATACACAAGCCAACCAGACAGTTCCCCTAAATGTCCCAAACTCCCTGTTCCAGCAAGGTAATCAATCACTTCTTTTATGTTTGTTTTTAATGCCATTATTGTTAGTCCCTGGAAAAGGGTGCATTCACTGTGGGTTTCTTCAGGTTTTAGTTTAGCTGATGTGGGTACAGTATGTTTAAACAGTACAGCAGGTGACGGATGTTTTTATATATATATATATACGTGTTTATAGGAGCAACTGTATTTCTGTGTTTCTACTTATGTCATCCAGTTATTTAAGTGTGTAACTCCAAAATAAATAATACTATAGTACACTGTTGCACGACCTTCTAAAAAACACAACTAAATAAACAATGTGAATATTCTGCCACAGTCAGTAATCTATTCAAAAACTATTCTGTAAAAATAAGTGAGCTCATTTGTTTCATGTGTGCAGTAAGAGTTTCCCGCTGTTCCACCGCTGTATTCCCGCAAATGTCAGCTGCTATGCTGAATTCGCCCAGGCGTTCGTCACATTTGTCAGTGACAACTCTGTGCTGCGCCGGGTCATCGCCGGAGTGACGGCCAGCAAGGAGATCATCATGGGCCTTTGTGTTTTGGCTTTAGGTATTACACATGGTTATATCTCGCCTGCTGTATGCATGTGGTGATTTATGAGTTGTTTTTATTCATTGAGAAACAAATTGTTCAGTTGGTTGATTTAGACATGCTTATTGTGTTTGTTTGTTTTTTCCTCTTCCCAATGCACAGCTGTAATTGCTCAAGAGGTTTCAGTAGAAACCGTCAGAAGGGAAGCTATTTTTATTGTAATAACAGGAAATGTTTGAGCGTCATTGTATCCACTGAAGTTTAGCCCACAGGCGCTAATTTAAGATCTGCTCTAACTCATCTCATTGGTAAAACAAAAAGACAAAATTCATCCTGTGTCACTTTTAGATGCCTTTGATCTCTGAATTTCCGAATTTTATCAGCCTAGTTTGGGTGTGTTAGTTGTCAGAGCTTTGTGATTTATAACATATAGTCATTCCCTTTATTCAATTTGTGGGCTTTTGTCATTGATAGCTTCCTGTTTTGTTGTTTAAATGAAGCACAACTAGTCAAAATTTAAATTAATTGTGTAGTTTAGTGTGTTTTATCAAATGTTGCATTGAACAGCCAATAGAATGAGCAGTTCCCTGCAGCTTCATGTAACGTTTTACATGTTAGTAGTGTTCGATATACTTGAAGGATGTTTTTTGTTGTTTTTTTGTTACAGTTTTGTCTCTGATCATGATGGTCGTCATTCGTTACATCTCCAGAGTACTGGTGTGGATTCTAACGATTCTGGTAATCGTCGGCTCTATAGGTAAAATTTAAAAACTACATATTGTTTATGCACTTCACTCTTAAACCCACACCCCAAAGTCATTCTGACAGTTATTCTGGCACTTTCAATTACTTTTTACTGATACAAGACAAGTAAAGTAAGGATGATTCTGCAGTGGAACGCGTTTCTGTTCTGGTCTTCTGCAGGTGGAACAGGTATCCTCTGGTGGTTGTACGCTGACAGCAGGAATGCCCTTAATAATCACACCATGTCTATGTTTGGGAAAGAAGTGGCCTCAGACAATGTCAAGGCCTTGCTTGTGTATTCAATTGGTGCTACAATTTTCACGGTATGTCTGAGTGTACAGCTAATGTGTCATGCTTGCTTCTTGGCCAGGCAGCATGTTTCATTAGATCATTAGTCTTTGTGTAACCCTACAGGTGGTTCTCCTGCTGATAATGTTTTTTATGAGGAAACGAGTGGCCCTCACCATCTCCCTGTTCCATGTGGCTGGTAAAGTGTTCATCCATCTTCCCTTGCTGGCCCTGCAGCCTTTCTGGACCTTCCTCTGCCTCATGCTCTTCTGGGTTTACTGGATCGCTGTGCTTCTCTTCCTCGGGACCTCAGGTTAGATCAATGACTGGTGGAAACCTGCCGTGCGTTCATTTATGTGGATTAAATGAATGCTTTAAAACTGCATTCACAATTCAGAATTCTTTTATTGATGTATAGTTGCTTGTCAGTGCAGTACACAGACTGGTTTTTATTTCCCAAACAAGTGGAATATCAAGTTTGTTACTTGGGACATTGTGTCTTGGTTTTGTTGCATGACTAAACTCCCACATTTGAAATCTGGTGCCAGTCTCGTGATGTGGGAGATTGACTCAAAGGGCCGCTTCTGTCTTCATCTCCCACTTCTCTTTTCCACCAAAGTAGCATTTAAAACAGCAGGCCAACACAAATGAAGTTAACCAATCACAACTCTTGCTTTTTGTTCACTGTTTTTCAGTTATATTAAGACATACAGTATTAATTGCACATAAAATCTGTCATGTACAGTTTATTCCACTTGTTTCCAACTGAAATGTTTGAAAATATTAAGTAAATGTAAAGGGATGTATAACTCCTATTCTTCTCACAGGGACACCAGTAAAGAATAACTCCACAAATGTAGTGGAATATCAAATGCAAGGGCCTCTTCAGTACTTGGTGTGGTACCACGCTGTGGGTCTCATCTGGATCAATGAGTTCATTCTCGCCTTCCAGCAGATGACCATAGCTGGAGCTGTAGTCACCTACTACTTCACGAGGTACAAAAAAAGTAACCTTAAAATCTTTTTTTATGACATCTAGTGTCTTTGATGCCACATTTTCCTCATACTTCAGTTTTTATAATATATATCATTTTACTTATGCATTCTCCCTCTATGTGATTAACTTAAGGAATAAGTCCCAGTTGCCAGCAACTCCCATACTTTCTTCCATGACACGCACCATCCGCTACCACCTGGGTACTCTGGCCAAAGGCTCCTTCATCATTACACTTGTTAAAATCCCTCGCCTTATCCTAACATACATCCATAGCCAGCTCAAAGGAAAGGTGAGCTGTGAAATTATTATTAAGTTGTTTTAAGGTCGCTTTCACACCTACATTGTGGACCTGTATCAAGGCAGTAAACATCCATCAATGGAATCCTTCATACTTTAAGATATTTAACCTGTGAATCTTCATTTCTCATAGGAAAATGCCTGCGCACGTTGCATGTTGAAAGCATGTGTCTGCTGTTTGTGGTGTCTCGAGAAGTGTCTGGCATACTTAAATCAAGTAAGTAATATTGTATTGGTGAAGACAATATAGTGTTCAATGGATACAAGATCCCAAGTATTTACGTTGTGTGTCAATTTCAGAACGCTTACACAGCAACAGCCATCAACAGCACTAATTTCTGCACCTCTGCTCGTGACGCTTTCCTTATCCTGGTGGAAAATGCTCTCCGAGTGGCCGCCATAAACACTGTGGGTGATTTTGTCCTCTTCTTGGGAAAGGTACTGTACCGCTCACACGTTCTGCTTCTGTTATACTGTCAAGTCAAACTGTTTCGGAATTTACCATGTGAGATCCTTCAAACAGAAAAAGACCACAATATTTTCTAACGAGCCATAAATCTTCGCTCTCAGGTGCTTATAGTCTCCTGTACAGCTTTTGCTGGCATCCTGGCTCTAAACTACCAGAGGGACTACACCGTGTGGGTGCTGCCTCTTCTCATCGTCTGTGTGTTTGCCTTCCTGGTGGCCCACTGCTTCCTTTCTGTGTTTGAGAATGTGGTGGATGTTCTCTTCCTCTGCTTTGCTGTGGACTCAAAGTACAATGATGGCAGCCCTGGACGAGAATACTACATGGACAAGGCCTTAATGGTGAGAGGAAAGCATGTACATAGGGTTAATGTTATTAGATTTCTTTTGCTCCAGTGGGTGGAGTTTTGGTTGGATGTGCACATATAGATTACTTAATAATAGGGTTGGACCCAAATATCCAGATATTCGGACTATATTTTCAAACGAAAATTAGAACTGGAAGAGAACAAAAAAAGTAAAGGGACATTTGAGTTTTAACAGCATTTGTTTCTCTCAAGCTCCCTCTGGTTCTTTAAACTTACAAGGGTTTCAACTCTTCACTCTAACTCTGCTTTTCCTTTTGCAGGAATTTGTTGAGGACAGTAAGAAAATGGCAGGCGGTGGAAGTGGACAAGAGATGAAATCCATGGTAAATTAAAATATCTTGGTGTAAGCTGGTTCATTCCAGCTGAAAAGCAAACAGAACAAATCTGTTACCTCATCCAAATAGATTAAACCACTACCACTATGTTGTGTTCAGTTTTAATACCATGCTTTTTTGTGGGTGTGAATGACAATCAGATGACAATCTAAGTAAACTGTTTTGCCTTTCTTGCAGACACGTGGAGGGACTTTAGCTTAACCAAGTGTCAGGACAACTGCCAAACCCATTAAAAATACTCTAAGGCTTAACTCAGAGTTTACCAGCATTTCACTCCAGGGACATGAGTATGATAACATTACCTTTTATATAGAAGCTTTACACAGCTTCAGTGAACGTTGCCTTGTCTTGTTACTGCCATTTCTAAAACAGAAGTATTACCACTTTAAAGTTTGACACTAATAGTTGTACAGCGAAATCTCATTTGGGTTTGTGTGTTTTTATTAATAAGATAGCTTTCAGTGTATTGGTTTTTGTTTTGTTTTTTAACATGTGTGGTTTTCCTTTTTTTAGTGGTGTTACTTGCAATTTGAATGTCTTGGTGTATATTTTTAAAAGGATAGCTAACTATGTTTTGTTAAAGGCTGTTGAAATTGTTTATTACTTATTAAATTTTATACTTAAATAAACAGATTTGTGTTGTTTGACATTTTGTCCACATGTATAAAACCCTGCAGACAATCAATCGAAACATGTCACACAATGTGTCTCCTCTTCAGCCGCAGTCTGTTGCAAATAACACTGTCATGTTGTTAATAATATTTAGGATACTACAGTACATAATGTCACTTGATGGTATCTGTCAGTAAGTGTAAATACCATCCTAATGTAGTTGGCACAAAAATGGAATATTAATTAAATAGCACGTTCTCTATGGTTCCTCTTTACTAAATCTCACTGTTTTTCAACATGAAACATAAGGTACAATGTAAACACATAAAAGGCCAACTGTTAGACAACGAAGGAAAGAAAAACAAATACTCAGCTGTCAATTCTAACTACAGCCACTAGGGGGCAGCAAATCCCGTCAAATGTATATTTCAGTTTTATATCCACTGTGGATGTCATGCTCTTCAAAAGTAATGAGAAGACGATGACATTATAACCTCATACCAAAGCTAATAGGTTTATAGTGAATCCAATTGTGGAAAATAAATGATGTTGACATTCAGATTTTTCATCTCTTGTTGGATGTACTTGCATATTTCATGACTTCATTTTGATTTGATTTAGAAAAACTGAAAATGAGTGTTTAAAAAAAAAACTTTTGTTTTTCATTGTGTAGATGAAATGTTTACATATTGTTACAAGTGAGCCAATTAGCTATACTCTACATTCTCTGCAAAGTTGACATTGATTGTATTGTGTTCTTCTGCTGCATCCAGCATTGTACAGATGTTATTTCCATCTACAGAGGCAGTAGGAATTTCTTGTTGATGTCACAATGTGTAAACACAACAAGTGAATGCACCATGTACAGTGTAGTTTCTTTTACTTCACAACTTGAAATGTACATGTAAATAGTTGAAATTACCTTGTAGATTAGAAATGTTTATAATCACCATGGATGTAAACTGGCCTGCCATAAATCTGTGTGCATCCACAGTCTACCAATGTACAGATTACTGCTTCATCCTCTTCTGTTTCTTTCCAATCCAGCACTGGATTGGCTAGGCAAGAATCAAGCCACTAAGCAGTTAGAGGTTATTGATGGGAAAGCTCTCTCTGCGCTCTGCTGCCCACCTCCATAAAACAGGAATCCAGAGGAACCACTCAATGGCTGGTGAGTCACACCTAAGTGATTTCTGTAGTACTTAAAGAACACTAACCATTACTGGAAACCCTTTGTCATTGGAGTAAAAGACAGGAAAGTGTATTCTTTCTCAGCAGGAAGCGGCAAGATTTGACAGGTGGAATGGCTATAATTTATCACTATTATTTTGTAATAATTATGATTCTGATAATGTCACTTATTATAATGAACCAAACAGACACACATGAACATTTGTGAGTTAATGGATGGCGTTTTCTGACCCAAATTCTTCACTTTTCATTTCTTATGAAAGTTACGCTCTTTAAAACATACGGAAGTTTGCACACACTACATTTTAAATAAGAATATTAGAGATGACAATCAAAGCTCTTTTAAGTGATGCTGTCTTTGGACACTAGTTAAGTTTATTGACTTTATTGTACCTTCCTGGAATTAATTTAAAATGAAAATCATTTACATGTATTTTTGAGTCCTTTTTTCTATTTTACAGGACTATATGTCATTCTGTAGTGTTCTCAACACAGCCAACACACAACAATGTATGTAATAATATTTGTTGGAGAATCCCTGAAGCTCTTCAACTGTTAAATAGTTTACAAAACCTGTCCTGTCCTGCTGCAATATGGATGTCTATTGTTCATGCTGACTCAGGCGAAGTAACATGAGCTTCCTAAGTGTGTGTGTGTGTGTGTGTGTGTGTGTGTGCGTGTGTGTGCGAGAGAGTGTGTATTGACCAACAGTGGCTTAACCATTAAGATACTGCCTCCTTAGCAGCCTGCTCTGGAAGCTTGGCTCAGGCCTGTATGTACTTACTGTTGAACCCAAACAATGAGAGTAGCCCACAGATGTGCAAGTAAAGCAAGCTTTACTAAAAAGCATTGACGGGGATTATCATTGTATAACTCACCCATACACATACACATATAGATGCAGTAGTTCATGTTTAATTCAGTCCTTTGATTTTGAATCCATTGAAGATTTTTTTTAATATACCGGTGTAATGTATCATGACAGGGCAAATTTATACATAAAAAGAAAACATAAAATATTTAGACTGTTGAAGTTCAGAGATCATTTTGAACTCGGAGCGGAGACAACAATCTCAAAACAAGGCTCAGGTGAAAAGCTAAGCACAGCTTTAAGGAAAGCTGCCTTTTTGTTGTAATTTTTCAAAATTAAATACCATCGGGATATATCAGTCTGTTTGTGATGTCCAGGAAGATTAGTATCGATTGTAGATTAAATGTATTTATTATTGATAATTGTAGTAAAAATACTTATAAAATGCAGTGAGCTGTGATCTGACAAAACACAAATGTCAACTGGTAATTTTGGTAGTTTGCTTTAATTATTAAATTGTGCAACTTAATCAGCTAATCAGATGGTTCTGTATATTGAATTTGTGGCACTAATAACACAAACTGAAAGGGTGATCACATCTTATACAGCGACAATACCTCAACACATTCATTAAACAGTATCAGTGTAGAAGTGAATCAAGTGTATTGCTTATTCAAGAAAGCTGATTTCCTAAAATCAAAAGTGGTTCCTGCATTTTGAGGCATTTCCTATCAGCGCTCAGTCATCCTGTCTTTTCACAAGCTGGGAGATCACTTTTTATTGTTGGATTGTCTCCAACAACAGTCTCCATTATGTGGACATTAGTCAATGAGATGGTATCTCTGCACATTTCTATAGTCAGCATACACAGGTCGAGGAAAAGTGTGTGAAAGTGAACATTTGATATTTACCCAGTGACTTCCCTATCTAAAGCTGCTGCTGAGAGGTCCTGTTGCCAACACACACACACACACACACACACAC
>JAUBNQ010000001.1:11457784-11472019 GCA_032353495.1 Ctenopoma kingsleyae | reverse complement strand
TATATATATACTATACTATCTCTTTGTATAATTGTTGGCATACAAACATGACATTCTGTGTTCAACTCTTTATGCATATGTTTAGCAGAAGTGTGGTTTCATGGTGACTCAATCGCTCCACGTTGCCTCTAAAGCATGTACCTTCATCTCTTTTTGCTGTGATTTTCTGTAAGAGGTGTTTATGGTATTCTTATTGTGCTCTATATTTACGATATGTTTTGTTTCCATAACACCACATACAACCGTTATCCCCTGGCCTAGAAGGCTCACAGTTTGAATCACTACTAAAATGAACCCAGTGAAGAATCATGATGTAAATCTAGACAACAGATAATCTGATAAGACCCACATTGTAACCGGATCCTGCATGTTTACACACCACATCCAATGGATCAGATATCTTTATGAGGGATTTAGTCCAGCCCCTTTTTAGAATTGTAACCATTTTTTTCTGGATAAATGTACAATTGTCATTATTGGGATCTTGAAACAAGCCATCCAGTTGCTCTTTCCACAAGCTGCAAACTTCACAGCTCTGCTACTCTATGGTTGTGAGGGCATCTGGCCTTGGCAACCTCCAGCAGCTCAATTCATCCATAGTCTCCTACTACCAGAGACTTGGCTGCCCTTTCTGCCTGTGCTGACCAGGTCATTGCTTCACATAGTCTTGACTAAGGACTCCTGGCTCCCCAGCTGAGAAATGACCTTCCTACTCCAGACAGAGCAGAAAATTAATTCCTCATATTCTGTTAGATAAAACTCATTTTCTGTGTGTGACCACTGATACTGAATGTCTTCTCTTCTCCACAGCCCACAATCAAATCTTTCTCTATAAAAAAATGCAGCTCTCTCATTAACTTTTTATACAATTCATTTCAAGGCCCTCACTCTATAACAAACAGGGCTGTACACTCAGCTGGCAGTTTATTTGGCATACCTAGCTACAACTAGCTACAACAGCATTGTAATTCCTGTATGATGTAGATTATATTAACGTTTAAGCACATTATGTTCCAGACAGTGGTTTTTATCTCCTATGTGGCTCTTACTCATAGATATGGACTTATTTCTAATAGTGTAAACTCTATTTGCTCGGACGTATGCTTATATCATGAAAGGTAAAGTAAATGACTGTACAGTGCAATTTATTACCTTACTGACTTAGTAAGACAAAGGTCTGGATTCCATTATATGGTGTTCAACATGAGTTATTATGAATAAAGTGAGTCTGAGCCTCTGTGTTTTGCTGCCTATACGTAACCTGCTAATGTTTCAATTTAAGCTTTCAGTTTATTGTTCTATTTGTTTTAAAATGTAACATTCAGCCCCTATATGGTCTCTGGCTAGGGGACATCTTGACCTTCTCAGCCACCAGGGCAAAACAGATGTTACCCATATACAAATCTTCACTTTGTTTACCCTTTTAGGGTCATATCCTTCAGTAAATTGTGAACAGAGAATAAGGTGTTCATATGCTGTGCAATATTTCTGGTGTATGTTTATATTTAACTACTCCTATTATGATTAATTTACATATTACATATATACATATACCTAAATTGGTAGTAACAGCAAATTTGAGCCCTATGAAGGCACACTATGAAGTGTATTCATTTAAATTAAAACGTCCTGTACTGTATTAGCTACACTAGATCTTGATCAGTGCAAATGTAGTGAAGTGCAGTGAAACAGCTATAATTGTCACTCTGTTTTGTTTAATCAGAGGGAAAGTGCACATCATTAGTCATATCATGCAATTGAAGGATTAGTCACAACTAATCATGTGACACCTGACACCAGAAAGCTTTTGAGGACGGAGTGATGGAACTTTAACATCAGCTATAGAAACACGCATGTACATAAAGTCACAAATTCTCACCATACTTTAGACAATTCAGGGTGTAAAGGATACTTTTAGTTATAAGGCATATTAACGGTAGCCCTCATTCCCGCTGAGAATCTCCCACCTGTGTGTGTGTGTGAACTGCTGTATATCATAACCTCAAAAATACCATTTTAAAACGTTTGTCTTTTATCTAATGTCAATATCCAGAAAAGTATACCATGTAATATTATTCTTTGTCCACTAGGGTGCAGAACAGAACATTTATGGAAGTGGAGTTTCCCAAATTTGGTCAGTTCAGTAACATGACCCTTTAGGACAAATTATATAGTATTGACAATTTATCTTATTGTATATATATATGTTGCTTCAATTGCTTGTAATTCCCTGTTTTATTCTGTTATTATTATTTATTGATTTGGTTAATGTATTGAGGCATAAATTGCCTTGTTTTATTGCCAAGCCCTGCATAAACTAAACTCAGTGCTTGCTCATCACCATATGCTATCACATATATATCACAGATATCACATTTCACACTCCCTGCTCAGCAACTTTTGACTCTCAAAATGTGCAATTCATAGCAGCTCCACCCTCCCCTGTCGCTCCTCTCTCTTTCTTTGCTTACTTACTCACACAGACACACACAATATCCACCACAACCCCCCATGGGAGAGTTCTGTCATGCTCTTTAGATTGGGTGTCCCAGGGTGATTAACTATTGATATGGAGCTCAGGTACCACACCTGATATCTGGGAAGAACAGAGTCAGGGAGGTAGGAGGGAGGGAGACAGAGAATAGCAGAGGAAAAGCAGGGGGGGTGGAGAAGCAAGAGAAATGGTGTACAGTGGCAAAGTGGGAATTAGAGTGATAATTAGTGAAAGTGAAGGCAACAGCAAGTTAACAAACAGATAAGCAGTTGTATATATCCAGATCTACATACAAGCCCTTTTAGATTGGAGGGCTGAGTGGATGCTCAGGAACAGGAACCAATAGCCGACTGGTACATTGTGATGACTCAGGGCATAGCTGAGGAAATGGGATGTGAGGGCAGTGAATAGATTGAAAGAAATGAACAGTGTGTGTGCGGTGGGCATTTGCATAAACAAATGGATCACTGTTAGAGAAGAAACATCCATTTGTCTTTCACTACGTACATTATGGCTCTGCTCTCCAACCACCACCGCTCCCAAAATCATGTAGCATTCCTTTTGGTTTTAGTGTGTATTCATATGTGTGTTTACCATGTAAACAGACCTACAATACCTCTCTGTGTCAGCACCAGTGTCATATTGTAATTCCACAATTACAATAAACTCATCTTCTCAAATCTTCATCCCCACACAGCAAAACCAGCATACCCAAATTAATAGATTTAATTTTAAGACTTTTAAAGTGTCAGTATGGGTTCACTCCAGAAAGTGTTGATTGAGTGTTGTTATCTTAACACTGATGAAAAGTAATTTATTTTTTGACTCTTTTGTAGTTAAATTTAACAATTCTCAATGCTGACCAGTGTTAGTTTTTCTCAACATGTAGTTCATGTAGACTGGTGAAAAAAATATATCCAAATGATCAGAGATGAATAAATGTGTTTCAAAGTTTAATTCATATTACTTTATTGTATTATATTGAACTTACAAAATAGGCAACCGAGTGTTTTTTGGATACAGGAAGTGTTTCTATATTTACCACAGCAGCTCTGTTGAGTCTGCAGACTACATTAACTTGTTACTGCAAAAAAGAAAAATTACTCAATAAACACATTTTTGAGTGACTCTGAAACTTTAATGTATTTTCTTCTCACATTGGATAGTTAACTATCTTGCACATTATATAGATATTTTACGAGGCATTTTCACTAATATTACTTCAGCAGAACAGACTGGTGAATTCCATCGTCTTAACTGACCTGTTAATCCATCTGTAAATACCCTCAATGGCAATAGTAGAGATAGATAGATAGATAATATCTATCTGATAGATAATATTTCATTGAAATACATGTTTTATATAGATTATAAAAATAATTGTTAATTGCATCCTAAGTTACTTACAATGGGTGCACTATTAAAAAATGGTTGGTTGGTTAATATGAATCATTATATGTCAACATTTTGAATAATCAGTTTCGCAGATAAGCATTTTCTCTCCTTTAAAGGCACTACCTACCTTATTCGCTATTAATTATAAACTAGAAATTTGATCCCACAAATATGCACCGGACAGTGGGAGGTGGTCAGGTGCACATACTCACCTTTTGCCCATAGCTCCTGCACACTCATCATCAAATGTTGACAGTATCAACAGTGAGGGAGTCACCTCTAACAGGGGCAAACTACCTGTATGGGCCGATACTCCCCACCCTTGTGCTTTGCTCAACTGCCCAACCGCCTCCTCTGTCAGATTTCCCCTTCTCTGCCACTCCCTTCGTCCCTGTCGCTCCGCTTGTCCCGCCTCTCGCCGCCCGTGTGAAAGGGACTTGCGACTTGAATGTTCTTTCTGGCCGTGCTCGTAACCCGGGGACCCATTTTTACCTACAGACGTCCTCTGCTCTTTTTTTTTTTGTTGTGTTTCACCTCCCCGCCGACACTTTAATTTCACTTCGAGAGAATTACAGGTGCTGCAGTTTCACTCCTCACGTCACCTGAGCGACATTTAAAGTCACAAGGTAAGGCCAACACCGGCGAGCTAAATGCGTCTTACAACAGGTGCATCGCAAACAATGTTCCACGTTTAATTTTTTTGTTTTTTTTTTACAGGTTTATAGTTTCACGTAGTAACATAACATTGTTGAATGTAATTGACGTGCAGACTTCCGAGCTGTTTTGAATACTTTACCCAAGGCTCAGTTACGATAGTCGAAACCTGACACGCAGGTGTAGCCAGGACTGCTGTGTTGAATTCATGTCCTTTAATACTTAACCATAACGCAAATGTTGTTTTGTGACGTTTTCTGCACCACATACTGATCTTAAATATTTTGTTAGGCCACACTTTACTTGCACAATTATCCCAACTGCGTGTTTGATGCAGGTTTGCTTCTCTGGTTTGTCAGAATGATCTCAGACCCAGAAGCTTTTTCACCCATGACACATGAACTGGGCAATTCCCCCATAAAACAAACACTGCTGTAAAACACAGTCACCTTGGCAATCTACTGGCATGACATTTTACAAGTTATTATCAGACTTTGACTCGTGATATGAAAATTGTATGCTTTATGATTCAATTACAGCTCGTGGGAGGTTACTATGTCACGTGAAAGCTAGGGTGAATTATACTCCAATGCCTGATTACAGTTTCTTTCTTTCTTTTTTTTTTTTTTTCCATGAGCATACCAAGATCAGGGCACCTGTTTGGCCAATCCTGTAGCAGCAATGCAAAACAATCACCTGATGTGTAAAAAAACAAAAGAAAAATCTGTAGCTTTCAATCTACAGGCTGCGCTAGAGCTGTCCTCAAATATTCAAGTCTTTGTCACATATCTGATCGTGACTCAGGGTACATTCTTCCTTCAAAATATTTTTGCAGTATTGCTCAAACGCCCACAGACACACTTAAACATACTTGAGAATTGGTGTCCTATATAAAAGATTAGTCTTAATATATTTATTCTTTCATTTCATTTTAATACAACACTACACCTTCATTTTCTATCTAGTTTTCACATTTAGATTTCTTCTTTATGTAAAATACATTATGTTAATGAGCTGTTGTTGGTGGTCACTGGAAATATTGCTGCATTATTTTCTTTAATTTGTTTGTTTGTATAACAGCTATTTACTCTCAGTAAGATGGAGCCTGTCTGACCTGTTTTTGTGTGTTGATGGTTGTGGCTTGATGGCAATAGTATTAGAGTAAATAGCGCACAAAGTTTGCAGTGACATTCAAAGAAAGAAGTCCGATGTGATGAAGGGGAAAGTACAAAGAATCTATACAAAAAGGTCTGTGGAGTCGGTAGAGTCACATTTGAAGTAAAACAGACTGACTGGTTAATGTGATTGAGCTGGTTCTTTATCCTGATGACTTAGTAGGATGTATGCTGCATGTAGTTAATGTTTCTAGGTAGCTTTTGGTAATAATTGATCTACATTCGTAGATAATTTAAATATTTTACAATATACACATGTGGAGGGATGAATATGTTCTGTTTTCTCAGTTTTATCTGGATAAATCTACTAAAGACATATGCAGGCTAAAAGCAGGATATACTATATATTTATGTTGAATGCTGATAAAGCTCTAAGAGATACGGGCATGCAGAGATCATGTTACCATTATAAACAACTTCTAAGATGCCTTGGCATGGGGAAGTCAGGTCTTTTCCACCTTCATTTTAAAGTTTTTTTATGACATGAAAGATAAAGATAACATGTGTCCAAGCTATGTGGTATATTTGTCCTTTTTTTAAAAAAAATCAAAGTCTAAGTGATCTAGCTGAGCCAGTTTTGCCCTTCAGCAGATCCCAGTTGGATTCTTTTGCAGCAAACAAACCTAAGATCAGGTTATCTTGCTCCATGTGAAAGATATGAGGCAAAATAAACATCTTGGGCTGACTTATCACAGTTTCAGTCAACACTACTCTTGGAGGTCACATCTCCTCTTCCAACAGGCTGCAATGAGCTAATGAACCTCTGCTATGGAAGTAGCAAGGCTGCTTCTCTCACTATGCTAAATCAAGAAAAGCGTAGGCTAGATTATGGTATTAGTGGCTGAAAATCACTTTATAATTACCATAATGTGTAATGGATGACAATTTTTCAGCAGAAGCTGTAATTGGTCTGATTCAAAATAAAAATGGAAAGCTGTAATGCACTGCCAATTAATTTGAGATGATGACAGAGTTATGGTTGAGATTTATAATTATGTACAACATTTTGTACATTGAAGCCAAAGTGGTAGGTTGCACAGATGTTGCAAGCACAGTGTTGTTTTCATTCTCAATTTCATTCATGCTGTTTTGCTCTGAGTCTAAAAAATAGACGAGTTCTATAGAGCACATTATGTTAATTTAAATTATAATGTCCAAATATGCATATATTTCTCAGCTCTGACCTGCTGACCATTAGGTATTTCTTACAGAAACAATCATTTGTATGATTTTGTTTTAATGTCTTCTTTGTCTTTATACAGGTCAGCTCATCATCTGATGTCCTGTAATTCTCTTAATCCAGATAATTTCTTTGCCCTCTCTGCACGCAGTGTAACCAGACTCCATTGTTAGTAACTTAAGTCATGACACAGTCCTCAGTAGACAGTAGCTGGTTTCTATAGTTACCGTCAACAGTCTGGGCTGAGAAGTGGTTGTAACTATATCTCCAGCACAATGCTAAACAAAATGGTGGCTTCGTTGATTCCTCTTCCTACCTGGCCCCAGCTGTTTGCAAAGAGTCCATGTTGTGGACAAGCAGGTGGCTGATACACTATGTAATCCTGTTTAGATCCTATCAGGAGATATTCAGCAGGAACAAGATGGGCCATGCCATTTCATACCAATTAAGATATAATGATAATTACACAAATGCATAATGCCCCCCGATGATAAATTGCCATGCAAACGATGTCTTGTGGCGCCAACTGGAGGAACCAATCGCTCCTACTGTTCAGTACATCCTGGTCCCCTGATTTTCAGGTCTTTTACTGTGGAATAAAGCTCTACACAGGGAACACTTAATGTGATGCTTAAATAGCTGGTGGAAGAATATATGCTTTGTGCTCCAGTGCTATAAAAGAGAAAGGAGATTTTATAATACACATATTATGAACAGTAATTAGATTAATAATTAATTTATCTCTTGCAACATTGCGTTATATTGATGGTATCATGTTAAAATTTTGATGGCTCAGTCTGCAGTTTTGGTCATTGCATACTTAGCTGCTGTATGTCCCAATCCAAAGCCACAGTCACTTTTGCTAATGGAGTATAATTTAGACATTTTTCTCCAAAGGTCACCACATTTCTTATGATGTTGTTACACGCCCTGTGGAAGGAGAGTATGGGTTAGTCATTTTAGATTAGTTAAACATGGATAATTGGTTGCTCTCTTTAAAGAGGTTTCCAATGTTGATGATTAATCCAAGTGAGAGGGAGAATGAGTGTAGGCATATAGGGCACAGGCTGTAACATGGTGGCATCATAATCGTTCTTTGTCTTTGTGTGTGTGTGTGTGTGTGTGAATAGAGTGTCTGGATATTTAGAATGACGTTGGTGCTACCCACACAATGTCAGTGACGACTGTACACAGACTGAAGAGACATGAGGTGGTGGAATCGAAATATGAAGCAGAAAGAAAGGCAAAGGTTAATTAGGACAGGTGAGAATAAAAAGTTGTATTCTCTGAATGCTTCTCAGTATGTACGACAGAGTTGAAACTCAATTGAGGACACAGTTTAATTCATTTTCTGCTTTGTGGAACTGTTGTCTCCTTGCATTATGAGTGACTGATAAGAGGCAGGTCAGAGTAAGGTTCATAGATTGTTTCAAGAGTCATGGTCGGGCAACCTTCTGATGTTGACTTTTTTGTCAAGTTTATCTTTGATGATATTTAACGTCCTTTATTTGGCCCAATTGACCCAAATACATTTTTTATTAAATGTATAATGTATGTATGATTTGTGATACATTTCTCCATAATAATAGAACGTTTCTTTATTTCAGCCATGCTACTACCCTCGTCACTACTACTTCTCCTTGGCCTCCTCTCGTCGAGTCCCAGTGCCTCATTGGCCGCTAAAGTGATTGTAGTCCCACCTATCATGTTTGAATCACACCTCTACATCTTCAAGACTCTGGCCACAGCTCTGCACCAGGAGGGCCATGAGAGCCATTTTCTACTTTCAGAGGGCCGTGAGGTGCCGCCCTCTCCTCACTACCACTTACAGCGCTATCCAGGGATCTTTAACAGCAGCACAGCTGACAGTTTTCTCCAGTCCAAGGTCAGCAACATCTTCTCAGGTCGACTGACATTTTTGGAACTGTTTGACATTCTTGACCACTACTCTCAGAACTGTGATGCTGTTGTTGGCAATACTGAGGTAATGACCCGCCTCAAGGAGGCCAAGTTTGACCTGCTGCTGGTAGACCCTAATGAGATGTGCGGTTTTGTGATCGCTCATATCCTGGATGTACAATATGCTGTGTTCAGCACAGGCCTGTGGTACCCTGCTGAAGCTGGTGCCCCAGCACCATTATCATATGTACCTGAATTCAACTCACTGCTAACAGACCACATGTCTCTGGTCCAGAGGATCACAAACACTGTTGTTTACCTGGTGCAACGCTTTGGAGTCCATTATATTGCATTACCTAAGTATGACCGGATTATGAAGAAGCATGGAGTGAAGCCTCAAGTGGCCATGGCTGACTTGGTGCAAGGTAGTCGACTGTGGATGCTATGCACTGACATGGCTCTGGAATTTCCCAGGCCCACGCTGCCACATGTGGTGTACATAGGAGGCATCCTTACCAAGCCCCCCAACCCACTGCCACAGGTCAGTACACAGACACTTGATAAGCACATGATGAGACTGGCAGATAGATAAACAAAAATATGTTTTGTGGTCATTGGGTGACCTGACATGAAAAGGGAATATGCAGTATTTCACTTCTGAGAATCTTTGTGTCCTAGTTAAAATCCTTGGAGAGTAGGAGTGGTTGATACAGATACAGTTCTGTGACACGGTATATGTAATTCTGTATCAAGTTATCACCGCACTTTGTGTTAGAAAGTTAATTGTTAATTTAAGTATTGTTTAGTTAATAGAGAAACTGTATTTGGATAAAATAAACCAACAAAACCTTCCCAAAATCAAACAATTTAGATACCTGATACATCAGAGTAGTTCATTTCATAGTTTCGAAATAAAAATATAAACATTTAGTCATAAATAGTCTTGTATTGATACTGTATGAAGCATTTTACATAATAGTCTAATAAATTCAGAGATCTTGAAGGGATCGTTAATAATCTCCTATTGTTGATAAATCATGTCATGTAGATCTATTTATGTTCTGCAGGTTTAATCACTGCTATGTTATCTTATGTCTGATGAGTTAACACTTAAATAAAACATTTCACATGCACATAGTGCTTTCAGGGACTACTGTGAGTCTGGGAACAAGAACCGTGCTCTGTGCCACTGGTAACAAAAGTACTGCAATACAGTGGTTAATTCATGACACCAGAGCTTAAGCATGACATTATTTAAATGGAAAACTCAGGAAAAGTTTCTATTCTGTTTATATTACATACAGTATAAGCATAGGGGAAGCATTTGCACGTTTTTTCTTAGAGTACTCATTTTTCTTACAGTTACTGTAAAGACAGCTGGTAGAACCCATTCCTTCCTTGTTATATTGATTTGCATACATTAAGTAGTGGCAACTCCTATTTCTTATTTCCCATTCAAGAAAATGGTTGTCGATGGATTGAATCATAAACACTTGGCTTAAATATGTACAACCAAGCACTCATACAGTAAATACACATACCTCTCATTTATTGGCACCGTGTTAATAAATGGTATCCCTTCTCCTGATTTAACAGTCTGATACTTTTTGTATCTCAGCTTGCTTATGTCCATTGTCTCTCTTATCACTTAGTATCTCTTATTATCACATCCTGCTACAAAGCGAGCCTCTATAGATGATTCTGGGATTAGGATGGGTTTGAGTTGAATGGACAGAGCAGAGAGGGAGGGGAGTCATGTTGAGCAGAGGCGGGCGGTGACGGGGGTTAGTCCAGCGTTCAGATGCCGAGAGAGCGGGCCGTTGGCATCTGCTGTTGGGAGTTCTGGAATGCCACTCCAGCCAATAGGGAGCATTGTGCCCTGTTGTATGGAGGGAGTTATAATGGAAGTGGAGGTAGAACGAGGCCATTGTTCTGGGAAAGGCTCTGGAGGCACTGAGACGCTTTTATGGGGTCACTGAGGCTGTGTTGTTTATGGACAGTAGGGCCTTGCTGCTGGGACACAGAGCCCAGTGTGCCCCTGAGGTTGCTTCGTGCCAGGGCCGACCTTGGCTGCTGCAGCTGGCCCTTTAGCCTCCCTCCCTCTAGTTGTCTTCTGCTTCTATCACTCCACCGTGTCTGCTCTCTGGCCAGCCCCCACCCACTTGCACAGTATTTTACTATACAAAGCACTGCTGCCATCCTGAATACACATACCCAAATGCAAAAAAACTTGTTCTGGACTGTAAAATCACTCTTTTTGCTATGACACTTCAACATCATCTGCTAAAAATCATCTGCTGAAATCATTTTTGCTCAGCTAGCTGTCCTAAAATCCAATGATATGTCACATTCTGAGAAGCATGTTTACTAGGTAATGAGCAGTAGATAATGCCTTACTCGTTTCAGCAAAACCTAGAACAGGTCTATTGTTTCCAGGAACAAGGCCCTAGAAGAGGAGGATACTTTCATTTCTCCAAAGGCATGTCGTGTCTCCGGTTTTCACAGTGTCAGTGCAGCTCCTAGTTCATGGAAAATTATGAATACAGCAGGTTAACATAAACCCCTCAGCTCAAATCCATCATTAAGTCACTGTACTCTAATGCTCATTCAGTAAATGCTCATGGTTTCATATTTCATACATACAAGTTGGGATTGATTTCAGGAAACAACTGTTGGAATGAAAACAGAGTTTTTAAAATCAAAACTCATGAGACCAGTTGATAATCCAAAGTAGGACGTTGTTTGTAGAGGCGCATAATGGTATATGTTTTCTCAGAGTGTCACAAAATACATTTCTTTCACCTGCATAGAACTGAGGTGACACCAGAAACCACAGATATCTCAAAACGTGGAACATAAAACTGGTACAGTCTACATGGCGAGACACTGTACCAGCTTGTATACAAAAGGAGTTATTGTTTCTTTTTATCTAAGTGAACTGACCCACTAACGATGTTGAGATTAGATGATAATGTTTTAGGGTGGACTTGTAAGTGTGTTGAACATTATTTATTGTCAGTGTGTAGGATTCTGTTACATATCTAATGACTGGCTGACATTTGTGTAGTTGTATGATGATTCCTAAGTCATTGTTAATCAGCAGTAATGTGATTTTTAAAAACAAGTTTTTCCACATTTGCGTTTGCGTTGTTTCACTTTAGGTAATCGCTTGGTTTAGTGATGCATACACAGTTTTCATTTTGTACATAATACCTTGTGAAGAATTGCTGACGCCTTGGGGAAAACACTACTTTCAGACCTAATGTGCAGTCATAAATTACAAAGCACATTGCAGTAGGCAGCACTTTCATAAACACTCATGTCACCCTAATTTGAGAATGTTTTAGCCTAAAATTACTAGTAGTAGATTTCATACTCAAAGTTCTTAGTTTTCAGAATGTGAAAAGGTGATTGAAATTCTAGATACTTGAAAATTCAATGTGGAAAAATATGGTTATCTAGGAATGTATAATAGGTAGAAAATGTAGGTTAAAATTAGTTACTACTATCACTATTTGTTTTGTTTTTATTTTCATTTCATTCTTTTTTTATTTTATTTATTACACCTTCTGTGTCTTTAAAAACTGTGGTAAGATTTTTCTGAATTTGAATTTAAGTAGTTTAAATGGAAATATTTTTACACTACTACTGCCAGATAGAATATGATAACTAGATATTATACTTCGTGGTTTATAGTCTGGAAGTTTCTCAGCATATTGTTCTGTGGTTTTCAATATCATTACAAGTTTTTATTGTATTGTATGCTCATTGGTAAAGCTAAGTGGCAAAGTTCAGAGAATTTTTGTCTATAAACCTATAAATCATGCAGAAAATGTGTGGAATAAACCTTCCCTGAATCATTGTTACAAACATGAATTGTTTATTGTTAATTGGTTCAGCTATAAAGTGATAAAGACAGTAACAACAATATCCATTGTTTAAGTAAAGAGTTTTAAGGTCTATATATTTAATGCATTGAAAAAGTCAGCTTGTTGAAGATGAAACTTGTTTTTTAAATTAGAATTTACACACTATCTACATTGTGGTTCATTTGAATTCATACAATATAATGAAATGTTTCGGGGGTTTTTTTTTTTAGCTCCTATTGATTTTTTTTCCCCTCATTTTCCTACAGGATTTTGAGGCATGGGTGAATGACACAGCGGAGCATGGCTTTGTGGTTGTGTCCTTTGGAGCTGGGGTCAAGTACCTTTCCCAAGACATTGCTCACAAACTGGCAGGAGCCCTTGCCAGGCTGCCCCAGCGTGTCATCTGGAGGTAAAATATCTGTTCTCTCACTTTTACCCATACCCATCTGTCAGCGTGACAGATGTGAACAGAATTTTCTTAGATGGTGAACTTCTAGTTACAGGTTTTCTTTGGTTGGTAAGCTCTGGATGTCAGAGCACTCAGTATGTTTATTGATTCTGTGTATTCTGTATCATCAATACCTCTTAGGTTCAGTAATGCACCATAAACTAAAAAGAGGCTAACGTCCATTTGAGCTCAGTCAGTTGATTAAACGGCACTGATGAGTGGCTCCTGAACCTTGAGAGACTGTTTTATCTCTGAATGAAAAGTTTAGAAAGAAGCTAACAATGATACTTTCACATTTTTAGTGCTTGTAAAGCTCTTTACATTTTATTGATTTTGCCTGAGTAATGATTAATTTGTGGTTTATTCAGAACATTAGCTTAGTCAAGCACAATATTTCTCACTCATAAACATGCAGGCAGTTCCCTACATGTCAGTTATATGTGATAGGTATAACTGTAGATCATTTACTACAAAGAAGAAAAAAAGGGAAACTAAGTAGAGGTAGACCTATAAATCAATCAGGCGTATACAGTGTTGGCTTAGTGCAAATGTATGTATATTTATATGTTGGTGTATATGTAGGGCAATGAATAACAGAAACAGGACAGAAGTGCCAAACTTGGATTGCAGTAATCAACCAATAAGGAGTTAAAAATGGCAGTGTTTTCCCAGTCAGAGAGATAAGTAAGATCGAAATATTATCGCTAATAATTAAATGAAATATCATTTAAATAGTCCCACATCAGTGATTAATTGACTGCAAGTCTAGGAGTATGCTGAAAATATGAACAAAGGGAAGTGGAATGAAAACGATGTGCCAGTTAGTTTTATGATGCTTTTATATTCCATCCATGAATCCATAACTGTTATCTTATGATATTTAAGGATGTGTAATTTTATCCCATACATAAATAAAGACAATTAATTAAACCTCCAAATAGACCTAGGTTACATAACTGGACCAGTAGAACATGTTTATATAGGTCTATCTGTTCTGGTATGACTATACTTCATTACTAATGTTGACTGGCACCTGACTTTTCTGTTTGGTGAATGGGTGTAGCTGAGGTAATGTTTGAACATGTCTCTTCACTTCACACACACACACACACACACACACA
>JAUBNQ010000001.1:11432596-11457684 GCA_032353495.1 Ctenopoma kingsleyae | reverse complement strand
GTTTGGTGAATGGGTGTAGCTGAGGTAATGTTTGAACATGTCTCTTCACTTCACACACACACACACACACACACACAAAACACAACACAGTTTACAATGATGTCATAACTGACAAATGGCCGGTAACCTTTCATTCAAAGTGTCTGTGCCATAATAAATACAGTTTTATAATCATTTTTTTTATCTAGATTTTTTTTACATGACATGCACTTCCACATTAACATGTATGTTTTTCACAGTGGTCTTCATTTTGCTTTTTGTTTCAATGGACATGTTGCAACCATTAACTATCAGTAATGATATCACACAGTGCCGTCGTATTTGCTTCTGGCACTATGTGTGCCATGCAAACATGGGCCTTTGACCATTTATAGATGTTAAATAGACTTAGCAGTAGCAGTACTGCTGTGGTTGTTTAGTAACGTGTTTTGAGAACCCACATATAACAAATAAGTAACAGCAACAAGTGCAAGAATACAGTTCAAAGTTACATGAGTTGACATGAGCCAATAAGCAGGTGAGGAAACTAAGTAGGTAAAGTTAACTTAATGTTAAATTGGGATAATGCAATTAATTTAATGACCCCATTTATTGCATGCACACACCATTTATCAATATTCATTTAATAAAGCCTCATGCAAACATTTCCATTCAATCACATGCGAGTGGTTTATTCCGTGATCACTTTGCTGAAATCCTTCTTGGTTGTCTTTGCCTGAGAGCAGTATTTGAGGTTTTACCACATGAAAGGGATTGTGAAACATGAGGTAGGATGAATGGGGAGCAACTTCTTTGTCACTCTGTTACAGACTTTGATAGACTGGACAATTCATTGATTTTTGTTAGCTATAGATCATACAAGGAGCTGGGTAGAGTCCCGACACATGTAACGGTGTGCGATAAATATGTAACGGTTTGCGTCTCGCTGTTATTAAGCACTGAACTTTTATGGTGAGATAAGAAACAGTGGTATTTTACATGTGACAAGATCTACAGGTGAAGTGAGACAGTGATTTTGTAGCCAAGTAGGAGACTCTTGTAAAGTCTTTTACATACTCTTTGTATGTGACATTGAATGGTAATCTGGTTTTCAGTTGCCCTCTCAAAATGAAAGGATGGAAAAGGAAGAGCACGGATGAGTGGGACAAAGACCAAGCCAAATGAATCGTGTCATTGATAATTGGCTGCGTGAATGTAGGCTTTGATTGGCAGACAATGAATAAGTGCTTTGTTGAACAGAGAAAGTGAGATGAAAGAGTTGGGGAGGAAAAGAGACAGAGATGGACAGATGGGGGTCGCAATGTAGCATGCATATGCATTGCGCATTACATTTGCTGAAAAATTCTTCTGAACACACAACCACACCACCACAAAACATACACACAACACTGTACCAAGAACAAACAAGCAAAGTCCTTCTGCTTGCTGCTTTTTGTTTGATGAAAAACAGATTGTCCCTTTATTCACTCTCCGTATGTACAGTACCTCTTATATACATTGTACATAAAGCACATCTCCTGACCTCACGATGCATTTATGTAAGCCTACATTTAAATATACATCCAATGGTATTGACACATTAGAAATAAAAATGAAATACTGTGTGATTAGCTACTCTGGATATAACTGAAGTAATAGTAACGTTAAATATTAGGTATTTTCCTGATGTTCGCACACTATGAGGTAAGCTGTGTCAGCATTGCATTTAACCTGGCTTTTTTTTTTTTTTTTTTTACCTTTATTAGATTCTCTGGAGTTCCACCCAGTAACCTTGGCAACAACACCAAGCTTGTTGATTGGATGCCTCAGAATGACTTATTAGGTGAGCGCATTAAAGAACACACCACATAACATGCATTTCACCCAACACTGAAGTCAAAGGTGGAACATCACAAAGTGACGGGTCACTGGCTGCCAGATGCTGGCTCCAAAAAATTGAAATTTAGTCACATTTAATTGTTCTTTAACAAGTGCACTAGTAATAATTTAGGATGTTATTGTTCGGTTAATCCGCTTATAGAAGATTGGGTTTACATGCGCTAAAGAAACCTGTTTACTGGAAATCCAAGTATACATGCAGCAGACGAGTAATCTGCTTTCTCCTCTACCTTGTGGAAGCATGACTCACAAATTTTAACTGTATAGAGACAGAAGGGACTGCTTCCTGAAATTCTTTTTTTAATACATGTGTATTTTTGACATATGAGGGAGCTGAGTGACAGTGCTGTAACAGAGACACACAGACGGTCACAGCGCTCCTTTTTACAGTGCAAACTGTCTGAATTGAATAAGTGAAAAGTGACTTATTTAAATGTCAAAGGGGCACTTTCTGTTGATTTATGTTTTAGTCACTTGATTTAAAAATGAGGCAGCATTGCTCTGTGTAATGAACTCCCCTTTCGTCCAGCTGCACTCCTCTGCTGAAAGTAGTAGAGTGGCGAGTGTCTGCAGCTTTTGCCATGCACGTGCACTCTTTTAAAAAGCCAATTAGACACTTGGCTACAGAGGAATCTGCATTTTCTGTTCCCCTAACCCAATTATGGAAACCAGGTTTCCCATTTACATGAAAGTTAAGAAATCAGATTACACATGCACGTAAACACACTGAATGTCTTTGAAGCTGAGATTTTTTGGGAGATTTTCTTCTTGTTTTACAATAAGCAGTATTTTATTGCACACAGACATTTCTACTGTGGCTGTTAAAGAAATATATTAATAAGCTTCACTCAAAGGTTTGCACAGAATGCTGACACACAAACTTACATCAAACTTAAATTGAAAATGAAGCCATGGCTGTTAAAATTGTTTGCTCAATATGACATTAGCATAAATGTGGTGTGTATAACACCTTTCCAGTCCAACAACTAGCCAGCTAATTAGATGATTCCATGCCCAGTGCCCAGTTGGCATTGTTAGTATTTTTATACATTAGGTGAGGTTGAATTACTGTTACCGAACGCATCTCGCATCTTAACATTTAGCAAGTAACTGCAAAAATTTTTGCAGTGTGTTCTTTAACAACATTTCATAGTGTGGTAGTTGGTTGGGGAGACACGTGACTAATGTCATAAGCTACCATTTAATTTGAGGTAATAATTAAGTCCTTTGGGCTTACTGAAAGCTTTGTTTATTATATTGCACCATATAAACTGGAATTCATTACAGCACTTGTAAAACCTTTGAAATCTGAAATCCAACTTTAAAAAAAAAAAAAACAAACAGCCTCCTCAGGAATCAGATTTTTGTACCGTTGGATCAAGATATGTTTTCAAACAAACCCTGATACTTGGTGTTTTTAGAAGTGATGTTCTTTTAGATGAGGCTGGGTTGGTTTTCTGTAGGCTTTCTCCATTACTTGCATATTAACCACAGTATTAGTTGCCAATGTGCAAGCCACATTGTGCTGTCAGCAATGAAGGATGTGCAGCATTTTTATATTGTAATGTTACACCTTAGTTAGCCAAGCTAACATTATCCTTGTCTGAAATGTAAGATGAATTACACATTTTTTTTAACAGTTATAGTAGTTATGGAGAAAGTAGTTTACATTGAAATTCCTTTAGTGCAGTACAGACAGACATTTTAAGTAAACTTTTGAAACGATACCTACATCTTCATTCTTCTTACTGTAAACTGACTTACTTCACAAAGTGGTCAGCAGCAATGTGATACTGCTGAGCATGCATCAGTTTGTAGGCCCTTTTGTTGAAACTGTAAATAGCTTGGAAACAACCCAGCAAAAAGAGTACCATGTCTAAAATTACTAATAAGCGTAACACATAGTAAACAAAATAACATTCATCATGCTTCCTGTCATCTAGGCCATCCCAACACAAGAGCCTTTCTGAGCCATGGTGGTCTGAACAGCATTTATGAGGCCATGTACCATGGGGTGCCGGTGGTAGGTGTGCCCCTGTTTGGAGACCACTATGACACCATGACTCGTGTGGCAGCCAAAGGTATGGGTATCATGCTACACTGGAAGTACATGGATGAGGAAGACCTCTACATGGCTCTGACCAGCATCATTAATGACACCAGGTTAGGCTTCTATGCACACTTTCAAATGCTTTGTAGATTAGTATTGCTGTTTATCAGTGCCATCTGGTGACCATATATGTCATCACAATCCTGTGCCTCATGGGTGCGCATGCAATTCTTATTATCTGTAGTTTTCCTGTGTTTCATGCTTATTCTCTTGTGTGTTTGCACCCACCAGCACACCGAAAGGTGAAAAAGTATAGGCTTCTCATAAGCTCTGTCTATGCCTACCTAGGTACCGCCAGCAAGCACGTCTTCTCTCCAACATTCATAAAGATCAACCAGGCCACCCTGTGACCAGAGCTGTCTACTGGATCAACTACATTCTCCGTCACCATGGTGCCAACCATCTACGCTCTGCTGTATACAAGGTGTCCCTCTACCAGTACTTCCTGCTGGATGTGATTGTCACTGTAGGGGCAGCCTTTGCTCTCACTGGCTTTGCCTTGTACTGGTTGGTACAATTGCTAAGAGGGAAGGTTGGGGACCAGAGCAGTGGAGATGGAAACGCCAGGGATGATGGTAACATGGCCAATGGACATTGCCATACTGAGAGCATTGTCAATGGGAAACACAAACGTAATGGCTCTTTGAAAAATGAGAAGAAGGTGAATTAAAGTTTTGGATGGCCAAGAAGAAGGAGGAAGAAGTTGCCCCAAAGACTCAGCTTTAGGTTTGGCTTAGTGGTTTTATGAAATCTTGGAGAGAAAGCTGTTTTTAGATCTCCGTCGAGAGGCAACTGCTACTCAATGCAAGCAAGAGGTCGTAGGAAGATACATACTGGGGACAGAGCAAGGCACTGGGTACTCAAAATCTGTGTCTGTGTGCGTGTGTGTGTGTGTGTTTGTGTGTGTGTGTGTGTGTGTGTGTGTATGGGAGGGTGTATGTGTATGTGTATGTGTGCACTGAGGCAAACTTAACAAAAACTCTTAACATCAGCAGCTAGAGCAATACAACACCAAATTGGAAAGTCACTGAGGATGAAACACAGGAAAGACACATTGGAGGACATTGTTTCTACATGTGTGTCCTCTACCCTGCATGTTCTCCGTTGTCTTTCTGCCTTCTCTACCAGTGGAAGGATGATGAAGAGGGGAAATCTTGAGCGCCAACCCCTCATCCTCAGCACAAAATAAGAAATAAATCTTGAAATTTTAATGTTTAATGTTTTTAACTGCAAACTCTGCTTCAGCACATGTAGTAAATAAAGGACTGTAAATAGAGGACAAATCTATTTATTACTGTACAAATACACTGTAATGACGGACCTTTATAACCTTATTTTTAATTTATTTCTTGTATCTATGGTGAAATGGCATGATTGTTGATGTACACTCCCTCCTTTAAGCTAATATCTGAATGTCATATGTCATTCATATTGGTGAAACAAACAAAATAGGAACTGACAGCAGAAGTAATTTTAAGTTTGCATAGGAATATGCTTTGTGCTGTTGCATAATCCACAATATTCATGGTGGTTTTGTTTTTAAACTAATCAGAGTGTTGAAATAATTAGAATTTTTCCCTTTTCACATGGTAGTGCCAACTTGTGACTGCACTTAGTTGCACAGCATTCCCATTGTCTCTTGAATGATGATGTTTGTTCTGGAAGAGATTAACTTTACCAACATCTGTTTGGCTTATCGGTGTGAAAAGGGTGATAGCAATATTGCTAAATGATGAAATAATAACTGCTGCGGACACTGTGGATGTGCAGAGCCAGATCAGAAATGTGCTCAGTTTTGTTTTAGATCACTGTACGGCCTTAGTCTGAGTGAATGGATGAAACAAAGCAGATGAAGAATGCTTCAGCGTAACAGGTTGTACCAAAGGTAGGCTATGTGAAAAGTTACTAGCTTTTTAGTTACGTTTTGAATATCTGTCATCATACTGAGTGTATGCTCATGCAAATGATTCTTTATATAAATGTGACTTCAGTAATTTTTGTGTCAGTTGACTGCACATTATTTTACTCTTGTTTTAGTCAGTGTCTGTTAATTCTATATTCTAATTGAACAAGGTGTGATTGACTGACAGCAAAGGAAACCCACAACTTTTAAGTTCAAGTTACAGGCCTTATTCTGATTTTTCTTATTTGTCAAATCATATCTTGGTTCACATACATTTTTTATAAATGGCGTATCCAACTCTGGTGTGTGAACAGCATTGCACGTCTTAAAAACAACTTCTAATCACGCCATTTTCTCAAAAACTTCTCAGTTATATTTTCTTTCCAGTTTGGTTTATATAAAAGCTTTTGCATGATTGGTCAACAAAAAACTCCCCCATCTGTCCGCTGACTCCCATATTTGTGGTGTTTCCTCTGTTTTTTTGTTTACTGTGAGGATTGGAAACTGGCAGATAACGACGGGCAAAGTGCGCATGCACACAGAGGTGACTGAGACGATTAAAAAAACACATTAAATTCAATCTGAGAGAAAATGAATCCGACATAGCACCCCATACAAAGGTGGCTGCAGATGTGATTCGAAAAAAATAAAAATGTAACAAAAAAAAATCTGATTTGCTTTGTTCAGACTTTCTTGAAAAATCACATCACATGATTGTGTTTTAGCAACTTTAGCATGTAATGTGAACGTAGCCAAAGTGACCTGCTGTGAAATTTTGTTTTCTCAAACTTCCTGGAGGAGGTACAAGTACAGGCGAGATGTTAAGGTAACTTTGGAGTTTGTGGGCATTTGGTATCTTGCTAATGGGCATCTAAGAAGGGCACGTATTTGTGCACACCTTTTTACAAATTAAAAACAATGTTATTTGTATAACTTATATATAAAATCTTTATAAAATCTCATGCACAGACGAGATCAGCAATATAAATGTTGCTGAATCTGAGCAAACTGTAGGCCATCACTTAACTAGTCAAATGTGTTGATGGCTTAAAGCCCAACGATCATGTTCACAAATCCTGTATGATGACTGAGAAAAGCTTCATGATCTTCCTTTCTCTGTGAGCACTAGTTACAGTTGTACAGCCCAGCCCTCAGCTGCTGAGAACAGAGACTTTTATACTTGAATAATCATCATCATTGTCAATAATAACTTCAGCTGTTTGGGTATGGTAGGTGATCCTGCATGTGCAAGTCACAAGCTATGAACAGAGTCAGGAGAGGAAACATATTTGTGAAGATCTATCTTTATTATTAGTTCAGTATTAATGTTGATCTGGTCCATTCATTTAAATGACCACCATGCCCGTCATGTAAGTCTATCTCATGTCTCTGTACTTACTCTGCCGTCTGACATTTTTCTTGTATTTGTGATGTTTGTATTTCATCATCTTCAAGCTCTGTCTTCAAAGGCTCACTTGCTTGTTCCATTTTTTTTGTCTTTTTCTTAACTTTATGGTGTATTCTGCAGTCTTTTGTATTCTCGGCATTGTCTTCCTCTCTACTAAATATTTCATGTCTTCACTTAGTCATTTTTATTTCATTTTACTGTTATTTTAAAATGACAAAGTCCTCAATTTCCTTGTCTTGTTTGCCCATGTTGTAAATAGAACAATGTAAACAAAATACTAATGCTGAATAAAAATTACATATTTTGTTTGCAGAGGTGATTGAATTTTCTTTTCTCAAAAAGTGGCCATGTGTGGACACAATGTGGACATTGTGTTTGTTTTTGAAACACACATTGAAAGAAGACATATGAAACAGTGGTGAAAGAAGTTGTGCTGTAATTAGTACAGTATGTCTATCAGACATAATTTACTCCCACTGATCATCAGTTGTTAAAACAGTATTGGAAAGACAAGTACATATAGTCTGTGTTTTTGAGACCTGAGACCAAGGTTGATGCTGATTGCAGCAGTTGACGCTGCCAGTGTTAGTTCGATAGGGGATGTATAGGTTTTCTTTCTGGAATTGTTACCAAGCAGCAAGAGGTTTTGTAGGTATCAGATGGTAGAATCATCTAAAGTAGCCATCTGCACACACATGAACACAAGCTGGGTGGACAGATAGGGTTATCTAATGCTGGATGCTCATGCTGAGTGAAGCTAGGGTAACAAAACACCCAGCCTGGTACTCAACCTCACTCACTGGCCTTCTTAATTATTCACACTGCCTGCAGGGACCTGCAGACCTCATACACACACGCACATTCACCGTCAAAAGCATCTGCAGGTATGTTTAATTTACGTTCTTGAAGTTGTTTTCTTTTGTTGTTGCAAACGGCCAAATCGGGCACTGTTCTGTTAACTGAGACAGGAAGGAGGGATGGAAATTGGAGGGAGGGCCTCTGCTGATGAGGAATCTGATATCTGATACAGATGCTGTTCTTCATTCATTCTCACCCATCCATCCTCAGACATTGTAAATGCCTATTATCTACCATTCCTTCTCAAAGCACAAGCATCAGGATCAATTAACCACTTTGTGTTGGAATAAGTGGGCTTACAGTATGAAGTAATAGTACTTCATTGTTTGATCTAAGTGATGGATTTGTCAGTAGTTTGGCAAAAATATGTGCTCTAATCTTCTGCACATGGGCATCAATGGTCTCTATGTGAGAATATGACTGGGAAGATATAGTGTTTGTATTTGTATATATACACTTCACACTATCAGATGTTCAGGATGTTGGCCTCGTGCATTGTTGTGTGCGGTATCAAGGGGGTGTGCCAGATTTTAAATTGTTAACTTAGCTTGTATATACAAAGTTTGAATGAGTAATGATCTTCCTTCAGTGTTTATTCAGCTCTGTCATAGCACATACTGTATGTTCTCTACATATGGAACTTCCTGTAGAATATCAGATTTATTTGTAACTTGCTTTAGAGGACTGAAAGCCTTTCCCAACCCTAAATCAACCAAGAGCTAAACTGACCTCGCTGGTATACGTAATGGAAATGAGATGATCAATCAGATTCATTGTTTTATTCTTATCACACTTTAACACTCACATTTTCACACTGAATTTGTGCTGCTGTGAAACCATGTGAAGAACAAAAATAGCACAAATCCTAACATGTATTTTGGGATATGGCTCGTCTTGTTACAGCAGGGCGAGGTGCTACAGTTTGTGCAGTAAGTGTTTCACTCTTAAAGCTAAAAATATTTGCTTGTTTTAAGAATAAACTTGAATTGTGTGTTGACTTGTCACCCTCAACATAAAGACATGAGGAACAAGTCATTAGTCTTTGTGTATATAATGATCTTGATCGTGGTCAAAAAGCTCCATGAAAGACTCAGCTAAGAGTTTTCTTTGACATTTCTTTTAATCTGTATCTTTCACTAATTTTCTTTTTTTTTCTTTTTTAGTTCAGGGAGAGGTAGAAAATAGGTTAGGCTGTGTGTTTCATGTGTTTAAAGGTTAGGATTGAACGCAGTGACTGCTAGAAGAATCAGATGAGTGCCTGCTCTTTGCCTTTATGTCCAGTAGAGGGTAGTAGTATCCCACAATCAACAGTATTCTTGTTGCCTCATGCTTCTCCCCTTTTTCTTTCTGCCCCTCTGTCTTATTTTTTCTCTCTTACTGTGATTTGAACAACAGTTGATGGACCTGTTGACTAAAGTTTCACCACTGAGAAGCTGAGAGTTCTGATGCAAAGATCTTGCAATAGCTCTTGTGTTTATGTGTGTGGCACCCTGCGGTTTGGTGTGGAGGTGGGCTGCTGCTGTCATTCTGCCCCGGTATATCTTCAGCTGCAACTCCTATTAAATTTATCCCTATCAGCATTTCTGGTACGAATCTCTCCGTGACAGATGTGGCCTGGCAATCACGGGGGTGAAGAGAAACCTTGGAAGAATTCAGTTCAAACATCAGAGGCCTTCAAGTGCTGCATCATGTGTGTGTGGATTTCAAATTAAAGTTAAATGATCTGCGGGAAGAAACAGGGTCCTGTCAGCAGCCTCAAAGATTAGATGAAGCCAAATAAATAATTGCAACAAGCAAATGGATGAATGTGCTACTTTATGCATTTGGGTCTTATGTATGCGCATGCATTGTCATGTTTATATATATGCATGTGCATGCAGTGTATGTGTGCATTTGTCTGTATGTGTATGTGTGTGTTTGTCAGGGTGTTTGGGATAGATGGAGCCCTGTCACCGTATCACCATGGAGATAAGAGAAGCCTGACAGCACGGGAGAGAGAATGACAGCTTTTATATCAATCACACTGACTTATAGCTGCGTGTGTGTGTGTGTTTGTGTGTGTGTGAAGTGTCTCTGTACATTAAGAGGTTAGGAAAGGGTTTTAAGCTAGAATCAAGAATAAATCAATGTCATGCGTTTTGGACGGTATGTCAACAGCTGTTGTCAGTTTGGCCTCACCTCTTACTATAATCTCTAAACTCCAGTGCCCACATGTAAACTCACACATATACACACAAACACTGATGCCAAACAGACAGATGCCAGTGTGTGTCACCCATCTCTAAGTGCCTGGACAACGCCCAGAAGGAGCGAGTTGGCCAAATGTTGTCCTGGCACAAATATCTACATCTTTCAGCCTGTCTCTGATCTAATTGTCTCTGTCTAACTTACTCACTGCTCCTCAACCTATCTACTCTGAATTTCTATTCCTCCTATTGACTTATTTTTCCCCTCCACCTACCTTTTCTTCCTAGTTCCTTTTCCATCCTCTCTCTCTCTCTCTCTATATATATATTCACAATTCATTTCAACCCGTCCAGCCCAGAGTCTCAGTGAGTCTGTAAGCTGATGCAGCGTATCTGTGAGGAATTGGGAATTCAATTGAAGAAAATCAGGCTTTTGAGTTTTCAGCCAGATATTTAATTATGAGGGTGAATTATAGCTGTGTCGCTGTAGGGACACAGCTGAGAGGTAATGCGACTAAGTAAACAATAAATAAGCACTAAATAAACATTAAGTCAATGCCGTGCTTGATTAGAAACATAACACCCACTGCAGGCCTTGCTAAATGTCCCATGCCTACTTACTTTAGCTAAGAAAATCCAAAATACAGTACTTTAATACTTTCAACTCTAGGTTTGTGTGTTTGTGTGCGTTAATGCCTGGAACGTTTCACTAATATTATCTTTATGTTTTGCTCTGTGGAGGATCTCACACAGTAGCTGAGGGAGAGGCCAGTAGTGAGATAGAAAGATACAGAAGGGGGAGACTTGGAAAATCTTAAGATAGAAATCTAACCTCCACTGTGATTAGGTACTGACCTCATAGGCCCGCTGCCTGCACTGATAAAGAAACAGGAGGAAACACATACACACATCCCTTATTTTGAACTCAGTAAATCATTTGATCCTTATCAGATGTTCATTCACTTCATTTTTCTTGTCTCTTTTGCTCTGGGTTTTCTGTCTTTTCGTATTTCTGTCTGTTCTCCCAAACGCTAAGCAAAGAGATAATCTCGCTATGATCTGTTGTCACAATCTTTTGTTCAGAGTCGCTTTCTTTTTCTTTGCTCAACTGAAATGTTTTCTTTAACTTAAAAGAAGGTAAATTCACATGCACGGATTTTCCAGACTCCACTGGCATGACACATTTTTTTAGTTTAAAAAAGCTTTTGCTGCCTATAAGGACAAAAAATGAAATAATCAGTGGGTGGAATTCTAAGAGAAATGTGCAACTGAAAAGAGACACCAGTGAAGAGCTACAGTACGTGTGTTAGGTGAAGACAGATAACTTTCAGTTATTGATAAGACAGTTATACTGTACTGACACTACAGTACATTTCATGAGCCTTGCTTATTGCTGCTGCTGTGTTCCTGCAGGCTTCATCTAATGCCAAATAATTATGTTACCAGACTTGTCGGATATCAGATATCTGTACTGTCAAACATAACTCATTTTAAAGTCTGTGTTAAAGCGGGAGGTAACATGGTTATCTTCTCTGATACTGTATATCTGTTGCATCTACGTATTATTGCATGCATGCGCATGTGCAGACAAACACTGAGACACCTTCATTGAGTCAGTCAGCGAGCTCTCCATCATTGCCAGTGGTATCCCGGTGCTCTTTGGTTGGTTGCAGGTTGATGGATGAGTCTCCCTTGAGCAGCTCTGTTAAAGCGCCTCTCTATCAGGCTGCAGCCGCATGGGCCCTCACATTTGATTAGATCCCAATGGAAGCCAGTTGCTCGCTGTCATCACTCATACAGCATAGGCATGAGATGCAACAGAGACAGCCATTGGAGCACAGAGCTTGACGCGCTGAGGAAGCCATTTCGGTGCAAAGAGAGGATATTATGTGACTCATGTACAACTCTGTCTCACATGGGTGGCACTGCACTTGGCTGTAGAGGAGAGATAGTGTGAGGATGGGGGATACTTATTTCCATTCTTTGTGGGTTATATTCAGAGCAAAAAGACTCATCCAAGATTCCATCAATCAAAGTGCCCACATATTCTTTTAAATTACACCTGAATGAGAACGAAGACCATCACAGCACTTCAAAACTCAAAAGCCTTCTGTCACTTTAACTCTGTTTCTCTCTCGCTCTTCTGCTTTTCCCTTGTTTTCTCTCTCTCTCTTTCATCTCTCATCTCCCTCCATTTGTTTTTACATGTCAATGACTTTTGTGTAAACGCATTTCTTTATTTTTTGGGCTCCTATTTACATGTCAGAGGCTTTTGCTGTTTGATGGTGGTGAAGTAATTTGCTCTGTGACAGTCAGGCCATTTTACTAGCTATTACTCTCATCCATTCTGGTCAGTGAATACTGATGACAATGAAACCAGGGAGCTGTGAAGAAATTTTCAAGCTCTCGTGTTAGTGATGTTAGTGATGCTGGTATTCGTGTGGTGACAGCCCTGCCCTATTCACTTTTTTTTAATGATGTGCAGCATATTTGTGCCTTCTATGTTAGTTTTTTCTTAAACTAATCCTTTAAGAAAGACTCATTTTAATTTTTATAAACTTAATGGTTTTATTGTAGTGTCTGGTGAAACATAAGGCAACTTCTCATCTTGGAAACAGTTGTTTATTTCTCAAAAGCTGCCTGGTCACTGCAGCCTTTAGTCAGATGAGACATTTTTTATGAACTACACAACTATGTGAAAACCATTTGAAAACTTTATAGTTGCAGAAAATAAAGCTTTTTCAGCGTGAAATCATAATACTTGTGAGGGCCTGGAGATAAGTCTCAACCGATGATGTGGTTTAAAAATAAAGACTAATTTCATTTTAATCAGCAGTGTGGACTTTGCAGCACAGAGTGTTAAATCAGTGTTGCAAAATTGATTTCCGGATTGTAACTCACAACTCATGGAAGACGGGGATAAAATATAGTGATGAGAAGGTGCTGATGTGCGCAGAGTCAGCAGCTCATGTCTGCATAGACAGACACACACATACCAACTCTCTGCTGTGTTGTTTTTTAAGAGTTCCGTTGGCCATTAATGATTTAGTCTTACAGGCAGGACAGAAATATGTCTGCTTATGACTGAAATATTGATGGGGTTATATGAATTATTAATAGGGCTGATTTCAGGAATAAAGATGCAGTTGACCTACTGTAGTCAAAGGTGAGTTACAGTGGTCCCACAGTTTTGTTCAAGGACTGGTGTTGGCACCTCTAAGGTTTCACAGGGATGTGTGTGTGTGTGTGTGTGTGTGTGTGTGTGTGTGTGTGTGCAGGAATGTCTCTTTCCCAGTGCATTTGCGAGTCTGTAAGTCTGTGACAAACAGTCCTTGAAATATGCATTTGTCAACGAGAGAGAATTGTACTGAGGTCATCCACTGATGATGTGTTTATACTTTAAACAACTACACGGATTGTTAGATAGTCAGTTGACAAAGTAGCAGCCTGGCTACGATACTCAACACTCTTTTGCCAAAACCACCTGCCTTTTAAATCTATTTGTGTTTGTGCTGTCTCTAGATAAATGCAATTTGGCACTGAAGAGCAGGAGTAGTAGGGAGTAGTGCAAATCATAGTATGCTCTTAGACTGGGCAAAGACAGTATTAAAGTACTGACATGACTCAAAGAGTCAAAGACTGCTTGTTGATGAAGATAAAGAATTGATTTATTTTGTTCACTTTGGATAAATTAATCTAGACTCTGCATATAGCCGTAGCTGTCACCTTCCCTTGTTCCCTTAAAGATTCATAAGCCTTCAGGTTGTGTTTCATCAGTTTGAATATTCACAGTCTCCGTTTGTCTCCTGGTTTCCTTGCAGTTAGTAAACCATCACATTCAGTTTCAATGCTGGCTGAATTCTCAGGCTCACGATTGTCCTCGTCCTCATTCCTCTCTCACAAATTAGTGGGGCATTGGATTGATTTTTCACCCTTTCATTTTATCTTAACTTGACCCTCTGCAGAGCGTTTGACAATGTTGGGTTTTTTTATGGAGCTGTGATAGATATGGAGTTCTAGAAATGAGTTTGACTTGATGCTAGCGGCAAAGGAGACAGTAATACATGCTAACGACTTGCAAAAATGAGGCCCTAGAGGTGCACAAAGAGTTTGGGCGACAGGAAAAATGTCTAGTGCAGCCGTGTTTCAAAGAAGGACAAAGAACAAAAGGGGCTTAGTGTTAAGCATACAGGCCTTAGCTAAATTTGCTGGCTTGGGTTGCTTTGTCCTTCACGTGGGTCAAGAGGACAGATATGCAGAGGGGTGGGGTGAACAGATAGTATCTCTCTCCTCAAGGGATGGAGAGAGGCAGAGGGGATAGAGAGGTAAGTGCTGTGAGGAAATGGAAAGATGGAGGGGTGAAGATAGGGGTGAGTGGAGGAGAGAGGCTACAGTGTGAGGGATTGGCGAGAAGCAGTGACAGAAATGGGAGGAGGAGAGAATAAGAAAGAGATGTGTATATTTGACAGATAGGATAGAGAGACATTCAGCAGCTCTGATTATATTTGTTTACATTCACATTTTCACCCAAATAGATGCATATAATACATGAGGTGGATAAATATATTTTCTTCTTAAGGTGGTCTTGCAAACATTAATGTTTCACTGATTTAGTTGCAACTTGGGTGTGAATACCTCGGTTTAGATGGCAGGTATAGATGAAACAGAGTTAAGGCTGTAAAGAGATTAGGCATAATCTATTGATGAAAACACAGGGCTTTCAGTAACAAAAAGCACATTGGAAGCCTGCAGAATCTGGATTGTGGAGAGTTGAAAAATGTATATGTGTGTGTGTGTGTATCTAAATGATGAGGCTGACTCCCAAGCCACCAGCTAATGGTTTCCATAGATTTATTGGCACCACGGGGGGTACTCTTTAGGCGAGACAAGTTGCAATATGTTACCTACTCAACCAGCCTACAGACATCTGACTTAACACCAGATCTGTCTGAGTGGCTGTCAGGATGCACATGGGTATCTGTGCAAAAAAAGGATGAAAATGACAGGGCAACGGAAAATCAAAAAGTGTCAGCTAATGTAAGCAACAGAAAGGCATTAAGTACTCGTTCACTGCAACCAAAACTGGTGTTAAGTGATTGGTCCCCCCGTGGATTTTGGATATGCCAAGCTACGACCACCTGTGAAATCACAGCACAGAGCATTTGAGGCCTTTAGGCAAAGTACTTGTCTCTCCAACAATAGTGTTTTCATAACCAGCCAACTGGGAGGAGATCTAAAGAGAGAGGCAGGAGCACTAATCAATAGGAGAGGGCGGACCAGTGTCAAACTGCAAATAAACAAACAACCCATTATCCCGACACACACATATACACATGGGGATATGTACAAATGCAACACACCAAGGCACACTCTTGGTAAATGTATAATAAAAAGTTAATGTGTATGATTGTATGCAAGTGGCAGAACAGAAACCAGCTCATTCCTATTCATGCTGACTCCCTGCACTGCATCTGTCATGTGTGTGTGTAAACCATTCACATGCAAACAGGCTAACTATGTGAATGTGTGAGCTTTGGGTGCATCTTTTTTTCTGAGCAGGTAAAATATGGTGAAAATAAAGAAAATGAGGAGAAGGGTATGTGGCTGGTGTAAACACTGATATGACTCTATTGATCAAACCCTGGTGGCAATGAGATGGTCCACAGACGTGACTCTGTGTGTGTGTGCGTATTAAAGTGATCTGTGCATCATCTTTTCTGTATGTGTGTGTGTGTGTGTGCATTTGTCTACTTGTGTGTATTCTTGTCTCACTCTGTCAACAGTTTGTGTGTATGTATGTGCATATGAATTTGTGTGTTGAAGCTTGCTCTGGGTAGCATTGGTGACAGAGTGAGGGAGAAGGAGAAGTGCTATTGATTTTTTAGCCCAGAGAAAAGCTAGAGAAAGATCTGTTTGGGTGGAACTGTGATTACCTCCCTTTCTCGCCCCTTTCTCCCCTGTCTCTCTGTCTCCCCTTACCCTTTCACTTAGCATACATGCACTTTCCCTCTATCTGTTCAACGTTTCACCCGTCTCAATCGTTAGGCCTAAACAAAGCGTGTGATGTGCTCTCGCTGTCGTCTATTTCTGGATGCCAGCACGTCTGGGAGAGAATATGTTTCAAAGTTTTTGCTGCTTAGAAATGGTGTGTTTATATTCTAAGTGTACCAGACTTGCCACATAGGGATTTTGTGTGTTTGTGTGTATCCACATATGCATGCGTGTCTGTGCTGGAGTGTGTGCACTTTCTAAAACAATGACAATACTATCTGAGGTTTTAAAAGATTTAGTGAATCAGTTGCCTGGTTACCAGAGTCTGTTTGTTGGATTGCAATTTGCATGCATACATTTGACGCACACACACACACACACACACACACACATGCAGCCACACCCATACACATGTACAGTATGTATACACTTTCAAGCACATACAAACATTTTTCATTTTCAGAGGGAATAAATATGTTGTAAAACATGCCCCATTTCCTTTGCCAAACTTAATCCTGGCTGCTAAGTACGACTTCTCTGACTGTTACATTCTGAACCCGGATCAGTGTGTGCATCTGTCTGTCTGCACATCTGTCTGTCTTTCTGCTCACCAGCCTGTCAGTCCTTCTCTTGGCCTGTTGCACGGAACAGACGGCAACACAAAGGCGATCTGTGTTTCTCGGTGTTCGTAGTGAGATAAACTGATAAATGATTATATGCAATAAAGGAGAGGGAGTATTAGTGTCATTGTTAGGAGAGAGACAGGGATTGGGATTAAAAAAGCATTGTATCTAACAGATTATTGGGTCTGTGTGTGTGTGTGTGTGTGTGTGTGTGTGCCTGCACGTATGGTTGGCTGGTTTTCTCATTACAGGATTAAAGAGCATCTGCTTCAATGTTCCTACTTAACCCTGCCATTCAAAGTCACACAGGGAATAATACAGTGTTGTCTCAAGTAGATGTGCTGAATGCGCTTTGCTTGTGTGTATGTGTAGGTGTGCACATGCCACATAGATGCACATGATTGTGCATGTATGCCAACTGGGAGAGCAGATATGGATTGAATGGAACTGGACACAGACAGAAACGAAATTGCTGTGTCTAGGGGCTGTGTCACAGAGAGTGGAGAAGCTTGTATTGTTGGCTCTCTGGGTGAAAAACTCTTGACTCAAATCTATTTCTGGTTATATAATGAAAGGTGGACTGTGAAAGGCCTAGTTGGCTCTGCTGGTGAGTACACATCCAAGAAAGGGCTAGAAGAGGCAGAGAGAGAGGTGGGAGAGAGCAGGGAACGAAGACTACTTGTGGGATTAGATACATAGATAGACAGAGAGACAAAGATTGATATGGATAATAAAGATACTGATAATGTTAAAGATTTCCTGTCTAATTGATCCATTTAGGGCTGTGGCATCAGAGTACATCACAATAACAAGTATCCAAGTGGTCTGAGAATTGACTCTAGGCTCATTTATCTGAGCCAGGGTGTGACCTTAAAAAATTAAGTCAATGACTTTTATCTGTATATAACACAGATATTTATTTGTTGTTAGTGTTTAAGCATTTTTTGGTTTACAAAGATCCTCTGATATCATAAAGGTAGTGTTTTATTTTTTTCACTCCACATTAGCTGGTGTATCGCTCTATTTTCCTGGGGTCAATACACAAATATATAGTACATAAACAAACGACAATACTAATTAGCTACTTTCATTACTTTAGTCACTATTAAGTGAATGCAAAGTCTCTAATTGTCTCCGAGCAGAACACACAGAGCCACATTTGACATGTTTTGACATGTTTCAATAAGCGATAAACTAAAGTCAGACATTTATATGTGTAGTGTTAATTTCTTTTTAATCTTGTTTGTATAGCATAGTACAAACCCCATTTGAAAATATCAGCAAATTTAGAATCTGATGTCTGCAAAACCCTAAAAATGTTTGGACAGAGGCAAAATAAGACTGAAAGGTTTATTTATATGTTCTGGATAGATAGAAAAGGCACATCCTCCAAGCAAGGATGGGCTGTGGCCTACAGCTTTGTGGAGAGAATTGTTAATCAGTTCATAAAGTATATTTCTCAATCCAAATAGATTGCAAAAAAATGTAGGTCTAGTATAATACTGTGAAAAGTTTCAGGGCTTCCAGAGAAATCTTGTAAAGGCTGACTGGTGAATGTGGTGAATGTGCATAACCTTTGGGCTTCAGGCAGCCTCACATACAAACTGTCATCCTACCATGATGAATATGACCACAGGGCTAAGGATCACTTCAGGAAACCACTGTGCCTTAACAGAGTCGTCCGCTACATCCAGAAATACAACCCAAAACTTATGGGTGAAGGAAGACATACATCAATTCTGTACAGAAACATTGCCAAGCTCACGTCCAGCTGACGGAAAGACAGTGAACAGACACTACTGGGTCTAAAATCCATCTCAATAGGTCCCAGTCAAATTTGACCCGGAACAGTCTCAATGTGTAACATTTTGTAGCACCTGTGCAAAAGTATAAAATTAAAAAATATTTTCATTTTTGCGTATTTTGGGTCACTTTAGGAAAAGTCATCAATTTTCAGGTTACAAGAATGACATTTAGGGTAGTTTTTACTGCTGTCAAATGTCAAAAATTTTGACCCGAACAGTATGTAAGGGTTAAGAAGGCAACACTTTTTCTCAGGAGGTCAGTGGATATTTGAGCGAGGCAATGCCAGGCCTCTATTCTGCATGTGCTGCAACAGCATGCCTTTGTAGAGACAGATTGCATGCAACAATGATGACCACAGACTGTTGAGCAGCTGAAGTCTTTTATCCAGCAACAACGGGCAAATATTCTACTTGCAAAACTGAAACAATTAATATCTTCACATGCCAAACAATTAAAAAGTCTAATTAAAAGCAAAGGTGATTTAACAGTAAACAACTTTGGTACTGGTAAACAACTTTTTTTAGTGTGTTGCAGTCATTATATTCTAAATTGGCTCAAATTTTCAAACTACATTTAGGTTGGTCAGTGAAAACACTGAAAATCTTTCTCAGTACTTTCTCAGGTTATATAGATAAAAGTGAATTAACAGATCAGAGACTTTAGTTTTTATTGCATTTTACAAAACACTTTTCTGAAAATGAGGCTTGTACACCCTGTAATAATAAAAATACTGTAGCTCTACCATGTACATAATGTTATAATAAAACTCCCACAGTGCAATCCTTTGCTTTTAATAGATGTGTTAATTAGTTATGTGAGATGACACCTGTCAGTGATGGCACACAGTGGTGTTGAATCTCAATTTACTGCTTAGTATAAAGCACAGTTTTGAGTATTTATTATACAAGGACAACAAGTTATATACATTATAGTATGTATTCAATAAACAAATGCTGTATAACACACTTTAATATTGCAAACTAATGTAAGTGTTTAATGATGCATTTGTCAACAACTCCTTCAAAACTGCATTAGTATGAATAACTATACATCTGTTATTTATGCTTGCAGGTATCAAATAAGGGATTAAGTAGAACGCCTACATTACAAGCATTTAAAAACCCATGAATGTGATATGTTCTGAAAAGAACCTCTGTGATGCCATTAAAAACGTACAGTTAATGTACAGTTAATTGATAATGCTTTTCATTCGAAACATCAAATTGACAAATAAATAGAAGACGTTCACACACCTTTATTGTATAAATTGTATTTTCATTTGTGATAGACGCAAAAATAATACATGATGATGATTGTGTAGCTAATTGTGGTGTTGGGCTAATAAGAGTTTATGTGAGTATTTCTGTGCATTTGTGAATGTGTGCGCTTATTGTCTGTACCCCTATTAATCAGAACCTATCACTTGTGCCTAATGGAGATAGATTACCGAGTAAAGAGACGTGACTGTCCCTAGAGAACACCTGTTTCTGTGTGTGTGTGACACTGTGATACAGTAAATACCCCAATAACTCTGATTTTCTGCTTGACTACTAGAGCCACCATCATTTGTGTCACCTACTCCTGATAAGGAGGACAAGGATGTGCTTATGGAGACACAGGTTAAGCACACTCATTTATTACTGTCTCTGTGTGTTTTTGTATATACAGTACACTGTGTGAGTGTAATTAACTGAGACTATGCTTGGTGGCATACTCCACATTAATTCCTTAAATAAACAAGACTTTAACAGCACCTGTACAGGCTTCTCCTCCATGCCCAGGGGGTAGAAAAGAGTTTGCCACCAGCTGCAGCAGAAGGCTTTAATCCCTCAGAGATACCTATATAAACCTCAGTGCTCAGGGTAAAATATCAGCTACATACTAATATTTCTCCCCTGCTTCATTGCAGTGTGTCCTTGCACAGCTCCCTGGGATACCGCTTGGCCTCTTGGTATCTTGGAAACATTACAGATGTATTCAACCGAGTAAAATTACCACATCAAAAGGCTACAAACTGCAAGTCACATTAATTTGACAAGAGCAATGTAATGTGTATGGTCTAGTGAGAATAATAGACCTAAACAAACTCCAACTCATCCTTGCATGCACACAATCCCGTACTGACACACTCACACAAGGACACACACACTTGTGTAAACCCATTTTACTTTCATTAAGTATCACTCAAAATGGATAAGAGCTCTCATTTCACTAAGTGCTGCCACAGAGTTGATATGAATGTCTCTTTAACATGGAAACAGACACACACAATGCATAAACACGTATCACTGTAAATCTCCATGGCTCTGACAGTGGTGTTAGTAGCGGGAGACATTGTTGTAGCAACAGACTGGTAATAGACTAAAAAATTCTATTACATGTTCTTCAGAAGTCAGGACAGCTGCATGAGTCAGAATAAAATCTCAAGAGACAAGAGAAAGAGGGAGATCATACCAAATGCAATTTTAGAAGATTCTACTGTGTCTGACAAAGAGTAAAGAAAATGTCCAAACCAGATCAAGAGATCATAGTTTGTAAAGTATGGTTCGTATTTATCGTTCAGACATTTTCAGTTTCATTTTGACAATGCTTTGATGGCTGCACAGAGAAGGGGTGAAATTTAATGAAATGTCCTTCAGTGGACAGCTCATACCATTTGAAGGTCAACTGAAACAACAACCAAGTTTTCTCATCTCTAAGGAAAAAAAAATACTTGAAATACCTAAATAACAGCCTTCTTGCTTATTGTTCCATCTTTTTATTTCTACTATTGATTGCCAGCTGTCTTCTGGGTAGTCAGACTTGCTGATGACCTTTAAATTCTGTGTGTGTGTGTGTGTGTGTGTGTGCACGGGTATGTATCTGTGTGTGTGTCATTACTTTTGTGTCCAGCTGCAGCATGTGCTCCCTTTGTGTTCTGTCATGTTATCGTATTTTTCCCCTGTTCTCCTCATTGATTACCTGTCATCAGGCTGAAAAGTGGACTTTTGTTTCACCAGGTTAGCAAATAGTGTATGTTCTCTTCATCTCTGTGTCTTGGTCCCTATTTCATTTTCTGCCTCTGTTGTGGTTCTTTGTCATATTTCTAAAATACAAGATTCCTCTTTCACGCCAAGCTTCACCGTCTTATCTTTATTTTGTTAAAATCAAATCAGACTTGTCACAACACATCTGTTATGCATGGCTTTGTTTGTTTATGCCTTTGTGTGTCTGTTTGTGCATGTCACTATGTGCTTATGTATGTATGCACCTTGTGTATGTGTGTGTGTGTGTTTGTAATATTTGTGGCTGAACGCAGGCCAGTACTCTTGCTGGGATGCTAAATAGCAGAAGAAGAGAAGGTTAAGTAGGAAGGGCAACAGAGAAGAGCAAGGGAGATATCCATCACAGAAACCAATACATTTCCGTGGACACCATGGCTATTTATTTTTATTTTTGTGGAAAAGAAGACAGTTTTTGCAGGTGAGCTGGCAGCCTGCCTGGGGCCAACTTGACACATCCTTTGCAGACATTTGGAGGAGAACAGAGAACCCCGAAGTAAACAAACTGACTGGGCAAATCAGTTTGAAAAGTTGTTTGCTTAGTTGCAGAAGCAAGTTTATTTAGCCTTTCAAATAAAGGATAATTCTGTCAAAGCATTATTTACCAATATACATAAACACACTGACTTTGTTTCCTAAAAAATAATTTGAATTTTACTCGTACTGTTAGAACCAGTTAACTAGTGAAATAGAGAATAACGCTCCATCACAAGACAGTGACAATGTGAGTCGGTCATGACACCATTATTAGTTAAGTTAATCACCATTAGTTCAGAGAAAATGTGTTTATAGAGATTGTATTTTATATGTACATATACTTGTATTTGTTTATACTAAACAATCAGTTTAGAATTAGTGGCAAAAAGGGGATATAAATACAAAGAGGAATTATGAGTAATGACCAGCAGGTGCAAGGAGGTGTGACAGGAGTACTGGCAGGAACTGGAGACAAAGGGAGGATGGAGACCAACCTGAAAGTAAAGTACAGGGGACAACATGAGTGAATAGAGGAAGTTTGGAGGTTACTAAAACAAAACAGGAAATGCAATGTGCAAGATGTGACATCAGGTCAGCAGAGGGGATCATCTCAGTTTGGATGAAGGGTCAGTGAATCTGAGCTGCATTCAAACTGCTGGCTTCATTACACTGAAGCAGATTAAGAAACTAAGATCTACATAAGCACACTATAACACTAATTTGTCAATTATTTTATTTAGTTGTCAGCAAAATCTGAGAAATGTGATGTCATAAAATAGCTTGTTTCATCCAATTAACAGTCAGAAATTCATAGATATTCAGTATAATATAGAAGAAAAATATTCATAAGAAGCTGGAACTACTGAATTTGTGCATTTTTTTCTTTAAAAAATGATCAAAGCAATTTTCTCTGTGTGTCTTTACTTTTTTGAGTTTACATTTTCTCTATAAAGTTGAATTAAAAGGTACGCTATAATTATCTCCTTTATGTCTTTCTTTCTTCTTTTAATTTTCTCTCGCCTATAGTCAAGCAATTTGTTCTCTCCCCCATTTCTTGACTTTATCTGTCACTACCCTTCTTCTGTGTTTTCTTTTTTATGTGTCCCTCTGCTTCTGTTCTCCTCTCTTCTTCATCTCCCGTCTCCTCCGCCTATAACACCTCTTGTCATTATGGCTAACTCCTGCTATGACAAGCCATGGCTTGATCTATTTCTATCTCCTCTCAGACAAGTGTTACATACACCAACTGTTCGTGTGTGTGTATGTGTGCGTGTTCTAGGAGCAGAAAGATGGGGACATCTGTGTGCATGCACATTCAGTGCATGTGTGCTCAACAGATGTTTAATTGAAATATGACCATCAGCATTAAAATTCACATCACTAGCATGCACATTGTCAAGGCTGTGGTCTTTGATGTTTTTAGAAATCATAAGTTGTTAACAAAATGATTCTTGATTGACAATGATGACGTATGTAGCCACTAAAAAATGTACACACCATAGAGACAACCATCACCAACTGTACTAACTTATTAACTTCGGGCTGACTGTTAGGTTCATGTCTACACCTCCTTTGGACGAGCCCTGACTTGTTTCCTGAAATAACCATGATTATGTAAGTTATTAAACAGTAGTTAGAAGATTTGATTGTATAGTTCCAGAACACACCGAGACATGTTTGTCCGTACTTGTCTTCAGTGTGGGCAGGATCAGGTCACTCATGCCAGTTTTTCTTCAATATTCCTGTGGAAAAAGTTCCTCATATATTATAGTGCTCCACTGTTAATCATTATGTGAACTATACTGAGCTGGAATGAGAATGACCTATAGCTTTCACAAGTAGCCGTGCAAGGTGCTGGAAGCGTTTTGTGCCTACATGTATTCTGCAGTCCAGAACAACAACCTCAGTTTGATTTGAGATGCCTGCTATTTCTGTTTCTGCAGTACAGTTGTTGCCCATCTGGATAATAATTCAAGATAACTTATTAAGTATAACTTATAGCCTTAGTTATAGTTTTGTGGCCTTTATTGTTTTTATTCATTCTCATTTGCTTCATTACCAGATGGAGCAAGATGCTGTAGAAACCTAACTCACAACTCCAAACTGATGTTAATGTTGCTACATGTCTGCTTATTGTGTATACTGTATGTTGCTAACATACAATGTAAAACACAGGAATGTCAACATAACTGCATAAACTAAGTAATGTGGGATATGAAGCAAGCTGTACATAGTGGAAGGACCCAAAGTCCATATTTCACCCTTTCCTTTTCTAGTGTCCCCAGCACAACACACTGCTGACTGATCGCCACAGTTCCTGGATAGTGTATATTGTTTTTCATTTTAAGGTCACCAAGTTTGTGTATGTGTCTTTGCTGTTCTCTCTGTTCTCTCTACGGAGTCATCAAACACTTCACTATAATCTCCTTGGAGACCTTGGTGTATTTAGGGTCTGCATGTGTGTGTGCATCAGTTAATGCAGGGACCCGGCCTGCACTAGCCAAAAGATAGCGCGGTTTTCTTTTTGACCTCTCTTGTACCCTTCCCTCAGGGGCAAACGATCCAATCAGAGAATAAGCCTATTTTGAGACCCTCCCCCTGGGAGCAAGAAAGATCCAATCGGATAAGGGTTCATCTCAGATCAGAATCAGCAGGGGAGATGGATAAGGAACCACACAGGCACACAAGCATCAAAAGAGAAAAAAAGACAGAGAAGGAACAAACACATAAATGTCCACACACACACACACACACACACACACACACACACACACACACACACACACACACACACACACACACACACA
>JAUBNQ010000001.1:11385064-11409482 GCA_032353495.1 Ctenopoma kingsleyae | reverse complement strand
TGTCTGCCTCTTGTCTGCCACCACACTGCATTCTTCTCCGAAGTCACATCAATGTCATCTTCCCACTTCCTTCCTATATCAAATAAAGTCTAGCAGGGATTTTTCATCCAGTGCTAGCACAACCTTGAGTTGCCACTGAAAGGCTCACTTCACTTGTCTGTCTCATCATGTTACAAAAGCATTGCAATTCACCAAACCTCATATCCTTCTCAATTGTATGTCAGTCGCAATATCAAAATTTATGTCAAACATTTATGCTGCATGTATTTTTGAAAATGTTCTCAGTTCGTTGCATTACTTGTACAGGTGATGTATATCAACTTATGGTCAGACATTCAAGGGCACACTGTGAAGACGTGCAGCAAAACATCTGTTGTGTTGAAACTATGGTAGAATATCTACTGTACTTTATTTTTAAGATGAGTGACCCTTTGTTACTCAAATTCTGTAGAGTTTTTCATCACTCCCTTATTATTCAGCATTCTTACATGCATACAGTACATGAAGTAGTAGTCAACTTTCCTGGAGCTGCTTCAGAAAAGACAAGTAGATATCTGTGTTCTGTATTTTGCATTATATTACTTTTCTTTTCAAAGTCAAGAATGAACATTTGAATGCATATAAACTATTTTGTTGTTTAGGGAAATTACATATTTACTGTATGTATTCATCAAATAATGTATTGAATAACTGAGTAGTAATTTGTGTTTGCATATGTAAGCACTTGTGTTTCTGAGTTTTTGGGTTGGTGGGTGTGGATGTTTGTTTTCACTTGCACCCAGGTGTGTGTGTGTGTGCGTGTGTGTGCGTTTGGTGCACAATCATTTCCTGTCTCCTAGTTTAGAAAAGATGTTGGCATGACAACATGACACTTGGGAAGGTTTGGAGGGTAGACATGGAGGGAAAAGAAGAAACAGTGCTCCCTCCATAAATAGACAAGTAGAGGTTTCATGCCAGCTCCTTGAGAGGGAACCTCATACTTGGATTTGTTATGTGAACATAATTCACATCTCAACTTCAAACTCAACCTAAAAATATGTATGATACATAGAAAAAAGTTAATAAAGTTGTTGAATATTGCATCAGTCTGACAATCTGTTCCGAAAACAAATGAAATACACCATAAAATAAAATAAATCTAACATTGAAGCCAATCTCATTATTTTTACTTTCCCTTGAACTAGAATGTCACATCACCTACAAGCATTATAAATTTCACACTGTACCTCGCTCAAGAGATGAGCATGTGTTTGCATATGTGTGTAATTTAGAAATTGATTCTATGCATTGTGTCCTCATCTATGAAAGGCTAAGCCAAGACCAGCAGTCATTATGAGACATTACGGTCATTCAATATGGCTGGCGTATTGATCCCATCTATCTGTCATTTGCTCATATAATATGTATGAAGAGGCAGCATACTTCATTCCCTTACAACAACAGATACCAGCAGAGATGCAATTAAACACTCTTGTGTGACCTTATCTGACATTTTTTAGCAGTTTATGGAAACTACAACAGATTACGTACAACACTGTACAACACTGTACAACTCTGCTCTATCTATATTACCAAGCTGCAAAAATGTTTTTGTAAGAAAATGTCTAAAATTTGGAGCAAGGAAAATGTCTATTATTGAGTTAACAATAGTACAGAATGCCACATTGTTTATGGTAACATATGATTCTTTTTTATGAAGGTATTTTCTAGAAAAATGTCCCCAAGGGGATTAATAAAATCAAAAATTAGGATATGAAATAATGAATAAAAAGGCATATGTAATGAAAAAAAGAAGTAGAAAAAGCCAGGCACCATCACCTGAATTATTAATCAAGATAATTAATGCCCAGTAAGAGTATCAATCTCTGTATCACATTTTATGTGCATTTATACATCCACAGCTACACACACAAAGCCATGTTGTCACATACGCACAAAACACTTCTATCTTGTCTACTCGACAGTTATTTCTTTAAAATGGGTCAAGACTAAATTAAAATAGAGAAACTTGTCAATGTGAGAAAGAGATAAACAGGGAGGGCGATCAATACGTGAGAAGGAAGAGAGATAGTTGGAGCTGAAGGGAGCGGACAACTGCTTGATAAGAAATATTCCCTTCAAAAATTAAAACTGCAAAGGGAAGTCACCTGCAGAGTATGATTTTCTGCGTTTTTTACAAATTTTGTAAGTGGGTGGTTGCATGTTTCAACATCTGTGTCTTTGCACAGAAACAACGAACTCTTCCCAAAATACACAATTTAAAACATGTCATTCACTAGTGAAACAGTTTTCTGCTTTGACTTTTCTCCATCTTTGTTACCAAGACAACAGACATATAAAACTAACATTTTGTTCAGCTCCAATTTGCCCCTGGCTTATTTTTCTCCTAGGTCAAAATGTCTGAGCACATCCAGTGTTACATTATTATATGGCTAATGATTCAGTAACTTTTTAAAAAAATCCTACACAGTGTTTGTCTTTTATGCAAGGCAGAGGGAGAAAGCAAAGGTACCTATCCAGTAAACACTGCCAGAGACCGTGTTAGTGGCTTTGAGAGAGAGCAGAGGGGGATGAGGGAGCATCGTGGCTAACACCCACAGTGACAAATGTGAGACAGAAGACAGATCTTGGTGACGGTATGGTCTAATAAAAGCCACAGTTGCTTTATTTGCATATCATTTTGTTTTCTAATTGGTGTGTTTATCCAGTTAGATGAATGACAATCAAAACTGTTTAATAGGAAGAATCTGATAACCTGCTGTATGTTAACAGAGCTATTAACATTTATCATTGTGTCACACAAACATGCCTCACAGCCATTTACTAATGCAATGATGTACCAACCAGTTTTTTCTCTCCTTGTCAGTGTTTGTTGGCACACTATTGCCACTGGCTTTATAATAATTACATTTAGACTTTGAGATCTAAATAGAATCAGGTTGAAATGACTGCATCGCAATGAGAAGTGGCACACCACGACACTTTATCAAAATTCGGCTACATTGAACTTTAAAAGGCAAACAGCTTCTGTGCACTTTGTTGAAGCATTTTGTATCTAATTGTCAGCCTTTTAGCTCGTATCAAGATGTACTAGATCAAGGTCGTGTAGGGCCAAAACCATGACAACATTGCTTTGAAGTGTATAATGCTCTGTCTTTCATACTGCTTGTCTTCCAGAAGATATTTTGAGTCTTCCTGTGTCTGTTTGAGTTCCCTATAGAAATCTATTTTTACCTCTGCCTACAAAACATGTGTCTGGAGTGTCATATAATGGTGTATAAGTCATATACACTATATGACTGTATCCTCTATCACACAAGACTGATAGTCAGCTATCGCTTTAAACATATGCAGCAGGATATTCATATGCAATTCACTCTCAGCCAAATGCAGAGCACCATAACTATAAATGAAATACAGCACCAGGAACCATGTTTCACACTATCTGAAAATTAGAGAATATTAAGGTCACGTGCATGTACAGTATTTACACTTAAGAAAAACTGCAAATCAAAACAAACTCTTTCACGCAAAATAAGAACAAATCAAAGTTCTGTGAGATGGCTGACATCACCTTGTGCACAGGCAACTTTGTTTCACCTTTATTTCTACTTTATTTTCTTAAACCTTTTGTGTATCTTGTTGTATTTCTTGTCCTAATACATTTTCATTTTTTCATCTTATCTATTTATAATTAATAAAGCATGACTGGATTTACCTGTTTGGGGCCCAAGGGCAACTCCTACTTCAGACAATTACAACATCAAGGCTTACATTTGATGAGCCAGTTTTAAATGTCCAGTGGTTTTAACCTTCTAGCTTTCTACAAAATCTGGTATGTCTGAGGCTGTAGGGAAAGACTGTGTTTATTTTTTCTAAAATACTTGATGAATTGCTCCTCCAAAAACAGGCAGTAATGCAATTGACATTTATGGCACAAATATTTAACATTTGCAATAATTATGTTCAAATAAATTGTATTTTACTAAACTGAAATTGACATCCACTCAATCTGCGAGATTGTCCGTCTGTAAAATATAAGACTTTATAGATAATTTGTTACAGCATCAAAATAAAAGACCAATACACACACATGACCATTTCACGTCTAGCAGCTGAAGGTTACGCAACCATAAAGTATTTATATTAGGGATGTCCAATATTATTGGCCTACCGACATATATGACAAATCCGAGGTATAGTTTTTGAGATATTTTTGTTTGTTTGGCACACCTTGCAATAATGTTTAAAGTTTAAGTATGCATGATAGGAAATATGTGATGTCAGTTACCTAAAATGATTTAGTTTTTCTTTTTTTTATGAGGGGGGACCCCGCATATATTGGTATTGATTTATATTGGTATCGGAAATGAAGAGTTAGACAATATTGGTATATCGGATATTGGTAAAAAAGCAATATCGAACATCCCTAATTTATACCCTCAAAGTTTAGTAGGAGGACGTTGAGGTGGATGAGTGACCCACAGGACTTTCCCACAGGAGACCAGAGTTCAAGTCCAGTATAAAACAACTGTCTGCTGCTGCTATTATAACCAGGTGATGAACATCAGGTGAAGTTAGTGTGAATAGTAATTTCAGCCAATATTAACTTTTACTAACCCTAAATAAGTTACTTTAGTGCCTAAACCTAAAGTAACCTGTTTTTATGCCTAATTCCAACCAAATCACATTGTTTGCACAGTAACTTAGCAGTGCTTTTGACATTTAAGGGTGAAAATAAGCATAACACCATCCGCCATTTTGGTACCATTGTATGAGACATTGTCATGAGCTGCCATTTTGGAAGCTGATGCCAAGATCAACTCATGTTTTGACTTCGTTAGAATCTGGAGCCTGATTTGCCCACTTCCTTATGGAACCTTGTTTTCTGTATTGTGTATTGTCTGTATTAAGTATCTAATATTTGTGCTGGTGATATCTTTCTGGTTATGGTTATTTTCTTTCTTTTTCTACTGAGAGCAGCTTTCAAAAGGCAAAAAAGTTTTCCTCTGGGATTGATAAAGTTTTGTTAATCTTGAATCATGAATCTTATTTACAGGAGGAGAAAGAGAGACTACGTGAGACAAGAGATCCAGGATTCTGGACATGTGACCATGAACATGTACATGTACAATAAGCTGCATGTTGGTTTTACATGTCATTTTTTGATGCATGATTAATTTGTTTTGTGTAAAACACATTTCATTTAATTGTTTTCCTCTATGGTGGCAATGTCAACATCACCAGGAGTCTGTGTGTGTCAGTTAGAGGACATTTCATTTTTAGTCATTTCCTGCTGTTCATGCTTCACAGCAACATTTTTAAGCCCATCTGCTACAGGAAATGCTAGACATCACAGACATTTATTTTTAAATAGTTTTGTTTATATTTGCAGAGACTGTGTACCGTAGGTGCTTTTGATGATTCTGTTCAGACACTGTGTCACCAGCTAAAGCAAAAGGTGATTGCTCTTATTATGAATGTAATTGCAATCATGACTCCTCTAATTTTTCAAATTCTTCTATATTTCCTGCTGAATAATAAAGTAATACAATAGATGAATAATATTTATTGTTATTTACTGCTTTTACCTCAAATATTCCAAATATTTTTTTGCATACACTACACAGTGTGCATGACATTCTGATGGTGCTCAAACATTTATTAAATGTTAATTGTTGTTCTCCCTTATTTTGCCTTTTGGTGTTTTCATTTACATGTGCACAATTTGTTTCAAATTCATTATTTTTAGCCTCTCACCCATAGTAATCCTGCAGCATGGATTTGCAGGATAAAACAGAATGGACCATGTGGAAATGTTTAATAAGAAATCCACTGGGATTCCTGCACACTATGTAAATGAATGGAAATCGTCTGGCATGCATCACAAGTTGTGCTGTTGAATTCTTGGAAGGTATTTCATATAATTATGTTGAGATCATAAATAATATAGAATGCTTAAGAGATATAAAAATACGGGGCACACTGTAGATTTTTCAAACCTCAGGCTTTTTAAATCAACTCTGAAATACTTTTTTCAACATTTACATGCATAATTCAAATACATTTTACAATTATTATGCAGCGCCAAGCATTTAATGTGTGCTGAAGACATTGTACATACAAATACACATTTTCTATTTAGTAGCAATGGTTATCATAAAAGGTTTGCTAAGAGTTTTCAGCATAACTGAATTGCAAACACGGATCTACTGAATGCTGCATTTGTAATAAAAATGTGTCCATAAAATGGTCATATCCAAATGAAATATAGGAAATATGGTAAAGTGGCTGCACTGCTACTTCTTGCTAATACCCCTGATTAATTGAGCAATTTCAGCTGTTCATTTATCTAATGGCTTTAAGCATAAAACTCATAAATAGAGAAAGAGGGAGTGAGACAAGTAACAAGTGCAAAAATGTTCTGTATTCAGCAAAATATTCTCATAGCTTTAGACTAAAACTGAATTTGCAATGAAATATTTAGCAAATTAATTACTTCTGGACACAGTTTATGTATCATCATCTCCTGACTTAACACCATTAATGATTCAGTCACAAGTTGAAAGTAATCAAGAGCTGATACAATCAACAAGCATAAATATATACAACAATTATCTAACTGTGTGATGAAGTTAGCAGACAATCTGTACACCACCCACAGTCTTAGAAAAAATATTAAGGTATACAGAGGGAAGGAGAAAAAACAGGAGGCTTAAGGTGAACAACTGACACATGTATAGGCATGTGTGTTTGCAATCTGCTACCTTAAAGCTGCAGAACTGTTAAATGTCAAGAGACTATTTTCACATGTGAGAAATAGCAAGTCAGGTTTGCAGCTGTACTGCATGTTTAAAGTTTATTTATGCTTAATAATCTTAATGTTTTTTCTGCGAACCTTAATTTAAAACCTGGGGTCTAAACATAACAGATAAATGAGTGAATAATGGAAGATTAGACTATTTTCCTTTCCTTAAAAAATAATGATGGATGTTGCCAAATCACCAAAGGCAACTATGTGAAACAGTCATTTGTTTGTAATTTAGTTTATATAAGCTATGATCTCTTACTAACACAGAGAGTGGAGAAGAAAACATGCTCCATATATTCATAAGCTGGACATATTCAAAGAAAAAATACAGTATTTTGAGTGACACTGTTCCACCAAAAGCTTTCTGATTTTTGTCTTGGGCATCTCAATATATACGACTCATTTCCGATGCTTGTGCTCACTGAGTCAAAAGTCCAAGATGTGATGTCAAAAAAGAGACTTTGCTGCCTTTTCAGAGTATTCACACTCAAATAAGCTTCATTTGATAGGCAAGTCAAACATATGAACCAGAAAATGTACACAAGTCTCTCAGTGTCTTAAAAGAGAGTCTCCAAATCTTTTATTATCATGCATGAAACATGTATTTTGAGTCTCTTTAAGCTTTTGGAGACCATTATACAATTATACAAGGACAATTATAAATCTTGAAAGTCAATACTCACCGATAATTGCTGTGAACAAGCTCATTTTTGAACTGTGATGTTCACATTATTTATTGAAATAGAAATTTAATGGGCTGGTTATGGCTAATTTGAGTTAAAGACAGTATTTGTTAACAGAATTTTGCGTAATATTTAAAATCATAGATTACACAACTTAGAAAATATTCCACTTTATTTTGATTACACCCTAACAAGCACTTTGTATTGTAATAAGATAATTTATAAAGTGACACACAATTGTACTGTTAACTTAGAAATAACATTTAGGATAAAAGTAAGCTGTGAGTCTCTCACATAATGTTTGGACATGTGATATTTGTTACAGGACATCTTAGCATCAAAATGTCCCAGTATGTCAGCATGAACAATACCATTCATCCATCATTCATTTTGTTATTTAGCCCTGTGCATTTCTACAATCACAAGATAAGATGTTCTATTTAAATGGACAAGAGACCGCTTCAGGTCCTTTAAACAATGGAAAAGGGTACAGTATAAGAAACCTGATCTAATCACACGTAGAGCTGCATAGGACAATGCTTTAGTTCAGGTGGGCTCAGGGTACTAATCAACACTATAATTGGCTTTTACTCATCACTGCCTCTGTTCATGAGGGCGATGATGATGTATGACTGTGTGTGTGCTGTATGGTGGCCACTTGCTGCAAAGGAAGAAATACTTTGCTGTAGTTTAATTAACACTGCTGTGTTCTGCCTCTCTCTATTCCTCTTTACTGTATTCTATTGTATATTCTAAACTCAAATCTACTCTGCTTCACTGGTTCACTGTTTAACATTAACCTAATCTATTTTATGTTATAATCTATGTCACACTACTTTTTTTTCTTAGCATTCTGTTATCTCCAATTTTTACAGGTTCTGTATATTAATCGTTTTTTACAACTGTGTTTAAGTCCTATGCAAGTCCGTATTTGTGTGCATGTATTTTGTGCATGTACTGTATGTGATTAACAGGCCACCAAATGCCACTGAGATTCTCCACTTGTCTTTTTCTGCTTGTCACAACTTCTGACTAGCTCAGTGAAAAGTGGCTTTTACACAAAAATACTCACAAATACACACATAAATATACACTAAGGCACGCCATTCCACACAGACACAGATTGTTAAGCCTATGACACACACTTCATTTGTGCTCTGACAGCTCAGTACATGGTCTTGAAAAAAGAATTGACAGTTCAAGGTGATGGCTACCTCCAATCAATCCAGTGTTGTGCTGTGTGATGTGAGCTCTGTGTACAGGATTTGTCTGTGTGTGTGCGTGTGAGCACATGTGTACGTCTCCTCTTTTGTAGTGTGGGTGTAGGTAGGGGGTAGCTGACAGGTGTCCCTTCTTCTTATCCATGCAATTTATCACCCTACTGGTGGTGGGAACCTTTGCCACAGTCCAAATGCCCATATAACAAAATGCTCTCACTTTAGTCTGTTTTTCCCTAAACAACTAAACAACACATAACGATCAAATAACCTCAAACGAAAACGTTAAATACCAGCAATATGACGTGTTACAACATAACCTCACAATTACATCCCTCTTTCTGTGTCTCTCTCCTCTCTAATTATTCATACTGTGTCATTGGCACATCTTCCAACCAGAAAAGTTATGGCATGCTGAGCAGTCATGGAGATTTTAATTTTTTTTTTTGTTGTTGTTCTTACTCGCTTAATAATAAAAAGTGTTTCTGGACTCAGTATGAGCCAGCTGTCAGAAATAAACCATGGCTATCAATATCACTCCCCAGATATCATTATTTTACTCCTTTTCAATTAATTATGAAAGCGTGGTGAGACGGTACTTTAGATCTCATTTCAGGCCTAAATTGGTTTGTGAGCATAAAAACCTTTATTGTGTGTGCCCTGTGGCTCACACACATACACACATTTGCACACATACGTATAAAAAATGGTGTGAAGAGTGAGTTTAGAGACGCATGTTAAATGTATAATTTTGTAGCTGGAGCTCACAGCATTTTTCAGGATATCGACCAGCTTATCGTCAAGCTTTTATTGGAGGTAAAAATCTATCTCTTGATAGTTTGTTCCACTGAAAGATTTTTTTTTTGTTGAAATGCACATTCCTTCACTCTCTCCTTGGAAACAGTAGTTTTCACTGTGGGGAGCCCCTTACCACCACCCCATCCACACCACCCCTTCTATTCTTTTCATCCACTGCTGCTGTACCAAATCAGCTGGGGGTGAGGACTTCAGGGAGAATGGGGGGTGGGCTGGAGGTTTCTGAGGAAGCATGAGCCATGGTGAATAACACGATCTTAAGGACAGGCCTTAAATTTGACATACAGATCCAATTACTGGTTTTATTCCTGTTTTTTTCTATTTTATTTCTATCACCCTAGTCTTGCTGTCTTCATCTGCCTCATCCCTCTCTCTCTACTTGGCAGTGGACGGAAGGAGTCAGGGTGATAAATAGGTGGTGTCCGATGTGCTTCTCCTCTCTTGTCGTTCTTTCTCTCCATCTTCTGCCACTCTCCTCCAGGCCAGTCTCAACTCGCCGCATTCCCAGCCCAATAGCGTTTTCATTCCTGTCAGCAAAAAGAGAATCAGTGGAACAACCAGCTCTTTGGCACACATGCAGAAACACACACACACAGAGTTTTGCACATTCTCACACAGACCAACGCACATATGAAAGTCCAAAGTGCACAGAGCAAGGGTGATAAAATAGGGCAATGGTGGTAAAATGAATTCTAAGATTCATAGAGAGCCACAGTAGCACACTGAGATGACAGTACATGCACAAATACACTAACAGCCAGAGTCTATTAGTGTTCACTATGCACACAGTCTGGATGAATTAACATCAGTGGTCACCAGCATCGACACTGCATATGCACTTATTTATGACAGGCTTTTTCTTGCATCAGAGAATGCGGGTACGTGTTTAGATTATTTGGTTGAGAAAGAAAGAAAGAAAGAAAGAAAGAAAGAAAGAAAGAAAGAAAGAAAGAAAGACGATGGAGCCTGCAGTCTTAGTAGGAGAGGCTGGTCAATACCTACCTCAGTCATGATGAATAGTGGCCTTGGAGTTAAAGCTGAATGTAGCTTTATTCCTGCTACCCTCTAGTGACATGTGTCCTCCCAGAAAGCCATTACCAAAATAAATGCCTGTATCTTAAGCAGCACCATATATTTAAGGCTTTAACAGCACTGAATAGTGTGGAACTCCCTCGTCCATTTCAAGAGTCTTTTGAAATGGCCACCTGTTCAGATCTTATCAGTATATCTCAAATGGGTGCAACACATCATACAGTCCATTCAGGCTTATAATAACATAGCCTGCAGTGTTGGTTCCCCCTCGAAAAACATCCTCAGTGTTAGTGCACTTCCCTTGACCTCTTGCTATGTAAGTGAGTGTGTCACTGAAGCTTTATTAAGGAACAATTGGTGTAAGCATCCCCTCAGTGCTGCCATGCATCACCTGTTGTATAATTGAAGAGGCTATGAGCCTGTTAATGATCCTCTGCTTGACCCAGGGCCTGTATTTGCATTGTTTTAAGCTTAGCACATGGCTAATAGCTAGCCTGAAGGCACACAACCTCGCTGAGGATCGAACACCAATTTCCTTCATGCCAAGGGCGAGCTTACCACATTATTTGGAAAACAAGAGTAAAGGTGCCTGCACACAAACTCAGCCACCCGTTCTCTATATTTCCTGTTGCAACAGTGTGTCATGCACACATGCGCATTAGCTGAACCTATGTGGCCTGGAGGTGTGTTGAATAGGAACAGTGAAAGGTGCTATTTATTTAGCTGATAAAAGTGAACCTGTTAGTAGAGGGGCTGTGAGGGAGAGGCACTAAAACCCACAGAGAACTGGCTCTTTACTTAACCCAGGAAGGCTCTTTTAAAGGGTCACTGAGGGTAAAGAGCAAAGACAGCATGTTAGAAAAGAAAACTGAGCCTAAATGGAACACGCTAGCACCCTGCCATTTTTACAGAACATGTCTTTAAATTGGGTTGTAAAAACGTGTGTCTCTCTAGTTTATATGAGAATCCAATCTGCAGTAAGAAGGGGGTGAGCAACGCAAAAAGTGATAAAAACAAATATATCAATTTAGTTGCCGGATTTATTTTCTGATCACAGAGAGCAGTGAGCAATAAAACCTGTATTACACCAATGATAAGCTTCGCTTGCATTTTTCATTTACGTGCAAAGCATTTACATGTGTATTTTTGTGTGTGTGCATGTGGCAGAAACGTGAGTTTCTATTCACCCAACAGATGTACAGTGTCATAACCAATACACAGTAAAACCCCACTGAGTTCCATTTAACAACACAAAATTAGCTACTATGTATGTGTACAGATATAAACTATATCAAAGCTTCTTCTCTAGCCCACCACTGTCCTTCTGCTGTGTCTATAATTCATTCTCTTTATGGCACTTATATTAAGTCAACTTACATAAAAGACTCAGTGTGAGCAGAAGAGCACCACCAATGTCTTGGAGTGTCATTCGGCAGGTGTAGTGAAGAGGGTATCCGGAGAAGTGCAACAAATTGCCTTAAATCGAAAAACTATGTAGAAAATAATTTACTTGGACTGTATGTCTCTAGGCACACAACATTTAGAATGGGTTCTGCTACTTTAATTGAAAGGGAAAGAGAGACAGGGAAAGAGAGAGAAAAGCTGTTACAAACAAGAGCATGATTTATGAAATCCATCCCTCTGTTCGTCAGAGCAGGCTCATTATGTATGCACAACAGTGAGAGTGTGAGAAGACGGATGAGTCGTCCCGGTGGCGGCGGAAGAGGAATGGTGCCGCTAAACTCCGCTGGTAATCAACTGGTGAAATTAAACATCAAAAAAACACGAATGATTGTGTGCGGCAAAGCGATTTGTCTGCAATTAGCGACCAGTCGCATAACTCACACACAGGCACACATAAACACATTCATGGTTAATGGAACAAGACGTGTCACTGGGTGTGTATTTGTCTGTATGTAGATATACTAGCACAGGATAACCATAAAAACAGTTTAATAAACTTGAGAGACATTTACAGGACCTAGGGCAATTGGTGAGCAGCTACTTCATTTGTCAACAACTCTTATTGAACGCTTTCTGAGAGGTAGCTGCTTGTATTTATGGCCTTGTCTCTGTCATTTGTTTATGCTATTTTAGTTGAAATGAGAGAGTAGGAGGTGGAAAAGGTCATGTACAAGAAAGAAAACATTGTGTTTACTCTATCTTTATAATGTATTGAAAAGCCAGTATTTTTAGTACAGTATCAAAGCTACTATCATGACCTTTATGGTGTTCCATGATCAAACCAAGCCTAATCTCACCTTCTCAGGATGACATCTGAGGTTTGGATTTGACCTAGTACACATAATGCAATATAAAGCAACTGCCTTTTCTGTAGTGGAAATGAAACCTGGAATGGTTAGCAGAGCCCAAGACTGCTGTTTGGTGCTGAGTTTCATTTTGGACATTTTCTGAATATAGCCAGTGTAATTTACCAGTGTATTGTTGCAAGTACTGTTTAGCTCAGCAGGGGTGTTGCATGGCTCACACCGAATGTCAATGCTAACAGTGTAGCAAAACTACAAAGATCTTCACTGGCCCTTTCTCAGTAGCTAACAAGCTGCTCTCATGTTCCTTCTGTCTAATTGAATTCCCTGTAAAACAGGATTATTAGTTGTCTAGGCTTGAGCCTATACTTTCCGTAATCCCTAGCATGATTGCCTGTGGTTGCCTCATTTGACAGAATAACCTGTGTCATAACAGCTAAGATGAATAGAAACAGCTGTAGACTTCTGCCAATGTACTGCACAGATGTGGTCACTGTAAACAAATAGAACAGATATTGAATAAGATAAAGAATGTGGTGTGTGTGTGCGTGTGTGTGTGTGTGTGTGTGTGTGTATCATGCAAGAATAGTCCTTGATTATGTTTTCAACATTTGTGAAGTGTCTAATGAATTTGCCAGCATGTGATTGATTTGAGTGCTCAACTTCGCCTTTTCCACCTGCCCTCTTCCCCCTTCTCTCTCTCGCTCTCTCACTTTGCCTCCACACTAAGTGTTGATTGAAATTTCTGTTTGTCTACGTGTTGATTTCACCATTTCCAGCATAGTAGAACAAGAAGAAGTAGAAAGTAAAGGCCTGAGCACAACAGAAAGTGGCACAGCAAAACTCATCTGCATGTCTTTGCAAAACATTATTGCTGGCGCGTTAGCCTGCTCAGAACTTCCTCAATGCATCCTCAGCATTTTTTTATTTATTCTGTATACTTAGTCACTTGCACTATTTCCTGCAATTGCACCAACAACTACTACTTCATTTCTAGGAACAATTTCTTGAAGCAGGTTGAATAAAACTAGGTGGTGAAACACAGCTAACAATACTTATTCCTTGATGTTTCCACCACACTTTTAAATGCTAGTGTCACCAAGTCTTAAATCTATAATTTTCTTAGGCTAAACTAATAGAAGACTAGATCACCTCCGACTTAAGTGCCATGATTGGTCACATATCCCAGAGAGATTAAGAGATAAGGCTTGGCCCCCTGATATGAGTGAGCTCAAAAGTGAAGCACCAAAGCTAGTCTCTTTACCGAGATCTAAAATCTGTTTTCTTTGCTTCCTTATATTCTCTGAACAGAAAATTGCTTTAGCACAGCTCACTGGGGGGGTTGGCTATATTAAATCCAGGGGACTTGAGCTTCACCTGATTTGTGTGAATTGCTCACAGATCGCATGTTGGCCTCTCACCTCATGCCATGAAGCAGGTGAAATGGGGTTGACCATAACTTTACTATTTCACAACATGCAAAGGAAACAGAATCTGAAATCATTCACATGACTTCATTCATCAGCGAACAAACATGAAGGCCAAATACAAAATCCACATCTGCTGCCGTCTCTTTTTAGAGACAGTGGCCTCTCAACCTCTACTTCTCCCCACAGTCTTCAATCTATCTTTTCCTCTTTACCTCTGACCTTTTGATTTTTGAGTTCCTCCATACCAATCTGCTCTTCCATCTTATGGTCCACGCTCTCTCTCTCTCAATCCTGCCATACGACTGACCTTTCAGTTTCATTCTTCCTCTGTTTCTCTACCTCTCCTCTCTTCTTGGTCTGGGCTCTAATTCAACCTGTTTCAGGGCCAGTTAGGCAGCCAGTGGAGTTAATCTGTCTTTTCAGGTCATAAATCACTGTTTGGCATCTTTCTCTCTCTATCTAGCTATCTATCCCTCTCTCTTTATCTTTTCTCTCATTCTCCTTTACTTGCATGCTGCATAGATGTAGAGCATACCTTGAGGTGATTGAGTCTGACAGTCAATGTTGGTGTTCTTTGCATGCATATTTGTGCGCGCATGTGTGAGTTTGTCTGTGGTTATCACTGTTTTAACAGCTTACACATAGGGAGTGAAACTGCATTCTCTGGAAGTGCCACAGCCACTAAGAAGAGATTGTTGAAATGTCAAGACCAATCAGAAGCGATGCTTCTTTCTGATGGTGGAGCTTAGATCTGTGCACGTGTGTGTGTGTGTGGGTCTGAAACTCACAAACACAACAATGGAACGCACAGTAACAGTAGTAACAGGCTTACAATTCATTCATAAGAAAATATTATTTGACCTTTCAAAGGATAAATTAAAGCTGACTCTATGTGTGTGTTTGTGTGTTTGTGTATGTGTGTGTGTGTGTGTGTGTGTGTGCGCATTCAGACACATCTACGACCAGGCAGGTGCATGGGAAACTGTTGGCCCCTACCACAGACAAAACCGCATCAGCAACCAGAATGGTAGAATTGATGGGGGGTTGGGGGGGGCTGCAAATACAGAAGAAAGAACGGGAAAGAGAGAAAACAGCTTAGCGTAGCAGGAGGTAGGGGAGAGAAAGAGGGAGAATGCAGGAAGAGAGTAAAGTTGAATAGCAGGGGGGCGGGAGTGGGAGAGTGGGTGAATGAATGTGTTGTGTATCTATTGTGCCCAGTTCCTGAATGGAGTGTTAGTAAGCTAAGTAGTAACTGGTGATTTACAGCTCGGAGGCTATATCAGCTCAAGTGGGCAAACAATACCCTTTCATAAGCAACATTCAGTAACTAGAAGAACCTTGTAGCGCTGTGCTATTCTAGATCTAAAGTGGGGTGAAGTGTTTTGGAAGTCTGTGGTTATGTGTGAGAAGATGCTTCAGCAGAGAGGAAGACGTGAGATAGAGGAAAAACTGATGAAGTGCAGACGGCAAAAAAGAGAGAGTGAAAAATGGAACATGCAGGGAAATGCTATTTGTCTCATTTTAGATTTAACACCACATTTTCTAACCAATGTGTTAATTTAGTTTCGTATTGTTTCTGTCAGAAACCGCATCACCTGATCTTGCACAACATTATCAACTGTGTTAGATTTTATCACCAAGCTGTCTTTGGTATTTGTGTGTGCGTTTGGGGGATGAGGTGGTATTGTCAATAATCTCCAGGCTCACTCTGCTGGTTGCAGGTTTGCAGGGTCCCAGAGATTAGCTTCCCATCTCCTTCTGAGCTTCGAGCTACAGTATGTTTAGCATTTTTTTATGTTTAGCACCTCTGTGATAACATGAAAATGCATGAACTAGAAATGTTAATGTCTGTATTTGCTAATTATATTTTCTGTTTTTCTGCCAACCTCTCACTTTCTCATACAGCCTATCCCCCACACTCTCACACAGTGAGAAATGTTGAGACGTTATTATGAGCAGGACAGCCCTGAATGCAGACCTATCCATGGCATTAGAACAACAAGCCCTGTGACGAATGGTAGAAAATAGAGGAGTCGCGCTGTGTGTGTGTGTGTGTGTGTGTGTCTGTGTGTCCGCAGCTACATGTTTGCCATTCTGATTTGTTGAGAAAGACGGAGATTCAGTCGACCATTCTGGCTCTATTGTGCTGCAGAATTGTGATAAGGGCCAAACAGACACACATGCACACTCACGCACAAAATCATTCACCTAATCAGCAACTGCATTCCATACTGCAGTGCCCATTCTGCTCTGCATATACTGTAGATTGTGGGGAAGATAGTCTGCAAAGAGGGCTCTGCGGAAGTGTCAGGAGGTAGTCTTACAAAAACACACACCCCCTTACATGTGCACTCTCAAAAGCAACACACACAAGTGCTGCAGAAGCAACAGCTGGCTCTGGCTTGCCTCTCCGAACCCACGGGACCTCCTCACAGAGACCCCAGAGACCTCAGCCTCCCTCCTAATGCTCCTCGATCCCTTTCCAATTCATCGTCTCCTCTGTTCTGTTCCTCCTCCTTCTCTGCCCTTCCCGCCCCAGAGAGTTCTCAGTTCTGACAGAACAGTTAATCATACACTCTCTGCAGGTCTCCCTCTACGTGTGTGTGTGTGTGTGTGTGTCTGTGTGCACATGTGTCCTGACGTACACCTTCATTTTAAGGATCTGTCTCTATTTTTCATTTTTTACTTTTTTCAAATGCTCTTTGCCATCTGTCATTTCTTACCAATGTGAGTATTAGAAACACAATCTAGGAGTGTATCTTAAAGATCAGACAATTTCGAAAATTAACATACCAATACAAGGTCGATGTAGATGCTGATATAAAGTAATCAAACTTTTTGGGTAGTGGGTATAACCTGCCTGGTAAACAGTTGTACAAAAAACAGTGTGGACTTTATGGCTATAATCGTGTATGGGCACATAATGTTGCTTGCAAATTAAGGCAGCGGTGGTTTCTTACTTTTAAACCCTTATATAAGTCCAGCCATGGCCTACAGTTTTGCTGTACAACTTGTTAATGTCATTTGTTTGACTCTCACTACATAGCAATGTCCCAGGGTAATCCAGAGTGGGTACTATGAAGTTGTTTTTCACAGAGTGCCCTATGATGACTAAAGTAATCAAAAAATATAAAACTGATGGATTGCTCCTTTAATAAAAAGTTAAATGTCTTAAACTCTGTTTTTTGAGGCTGTTGTTTTGAAGGAGTTGTTAATTCTGTGCCTGCTATAGTGGATTTATCCTGCTTTGGCTATTGTGAGAAAGAAGAAAGAAGCCCTGTCGTGGTGAAAGGTCTCCAGCCAAGTTGACCAAATTGTTATTGAAGGTTGTGAGAAAGCCTGTGGTTTATTCCACTCAGCCATTACAAGATTTGGAAAGTATCTCACCTCGTGAAGTGTGAACATATTGAGTTTATGCTTGCCTTTGGTGCCTTAAACTACAAATGCAGCGCAAAATGTTTCACTGCCAGTATGGTGGCTCAGTTTTAAGTGGGTTTTACTGGCAATGTCCATCAGGATAGGAGCAACGCGACAAGTCACGGTGATCCAATCCGCTTAGCAATGGAGTACACCATGGGTGATGTGCTGATTTGTCTGTTTGATATATTTTGTTAATATCTTTAAAAACAGATAAAGAAAGAAAGATAAAAAGAGATAAAGAAATAAAAAGTCTGAATTACTTATAATATATAAATAATAAAAATGTATTTGTTGATAAATATAAAACTTTTCCAGACTTATTCACAGCTGAAACAAACAAATTAAACAAATTTAAGAACATGGAACAAAGGTGAAAACACATTTATTCGACTGGAGAGAAAACTGAATAAAGTGCAATACTCTGTTATTTCCTTAAGCAACCAAAGTGTTGCCAGGGAACACGTTGCTGCTTTGTGCAGCAGCATCACAACTGATGATAGTAATGATGATGATGATGATGTATGTGTTGTTTTGTTAAAAATACGAAAACATACAGGTTGATTCACCAACTGATGTTAGGTAGACAATGATAATTTCAGGTACATGAATGCTAAGTGCTTACAAAAGCGAGCTTGTGACTGCGAGGTCACCCGTTCAGTCCCTCAGACCAGCAGAATTAAATCTGGTTAGGACAAGTGGAAAAAAAACAACACCCTTGGGCAAAGTCTTTAAGCAGAACTGCTCTAGTGGAGATGTTCTGTAGCCACAGGTCAGGCACCTTCTGACTGTCAATCTGATCAGGACGTTTCTGCAAAAAAGAGAAATCTATGAATGAGCATCAACTTAGACTTTTTATAGGTTTTATACTTTTATAACTGTATCACCACAAATAATATTAGCTTTAGATGTCTGAAAAAACTTTAATACCAATAACTTTAAAACATTTTGTAACATATTTGTACGCTCTGTTTGGGCAAAGCACACAATTAGGCAACTCTAACAAAGATGAGGGCTATGAAACGTTCTGCCTCAAAAGGTTCTGTTTTTTTGTGCTTTGGCACTGAAGGGAAATTGCATTGACTGCTTTAATATATTTATTAAATGAAATTCAAGATACAAATTGCCAAGAATCTCATGAGATCTAAGTCTACAGACATCAACGACAATTACAGTGTTTTGGAAACACTAAACATCTCCACAGACCCGCTGCAGCCTCAGCTGTGTTTGCAGATTGCGATTCAGGAACAGTTTTGTCCCTGGAACTGTCACCTGTCTGGACACTGCCCACTACTGCTAACTGTTTCACCATCTCTTTAATACAACCAGATCAGTAGTCAAAGTAATGCATACAGTGGTAGGTGTGTTATCTGTTACCTACCATTTCGTAGACAGTTCATTTATTCACTGTTCAGCTCTGTGGAACATTTTGCTTGTTTCTGTTGAGATTTCCATTTTGCAATACAATTTTGTATTATTTTTAAATATATTTGTATATATTTTAACTTTATTATGTAGAACAGGAAATGTGGGAGAGAAAAGGGGTGAGATAGTGGCAGTTGTTAAATCTTGTGAAAACCTGCACAGCATCAATCCAGCAGACACAAACAGATATTAAAAAGGATTAGAAAAGGATCTCAAACAGTCCCTAATTAAAGCTGTGCTATGTGATCTTTGTTTGGTCACTTATCAAGTAACAAACAGCATCAAACTGAGTGTAATTACATTTTATCCCATTAAATCTGTGAATAGAGTTTGATCAAATAGAATCTAAATTATTTTAAGACATGTGAAAGAAAGTTTGGATCAATATTTGCCAGAACACTCACTTATAAAACGCCTTCTGTTCATATCGTCATGTTACACATATTACACTAAAGGCTGCAGATAAATGACTGTGTAAGTCAAACAACCCATGTTCTCCCTCATGCTGATGAATACACACACTCTCACTCTCTCTCACACACACACACTTTCCCATCAAGTGTGCAGTGAAGTGAGGGTGTGAGTGAATATTACAAGTCAGCAATTTTGCGGTGTGAAAATTGTTCTTGCTCTCCAGGATATTTTTAATTTCCTATTAAACATCATTACACTCGCATAATTATGCTTAGGAACCGCACCCATGCACATGCACACACACACATACGCACCGCCTCTCTGTCAAAGACAAACTCACCAAGTTCACACTGTGTGACTGCCCATGTGATGCTCATCCTTGTCCTCCATTTCATTAGAGAAGAAGGGGAATGAGCTATTCTGGGAGAGAACAGTAACTCTTTGTTGGTTGGTCAGCTTAAGAGACATCTCCAATAGCAACTGTGACCTATAACCCCCCCTTCCAGTGTCCAGCTTTCACACTTGTAGTTGTGAGTGTCCACATCTGTGTGTGTCTGTGTGCGTTTGCATGGGTTCATCTCACTGCGTGTGAGTCAGTCAGTCTTTCAGTGTGTGTACCTGTGTTTTGCATGTGTGGTTGTGTGGGAACAGACAAAACAGGATGCGCTCTGTCGCTCTCAGATCTATAACAGTGGCACACGGCGAAGGATGAACACGTTAGTGTCAGTTGCAGATGAGCGAGACGAGCAGAGGAGAGGAGTGATGTGACTGTTATTGATCCTGCCTGGTAATTACAGTGCGATTTATTACCAGAGAGAGAGAGCGGGGTGATGGAGGAGTGGGATGGGGGGCAGAGAGAGAAGGTATCATATTTAGTTTGGTGTTGTAAGTCAGGTTTTTGGCGAGAGTGAACAAGGTCAGAGAGAGACAGAGATAGATCACTTTACCCCTCCTTCCCTCGAGTGTTGTGCGATCTGATCAGTGTTGTGCTTTCTGAAATCCGCCCCCGTCCTTTTTCTCCCCACACATTCCTATTTTCTATTTTCGAAATCTCACATGGCCATATGATGCCGATACTACTCAACGCGAGCAGACTCATGTTTGTTTTCTTAAATACTCTTGCATACATTTAGCCTTTCCATGCATGGTGCCTTTTTGCCTGTCAGAAGTGTCACTTGTAATCTGTGCAGAGATGAAGTGTTGATATGATGTGAAATGAAGGTGTGCTCTGTCATTCTAACAACAAGCCTGCCAGTGTTTGTGGCTTACAAAAGTGTGGGAGTATTGGGTTGTTTACAGAGATGTGTGGGCGTTAAGCATGATCTTGTGGGTATGTGTGCGCATTTATGTGTGTTTCTGTTTGTGTGGAGGCAATATTGTTCCTGAATATGTCAAAAACTATGTTCTCATTGGCAAGCCACATCCTGTCTTTCAATGAGTCACAAAGAAAAACACAAGTACCAAAACACACTACGATGATCCTACTTACATATACCTTTGATTCAACTGTAGACACATACTTTTTACATGCTACGTTTTTCTTTCCTGACCACTAACTGTTTTGTAATACAGTTTCAGTTCTGACTTAAATACTATTGACTTCAATAAATGAACATGTCTAACAGTACTTACACAATGATTTTTAGTCATAATTGTCAGTCCATTTTCAACACAATTACATATAAAAGTGAACATTCTAGTGACAACATTGTGAACTTGTTTCTGTCCACAAACAAAATCAACAAAACAAAACAGCAAAGGCTATCTTTAAAATGTGTAATAATAGAAAAAGAAAAAATAGAAAATTATATATATATATATTATATCACATTGAATAATATTTTATATAACATTTTTGTCTTATTTATTTTATAAATAAATGGGGCCACATACATAAAGCAAAATTACACCAACAACTCCTATATTTTTTTGTATCAAAGTAATGCACGTACTGTAGACCCGCTTTAGTTGTGTCAGGTTATACTGACGGATGGATGGAAAGGATCAGTTTATCAGGAGCTTTTAAATACAGAAAACATTTGATATTATTCATAGCGGAGTATAGCTTGCTGGTGTATGTTGCTATGGTAATCCTGCTACTGGCAGTATTCCAGTAATAGATTGATTTAGATCTGGTTATTCTATACACTAGACCCAAAGATAGAAGAAATATCTTTGTCTTTCCGTCCATATACATGCCTGTGCTGGCGTGTATGTGTATCTTTGCCTTATCAATCTGGAAGCTCTGTATTGATTTGCTAAAAGATATTTCTTCTAATGTGTTTGGGGAGGAGGAGTGTGTGTGTGTGTGTCAGTGTGTGTGTGTGTGTGTGGGGGGGGCAGCTTTCATTTAGCCTCCAAGCTCTTATGAGAACATCTATCTATCAGCATTTCCAGTCATGGGGAGGGGTCAGTAGCAGGTAGGCGGCACACACAGTAGGAGCAGCAGGAATCATTAAAATAGCAGCAACACCAAGCATCCAACACACCTTAGCAATGTTTGAGCATGTTGTTGTTTACACTGTGGGAGGCAAAGAGCTGATACATCTCAGAGAGCTGCTAGTTTGAGCAATAGATCCTGTGCTTTGTGGAAACAGCCAGGAGAGGAAGGTATCATTATTAGTGCCAGTGCTCACGGTCTAGTGTGTTTTCAGCGTGAGCATGCAACAATCTGTCCAATTTTTTTTTTTTTTTTTTAATTAGGAGAGTATAACATGAACATTACACTGTCTAGATGCCTTCTGCCCTGACTCCTGGATGATGTGATGCATCGTGATGATAATGTCTTTCCCTGTTTTTACACTTGTGCTCCATTTGCTCACTTCAGGCCTCACGCAGGAGTAGAGACTCACAGAGCCACCATTTAGCTCTCAGCAGGGAGAGAGAAGAGGGGAAATCAGTCGCTCCTCCTCTCTTATCTCTCACTTAACAAAAGCCTCTGATGAAGACAACAAGCATTCTCCCTCTCCTTCTCTCTGTCTCTCCCTTGCTCTCTCTCATTTGTCTCTTGCTCTCTTCTGTTTAACAGTCAGAGTGCTAGTTGAACATGGCAGCTCTGACACTTTTCACATCTCTAGTCCTTTGTTGAGTGTGTGCTCACGTATGTGTGAGTGACTGTATCCTTGTGTGTGTGTGTGTTATTGCGTATAGCATCAATATCCTCGTGTCTCTGCACTTGCTCACCAGTGTTTGTGCTTTGTGTACTTGCACTGTGCACCGTATGTCACTACAAGCGTATGTGTGCGTGCGAGACTGAGCATATGCTTACTTTTGTGTGTATGCATTTTCTTTCTCAGCTTCCTCAGCAGTTATTGTTCTGTTGTTTGCAACAATGAGCATCTCCGTAATTAGGGCTAACACTCATAGGCATGGAAACACATGCAGCATTGTAGCCTACACTATAGTCTATGTGCAGCTGTCTAGTTTTCATTCGGGCTTATTGTCTCCAACTAGCACCATAGCAGAAGTGGCTCTTAGTTTGTAATGTGAAGGAAATGGGTGAACAGCCTCTCTAATTACACTTCACCCACTGACACTAATTTACATACAAACACAATCGCACTCCAATTCAAACCTTCATTATCTCTGGATTCCATTCTGTAGGGTATGATATTCCAACTATTATATTTCATTCAAGGTCTGTTTCTCAGCACTACTGCTTAGTCATTACACTAACTGAGAGACACAAATAAGGACATTTCTTGTGAGAATATGACCTAAGAATGTCTACATTTCTCCAAAGTAAAAGTAGCATGTTACCAGTGTGAAAAATCGCTCTTTTCCAGTGTTCATTATGCACATTAGGTGTGTGCAAGCATGTGTGCATTTAGGGTTATGTGTTTAAAGTTTTATATAGGCCACAAATCAGCCACCAACATTTACAGGCTATCAGCCCCTGGACTGACAGCACAGCAGTGTGTCTATCTTTTCTATTTTCTTCACACTTCTGGACTTGTGTTCTCTAATACACATGCACACACACTAAATAAGGTCCATTGTAAGTCCATTACAATGTGAATGAGGGGCCCACCAGCTCTATTGAGATGCATGTGAGTGAGTGTTTGTCAGTGCAAATAGGTTAGAGAGATTGATGAACTAGTGGGAAGGGAAAGGGAACACCTAATCAAGTTAAAAACACTGTATGACTGACATGGTGTATGTGGTTGATTGACAGTCTACAGAGGTAGACGCATTGGGGCTGGTTCGTGTGTTTGTGTGTTCGTGTGTGTGTGTATGTGAACATGAAGGCTTGTTTGTAGCGTGATCTGTGAATCTCTTCTATTTATTCACATGATTGAAACTACCCTTAATAATGTGGAAATTGATGTTTACACTAGCTACAGTCGAAGTAATGTGTACGTTTCTACCTCTTTTGATATTTTTTTATCCTAAAGTACTACAACATGTGTAAGGAGAGGGGGGAAATCAGCAAGACGCACCATTAACTTGCGCCGGTGTGACACCAGCTAACGGACCATGAGCTTTTACCGGGCCCGTGATCGCTGATGCCCGAGAAAAAGGTTGTTTGTGTCAATCAAACCCAGCCCCCTCCCCTTCTTTCCCTCTCGTACCCCCTTCTCTCTCTCTCTCTCTCTTTCTCGCTCGCTCTCTCTCTCTTCCTCGATCGCATCCATTCGTGTAGGCGCTCTTAAACCGGTGCGTTTACGCACGGCAGTCATTCGTTAATGGGCAGCCTGATATCTGTGCTCCTCCGCGTCCTCGCTGCCTAATCGCCACCTTAAAGTGCAGAGATAAAGGAACGAGTGAACGTAGCGGGAGAGAGGAGAAGACAGCGGGAGACGAGAGTAAAGAAAAGAGAAGAATGATGAAAGGGGGAGGAGAGCGGATCATTCCGCCTGGCCGCCCCTGCTGCTCTAGAGTAGGATAGAGAGAGAGAGAGAGAGAG
>JAUBNQ010000001.1:11373420-11384964 GCA_032353495.1 Ctenopoma kingsleyae | reverse complement strand
AAGGGGGAGGAGAGCGGATCATTCCGCCTGGCCGCCCCTGCTGCTCTAGAGTAGGATAGAGAGAGAGAGAGAGAGAGGAGATGGCTCAACGCATCAGCATCCAAAACACACGGGAGTGGTGCACCACCGAGACTGGAGCCCCGGACCCACCCGAAGCAGCATCACATCTACCGCCCTCCAGTCACGCCTCCCCCCCGCACAGCAGCGCCTCGGCGTTGGGTTGAGGTAAGTAGAAAGTCGGTGCTTTGTCGTAACGTAAACTTTGGCGCCAGGAATCGGGTTGGAAAACTCTTTGGAATTATTTCCCGTTAGTTTGAGTTAATCCGTGTCGCTGTCAGTGGTCACTGATGTATATGCTTCGGTTTCTTTTTCATAATATTTAATTGGACATTTAACAAAGCAAGCAGAATAGTAGACTAGATTTATCACAGACATTGAATTTTCTTTTAGTGTTTCGACTCTAACACTACGAGACTTCGTTATTAATGTCATAAATTTAAATACTGTAAGCTTTCAAATATAAATGGCCTAACAATTCTTATTATGACATTAAACATGAAAACATTAAGAACTAAAATAAAATGAGACAACACTGTTGATTTTACACGTATGCTTTGAATTTCCATTTTAAAACAGTTTATAAAGTTTTCATTTAACCTAGCATGTCACAGAAATGCACGAAACATGATTTACAGGCAGTGCATATTCAGCATATACAGATTTGTAAGACCATTGAGATATATAGATATTAAATAAAAACTTCCACGTGATGTTTCTTGTGTCAGTCCAATACGAGCGCCCCCCTGTGGCTCCTGGTGAAACACATATATACCTGTAGTAACAGGTTCATCGGGCGCTCAGATGACAGATGAGTCATTTGTCTGAATAAATGTTTTTCCTGCTGTCGAATTTTAGATCACTAGTTTGAATTGAACCATTTAGACTCTAATTCTGTCTATTTTCCTTTAATACAAGTCACAGTTTCCTCCACATTTTAACACAGATAAGTTATTTAAAAGTATTCTCACTGAAGGACCAGTTAGAATAACTTTTTAATTAAAGCAAATAACACAGTTTTCTGTGTTGGAGCTGAAAAAATGATACGTGTTTTTTCCCTGGTTTCATTTTTAAAGAGTGTGACTGGAGCTTCTCCTCTATGACCTCCTCGCGTGCGTTCTCTAAAAGCAAGAAACAACGAGAAAAAAAAGGGGGAACGTGAGGAAAGACTATTGATATTCAAACAGACACAAGGAGAAAAAGAGGGGGTGTAGAAAGATAGAGAGAGAAGGGGGAGAGTGAGGCATAAGGAGAAAAGAGAAAGAAAGAGATGCTGTGAGATCTTTTCTTCTCCCTCGCTCCCGGCACATACATTAAGATGCTAATCCTGGTCTTTTTTGTCTCTTTCTATAATTCATTGCATTTTGTTCCTCTCTCTGCTCTTTCTCTCAGTCTCTCTTATTCTGGCACTTTTTTCTCACTCTCCATTTTCTCTGTACTGTCATGGGCTCCCCCCAGATTAGTGCTCCTGGCAAAAGGATTCTAACTCTAATTTTGTGGTATTTCAGATGATTAGGTTCAGAAATAGGACAGAAGTGCACAGAGTTTGGTGCAATTAGAGGAACTCTCTGTAGAGCTTTATAGGACTGATTAGTTGAGCTCGCTTCTACCTCCCCACACTACCATATTAACACACAACCAGCTGTTGTTTATTTGTGAGGATTGACTTTTGTGTTGTGTTTATGCTTTTTACTGTGATGTCACTTTGTATGTGTGTGTGTGCCAGAGGTTGGATAAGCCCTACGGAGGCAAGTTGTTTTCAATCAGCTCTGTAGTTACCAGCTGTGCCCTCGCATTCCCCAGGGTGGCACAACCTAGGCAGACAGACACACAGACACACACACACACACCCATGAGCAGACAGAAAACTAATACATACTATTCAACCTTGCCCAACAAATTCACTCTTTCTTCTTTTCTCCTTGTCCCCTTTCTCTGCAGACATTAATCATCACTCACTCCGTTTCTGCATGTGATTCGTCCATGAGGACTGGAAGGAGAGTACCTTGACTGCGTTTCTTCAGTGAGGACTTTTGTTCTGCAACATCCGCAAACGCTCCCTCCTCCTCCTGCCATGGTGACATGACGCACCCCTGAGTGGCTTTTTCTCCTTTCTCACACTCAGACAATCTCTTGCACTCCTCAAGCCCCAAGAATTTGTGCAGACACTCTCTAGCCTCCAGGAAACTAAAAAAAACATCTCTTCTTCCTACACACAACACCTCCCCAGTTTGCGATGACGGTTGCCGTGCGATTCCGTCGCCACTTACGTAGGCTCCTGCTCCTGCTGGCCTCCTGCTGTCTCCTCTCCCTCCTGCTCTCTGCCTATTTTCTCTTTACGAACTCCTCCCCATCCATGCAGCTTGGACAATCTCCTGAACCGGCCTGCTCCCAGCCGCTCTCCATGTCCCCGTATCGTCAGCTCCCATACCCGTACCCACCTAACCCTCCACACACACATGTCCACACTGACCCAGTAGTGCTGGTTCTGGTTGAGTCTCAGTATTCTCAGCTGGGTCAGGACATTGTGGCTATACTGGAATCTGCGCACTTTCAATTTCGCATGGAGATTGCCTCAGGCAAGGGCGACCTTCCGCCGTTGACAGAAAAGGGCCGTGGACGATATTCGCTAATCATTTATGAAAATCTCTTAAAGTATGCACATGCAGACACATGGAACAGACAGCTGTTACATCAATACTGTACTGAATACAGAGTGGGCATCATAGGTTTCTACCGCTCCACAGAGAACTCCCCACCTTTTCTCAAACTGAGAGGTCTCCCGTTAGTGCTTAGGACCAACCAGGCTCTTTGGGACTGCTGCGTTATGTCTAGTTCACCTCTGCTGCATCTAACCAAATCTGGCACAGATAAAGGGGCCTTACCTGGGGAGGACTGGACAACCTTCTCTTCCAATCACTCCACATACCAGGCTGTGCTGTATGCACGGGCCAAGGAGGGAGTGGGTGCAGGTAGCGGTGATAATCCGGGACCTGGCTTCAGTTTAGGACATCAAGCCACTGTGGTTCAGGACATGGGACTGTATGATGGGGTGAGGAGGGTGCTATTTGGCCAGGGACTGGGCTACTGGCTCCACAGACTCATCTTGGTGGATGCCATTTCCTACCTCACAGACAGGAAGCTTACTTTGAGCCTGGACCGGCACATACTTGTGGATATAGATGACATTTTCGTGGGGAAGGAGGGGACACGCATGAATGCCAAGGATGTGAAGGTACTGGGGGTGATGGGTGTGTGATAATGTGCATTAGTGAGAGACATAGAGGGATGGCGAGGTATCTGCAGACACCTCAGCAATAAGAGATTTTACCAGGGGTGTATTTCAGAGGATTCTAGCCCAGGCACGGGTGCATTGAGAGGATATTTGGGAAAGCTCATGTATGTGTGTAGCCAAGTGCTATATGTGTTGGGGTACAGCAAGAGGGTTTTTATCTCAAATGGAGGTTTAGCCAGAAGTAAAGAGGCCATTTAGGGGAACAAAGACATGGAGTGAAAGAGGGAAAGAGGAGGGCTGAGAGAGAGAAAGAGAGGCAGTGAATGAGCCAGTGAAAAAGATGAATGGCACTTATTCCTCTTTTCCCACGTTCCTCCTCTTAGGGAAACTAAAGGAGAGTCAGCCATGCAGCCTGCCTCTCAAGACAGCTATTGTTTCAAAACACACGCTTGCATGAGCAAACACACACACACGCTCACATACAGACGTTCACCTCCACACAAATATACATACAGAACTGCAGTATTTGGACGCCCTGGTTTCTGTGGGAATGTAATATTTAAAAAAAAAACCCACTTAAGGTGTGCTGGAGTGTGGATAAAGCACTTCTGCACAAGAGATTTTGTTTGAAATTTGTGGTCACATTCTCCCACTGCGTCCTCACTCAGGGCTGTTCAAGAGAAACAAATTCTGTTTGGTGGGTTTTAATGCGTGGGAGTGTGTGTATGTGTGTGGGGGACAAGTGAAATTTCATGCTGCTCGGCAGAGATGCACATGAGCTAGGAGTAGAGGTAAAGCCCATATGTGTTTAAATGTATGTGTTTGTGTGTGGGTGTTTTCTGAATCACTGCTTTAAATTAGAATGTCGCTTTCTGTCAATGGATGACACCTGTCGTGTTCGGCACAGGAAAAAAAAAACAGCCACCTGTCCGTGGCTAGAACTTGAGGATAAGATGAGAGGAATGGGGAGGCTGGGAAAACAGGAGTGCAGTGGGCGGTGAAGTGCAGAGGAATTCCACCCTTGAATATAAAAAAGATGCTTGTAACCAAAAAGGATAAAAGAGTGCATATTCACACACACATACCCATGCACGTACACATTCACAAAATGAGCACACAAGCACTCTCTAGTTGGAGTTTTCATTTTAAGTCTGCCTGACTCTTCAGCTTTGTAGTATAAATATACATGAGGATGAACCAGTGCCATAACAGAAGGACAGGGAGATGGGGATAGAGGAAGAGGTGGAAAGAGGCACAGAGAGAGGGGCAGAAAAAAAGAGAGAGTGATGTCATTTGAAACATTCACACTTCTTCCTTCCACATTTCTATTCCTATTTCTCCTTCAGGATAGTTAGTAGAGAAAAAAAGAAGGAAAGGAGTTTGATGGAGAGGTAGTGTGGCGCTTAGGGGAAGAGCTCGGAGCTAACTGATTTCTGAGTAACTAAATGCTGAAGGGAAGTTGGGAAGCGGAGGAGAGGAGGTGCAGGAGCAGGAATAGGATGATTTGTAGCAGCCCTCCTCTCAGCAATAAAGACCCTCAGGTAGTGTTGTCAGATTACAATTTGAACAAGGCTTTAAGGGACTAGTGTGCATGCCTCTGTATACCATGTAAACTCAGAATCACATGCATCAAGTAATTTATTGTTGTCACCTTTCCCACTGGCTCAGGGACTATATGAGTAAATAGTATTAATTAGTTTTCAAATGGGTTTATAAGTGGAAGTCTTTATCTTGTCACAAAGTGTCAAGGAATAGTCAGAGTTGAAAGTAAAGGTGATGACTGTCATTTCTTTCTATTTAAAAGATGAATGCTCTTGGAATTCAAGGAATTATTTAATCATGAGAGCAAGTTGTTTGTACAAACTACAAACCAGTAGAAGTTTTTTTGAAACAGTCTGATTCTAGTGATAGCTTTGTGGAATAAAACAAGTTAAGTTTCGTAGGTACAGTTTGAGACAAAACAGGCAGATGATGACCAGGTTTATCCCAAAAATCTAATTCGGCGAAGGCAGTGTGCTTGTTAATCAAGACACCTCTCAATGTTGTATCCTACATATTCAAATATTATTTTAAATAATCTATCACTGCAAAATGTTTTTCTAATAAGCAAATGGCTGTTACAAAACACATAGCACAGGTAGTAATTATGAAAGACATTCAAACTCTCTCATTCTTAGTGTTTCAGAAACAACTTATGTGTAACACTGCATCAACCTATGTAACAAGATGAGTTATTAACCAATTAGTAGGACAAGGTGTTTGCAGTGCCAGTGTTAGAAATCCCTTCTTACCCCATGTAAAGCCAACATTCAATCTCCTGTTCTCCCTGAGAGACGAAGTGAGAGCAGTGATTCAGAGAGAGAGAGAGACCAATTAAAATGCCACCCTCCTTTTCTCTGCACTCTTCATTAGTCTCACCCCACGAGTTCATCTGGTGACAAACATTACCTACAGCCCCTCCTGTCTGCACACACATTCACACACACACAGCTGTATTTCCTCTATTAAAATGATTCACAGGGAGGCACCCCACAGATGACATTTCTCAGAATGAGGGACGATGCAAGTCAAAAACTCCCATCAGTGATGCCCGTGCTTGTGTTTTTTAATTCGTGCATGTAGGTTTTGTCCTCTCTTCTGCATTGGCGGAGGTGTCTCTGTGTCATCTTTAGATTCCTCTTCATCACCCTCTTTCCTTCCTCCTCCTCCTCCACTCATCGCCTCTTCACCCCCTCCTTGCCCAAGTCATTGATCACTATCTCCGGCCTATTTGTATTCCTCTCTAAATCTCTCAACTCGTTCTCACTCTTTCCCTCCTCAAGGTGCTTTCTGAAATGCTGTCGTCTGAGTTACGAGGAAGCAAAGGCTTGTATAAACACATAACGTACTGTAGTCAGAATTCACACAAGAACACACACACTTTGAACTTGACTAGATATGGTGTGTTTTTTGTATCTTTTATCAGCACTCATGTTAAATTGTCCAGTGATGCACTCTCATCATATCAGAGGAAATCCCATGTATTTAGCCTATGTTGGAACATTTCTCTCCTTGTAGTCCCTGAAATAGAATAATTGGCTAAATAAGAATAAAACATGCATTTCCAAAGGCATAGTGGAGCAGCTTTTGCAATTTTATCACTTTGTTTAATTTAGCAAGTCAAATAATTACTACTTTCATGTGGCCTAATAAGCCATAAAGTGCTATTTGCCTTTAGGACTGATTAGGAAACCTGTTTTTCTCGTCCAGCTAGATATACATAACTGCAGTGGACTGAGGAATGTATGACTCGCTAGAAGAGATACTTGGGTAGTGAAGTTTGAAATGAGGAATGTAGATGTATATACAGGTATAATGTTTTTTCATGTCCTCGTGATCACTTTGGCCTGGCAGCGACCTAAAATTAAAAATAAATCAAACAAACAAAAAAATATTAATTACACAAAATGGGCAAGACTTCAATGAGGGTTTTTGGCTTTGCAGTCTGTAATTTATTGTGCAGTTCTACTTAGAGTTAATCTTTAGACCTAATTAAGTATGGTGCATATTTGCCACTTAAGTCAATGGAACTGATCTCATTCCATATCCATTTATTATTTTGCCAAATGCTATTACATAAGCATGGAAAAACAGTGAAGAAAGATTTGAAAACCAGTGAAAAGGAAACAAGGAAAAGGGAGAAAAGGTGACTGCTTCTGGTCCTGTTACAAGAGGTATAGTTTTTTACATACGTGGCAAAGACTGACACCTTCAGGGACTCTTAGGTGTTAGATTGTAGTTAGATTTTTAAAATGACAAAGTTGCAGGTAGGAAAAGAAAAAAAAAAGACATGACATATGGAACGACAGAGCAGAAGAGGATATTGCTTCCAGCATGATGCTTTCTGACATCTGCTTTCCTTCACCCTCCTGATTTGGACAAGCGTAGTTATCACAGTCTGCCCTGCAGGGACGTTTTACAGTTATTCTATTAAAAAGGGAAAAAAAGGAGCTGTTACATATTTATATAATATGTTTTATGTTTAAATACTGTACAGAAAAGACATTGCCATGTCATGGAAATAAGTACTCTAAAGAAAACATCAGTCAACAAGAATTTTATCTCAACTTTTTTTGTTTAATTAACAATTTTCATCAGTGCCCTCGTTTTTGTTCCAAATTAACTCTGAGAATGTGGCAATGTGCCATGCGTTTTCTTTCACACAATGAGGCAGATTTTGCGGTCACAGCAATCGCTGAAACTCAAAATCCTTGAGGTTCTGCCAAGAAGAATTTAGTGTAAGTATAGCGATGCCAAAGTAATCACAAGTACCTTGGAACTGTAATGCAAGTGAATAGATGATTTTGTAAAATGCTCCAATATAAAAAAGCTACACTGACTTCAATCTGACAAGCAAGACTGGAAGTGAGACAGAGAGGGAAGAGTAAGCAAAAGGAAGACTGGCATTAACTGGTAAAGTGCTGTTCCTGCTCATAAAATAGAGATGCCTGACCCAGTTAAATTTGCTGGTCTGGTGTTCACATTACATGCACAGATACACACAGATAGACACAAACACATGCACTTGTGTAGATAAATCAGGAACTTTGACCTGCTTTTGCTTTTCACTTATACCCCATTAAAATGTATCTAATTGTCTTCTTCCTCTCAATTTGTTTTCAGATCTGTTTGCACATAAAATCCCACTCACAAATAAGTTATTTTATAATTGCTTTGGTTTTTGGATCTCCTAGCCAGACTTAGGGCTATGAAATGAAAAGAAACAGTGCAAAGGCAAGAATGACAGAATGGGGATATGGAAGAGAGGCGTTTGTTGTAAAGGGTTTGTGAAAGGCAGTGAATGCCAGCTGTCCAGATGCCTGTCTCCCATCTGTTTGAACCCCAACATCTAGCTGGCACCTCTTCCAGTACTCACCACACACACTCGAGTACACACAAACACACACGTAATACTGTTTTCACATACACAGAACAAACTGGCATTGGTTCTGACACAAGCAGTGAAAGGCAGCTCTGGGATTGGGCACAGAAATGAGGGCTATCACTAACAGATAATCCCAGTGTGTGTTTACCTTCATCACTAGGATTGTCAAGATCTTTCACATGCTACATAGTCCCACCCCCTGCTAATCCAAACACACCCATTCTTTCTTATAAACTATCCCTTATGGCCCAGTTTAAAACCATCCTCAGCTTTAAGCTCAGTATCCAGCGGACAGATTGGCGCCTTATTGCTTAAAGCCCCCCATTCTGCTGCCGTTACCATCAGACAACCAGCAGGAGGGGACTTCATTGTCCCTCAGGGCCAGAGTTAGAGTTTTGTCATATGTTCAGTGCGAGTGTTTATGTCAAAGAAGTGTACTCTTTTTTTATTGCTGGGAATAGTTTGTACCCACTATTCTGTCTGCTCATTATGATCTACAGTACTCTTTTTTACTGTAGCTCAGACCTCTAGTTTTAAGGGCAGTAAACTGGCACAATGTGCCCTGCACAGCGTTTGTTCTGTGGTTCACTCAGGTGTTAACAAAACATCCTGTTACCATTGCTATGGCTGTGGTATCCTGATGTGGTTGTGTTATGAGTATTGGCCAACTATTTTACTACTCCTTTATTACCTGAAGAGCATCAGGCTAGGACACACAAAGTGGCTAAGTGGCCAAAATGCAATGTTGTAAAAGCAGGAAGGGTAGACTACTATGTAAAACAGGTTTTATACTCCTCCAGCTGCTTGTTGAATGGCCAGATATCTTTGTTAAGCCCCTCCCCCACACATTTCCGACATCAGATTAAGGGCTCTGTGTCCAACCATTTCTGTATTTTCGGATACAGATGATGCAAAATTCACACCCACGCCCACTTGCCATGATTGGTCAGCTATGTGGATTTTAGAACAGAAGAAGAAATGGAGAAAGGAGCGATGCTCCCTAGCTGTTTTGTTATATGTGTTTTTCTGTCACATTTTAAGAGCAATATTACAGCCAGCTTTTCACTCGCCTTTGAGTGTGGCCATTCACATCAAGTACAAACATCTTGCCTTCCAAAGTGTCTGGACAACACATGGTACCAACTGTTCAAACATAAGGGCTAGGAGGATACAAAAGAGAAAATATTCAGTATAGAAGAAAGTATGTTACTGCAGCTTGTATAAGAAAAGGTACGGCATCATAAGTCGGGTATCAAAAATCAACCAACATTTACCGTGAGTAACTCGGAAATGACAAACTACATGTAGTTATTATATTATAATTAAGTTAAATAATAAATGCACTCTAGATTTACAACTAAATGCCTAAATAAATTATAAATAGTATACAGAATTGTCTTGCTTTTGCAATACACTGCACATCAGAAGTTTCCAGCGGTATTATACTTAAGTGGAGTCTGTTAACTGTAAAATATATATACAGAATAAGTGGTTTGAAAACCATTTTGCAAAGAAGTGAAACGTGCTAATTTATAGCAGAAAGCTATTTGTTGCCTGTGAAAGTTTCACAATCACTGCTGTGGTTGCAAACAGGGAACGTTTTGAAAAGTCTTCTTCCTGGTTTACTGTCTGATGTGTAAAAATTAGCCACTGAACAATGTCTTTGATTTTGCATTGTCCCTTTCAAGACAAAATCTTTAGATTTTTGAATTTCACAAAACGTGTCTTGTCAGATGTTCTCCTCAGGAGTTCTCAGAGTATGAATGCAGCATCAGAGAGAGTGTTAAAAATGGTATTAGCACATAATAAAGTCAGAACATGATCAGTGTCATAGGTAAAGAGCTAAAGCATGCAAGCGCAGCTGCAGTCTCACTGTCTGATGAAATATACCTAGATGGCTTTTGTGTTTTTTGCTATGGATTTTGGTAGAAGAATGTAAATGAGGTTTTTTAAACTAATATACTGCAGATGTGGACACACGTGTATGCTGAATCTCACTGATACCAGCATTCACGTTAATAATGCATTTCGACCAAGTGCATTGGGGAGTGTATATTGAGTTAAAATGCAAAACACTTGGCTAGAAACTTAATTTAATTCTTAAGTCTCTGTATCCGCATGTTTGCTTGTGTGTGTATGTGTAAGATATAGAGGATGTCATAACAGAAGAGACAGGGCATCAGATTAGGGAGCTGTGCACATCTGTCAACATGCAGCCATCTTCAACACCATTAGATTAGAGCTAATGAAGACACTCTGTGCCTGTGTCTGTATATTTGTTAGTTTGGGAGACACACATAGAGTAGAAAGAAGTGAACAGAGATAGAGAGAGAGACTGCCTGGAACCGATTCCTTGCTCTGACATCAGCTGCTCAGGTCTCATAAATCAGGGAAGGTTCCTGGGGATCGATTAAAAGCAGCACGACAAAGATCCGTAATAGAGATGTGGTGCAGAGCCTCACAAAAAGACCCTACAGACTGAAATATGCAGAGAATATAATGATTTCACAAATAAACAAAAATATTTGTTTGGGAGCAAATGGCGAGAAGTGCAACAATAGCAAGCTGTGGTGTGAGAGTGCAGGGGGAAAAGCAAGGAGAGTTATCGAAAGGAAGAGAGAGATCTTTCCTCCATGCTGCTTCAGCCTTCCTTTCAAATTAGAACAGCCCCGTCTCCTGAGAATGTGACATTTTCACGGAGCAAGCGAGGGAGAGATGGAGGTTCAGAGAAGGGGGGGAGGTGGAAGACAAATGGGGAAGGAGGGCAGAGAGTGCCCACTGCAGGTTCTCAGAAGCGGGAAGATGGAAGAATGGAGGGAGAATCAGAAAGAGAGGAGTAAGCAGCAAGGTGGTGGTGATGGTGGTGGTGGTGGGAGGGGGGTCACTTGGCTGTGTTAGGGATGGATGGAGAGAAAAATGAGAAGGGAGGAGTGTGGAGTGTGTGGGGGGGTTATTAGTCCACCCTCCAGAGGCTACTAATGCACTGACCTTCATTAACTCGCATTACTGTTGGTGTGTGTGACTGTGTGTGCGACTGTGTGTGCGACTGTGCAACTCCCTTTAGTTCACACTCATTACAGAGTCTTTGTTTAAAGGCCAGTAAACTAATGAAGTCATTAAATAAGTGAAGAAAATCCTGAATCAAGTATTGAAACCAGAGAGTGAGGTAACGTTGAAGAAGGAGCAGCTACTGGCACTCTACACTGTAGCAACACCATGTTAGCAACCACTGCTATTGTCAAGCTATTTGTTAATCTATCTATCTATCTATCTATCTATCTATCTATCTATCTATCTATCTATCTATCTATCTATCTATCTATCTATC
>JAUBNQ010000001.1:11348899-11361089 GCA_032353495.1 Ctenopoma kingsleyae | reverse complement strand
GATAGATAGATAGATAGATAGATAGATAGATAGATAGATAGATAGATAGATAGATAGATAGATAGATAGATAGAGGAGGATAGAAAACGAGTCCAGAAAATCAAGTAATTTCTTCAAAAATGCAATCATCTTTGAGTGGATTGGAGCATGTCACAAACTCAAATACATGACTGGTGTTCTCTTAATCTTCCAAGACATGTAATTTGTGCGCATGTGAGTGTTTGTGTGCCTGTGTGTTCATGTGTACATGGATTTTGAAGAGTATCACTCCACGCTGGACTGACATGCTTCATCAGAGCATCTAGGTCAGCATGAGATCGGAGTGAAGAGGAAAAAAAAAACAAAGTGAATTTTTAGAGCAGACAAGAGAGTGAGAGCAAGACATTAAAAGGATGAGAGAAGAGGGAGGAAATTAAGCTGCATAGGAGCAATGAGAGGAAAAGACAAGGGACAAAGATTAAAAGAGGGAGGCTGCAGGGTTGGGTTTGCTTCTCTCATTTTTACACTTCTCTCCCAGTTCAGTTCCAAGTATAATTTGAGCCCAATTCTGATCTTAAATTATTAGTGCAGTATTCTTTATTAAAGGCACATAGGGGACTCAAAGCAATCTCATATTCAGGAAATGAGACGTGGCACTGGATGCTGAGAAAAGGTTTATATGGTTCAGTTAATTGAATTCTTAGCCATAGTGAGTCCTTCCACGAAAAAGGTTTGGGGCTTGCACTGTGTCGAGAGATTAACACTCCCTCAAGTGACTTTTTTTTTAATTCAGAGTCACCTGCCAAGGTTATTCTCTCTGTTTTTCATTTGCCACCCTCCTCCTGTGTACATTTTTCTTTTTCTGCAGTTCTTCAATTACAAACACAAATCATCGTCTCGCTCCTTCTTTGTTTAATCTGGCAGCCAGTGCTTAAGCTCCATAATGAATGTTTCCATGTTCAATAACTCTCTCTCTCTCTCTCTCCCTCTCTGGGTCTTTCAAGCACACATACCTGCAAATACACCACACACACATGCAGTATGCTCACCTCACAGCCTGAGTCAGACATCATAGGGTATTGAGTGGTTTGAAGGGAACATAAATCACTTTTTGATCACCTTGCCTGCTTTCCAAAAAGCACAACACAAAAAAAAGAAGAGGTGAGAGACTTATAGCATCTTATTTTCTCAGGTCAGATTTGTCTGCATTCACTGTATTTCACTTCAAAAGCTTTTCATTTTATAATATTCACATTATGCCCCCCCCCCTCTCCAACTATTGTGGCATGCTGTGGGAAATAATCCTCCTCAGTCCCAAATGTGAATAGATGTTTCCGGTGAGACACTGTCAAATTCAATTTTACACTTTTATTCAAGTTCTCCATTCATGCTTCGAAGAGAGAGGTTTGGGGTTTTTTGACATTACGATTCATTGAAGAGGAGGAGCAAGCAAGCGGTTTTACTGCTGCGTATTTCTGTTGTTCCTGGTTGAGTGCTTGGTGATGTCTTGACAGTGGTTCCACATTGTTGTTTTAGCACGAGCTAAGTTGATATGAGGCAAGGCTGGATGGTGTGCTGCTGGTTTGCTTAGAGTGAGCACAAGATAAGAAATACATAAATGCATAAACAATTACACTGATATGGACCTCCTCTCTGTCAAAAAGACACACACAAGTAGCCGTACATGTCTGTTCCCCTTTCTCTCTCCCACTATGTCTCACGCACACACACTTTCTTCCCATCAGTAGTCGGAAGTGATCTGTATTCTGAACAGCTTTCCAGGTCGGCCGGACGCTGATCCATCAAACCAAGACACTGTGTCGCTTTGTGTCTACGGCAACCTTCAGCATTAAAGAGGGGCACCGACAGTCCTCTGTCACCAAGAAATTCACTGTGTGTGTATGTGTGTTCACATTAGTAGTCATTCCACCAAATATGTAGACACACAATTTCATACATATATATGCTCACGCGCACCAAATAATTCTTGTCTTAATGGCTGATGTTTCATCCAGATTCTACAGGTTCCCAAACTCCCTCCAATCAGAATAAAAACATGTATGTGTGTGTGCGTGTGTGTGTGTGCGCGTGTGTGTGCATTTGTCTGTAGCAGCTATCTTAGCTTGTCTCTTTGATCAGCCTATAAAAGCACTGAGGCGCGGCCAGATAGCCTGGACCAACACTCTATCACTCCTTCAGTCCCTCTGGATCTCTCCTTCTCCCTCACACACATTAACCATCATGAACACACTCCGACACACTTTGACACACTCTCCCCCGTGTGTAGCTGCATCTCTCCCATCACCCAGTGGCTATGAGGAGTATTGTGCTGCCTCCTCAGCTTTATCTATCAGGAGCGGCGAATACATCAGTGTCAGTTTATCTGTTTTCCTTTTATACTTGAAATTGCGTATTGAGCTGAAAGTTAATGTATAATCATACATAACAAAGTGAATGTGTCACTTTGCCAAGTGATGGCAAATATTGATACTCGATGGACAGCTGCTCTGTTAGCGACTTTAACACCATCACACATTGGGAAATAATCTGTTTATTTTCCACTGCAGCCACAACAACAGTAATTAGATTTTCTGCAGTGCTGCAGTTTTTCACAAAAATGGCAACTTGGGAAATAAGATTTTGACTTTATCACAATTTTGCAAAATATAATATGTATTTCCCCCTCCCATTTCTTTGTCCCTTCTATCCTGTACTCTGTGTTTCTCCACACCAGATCAGTATATTTATGACCCACCTCTCTAACTATGGCAATGATCGTCTGGGTCTTTACACATTTGTCCACTTGGCCTCCTTTGTTCATTCGTGGACGAACCTGAAGCTTCACACACTCCCACCATTGCAGCTCGCACACAAATACTTCCAGCTTTTCCCTGAACAAAGGAATCCACTCTGGCAGGTGTGTTTGCATGAGGCACATGACTTTCTGCATATGTCTGTACAATTTTACTGTGCATTTACGTGCAATAAGATATATATATATATATATATATAGATTATACAGAAAAAAATATCCAGGAGGAAAACAGTGTAATATACAATAAGACCCATTTTATTTTGCACTGCCAAAATACTGATGATTTAATGAGTGTTAATTTTCCATAAAATGACAATAAACCAACCATCAATTCTAATGGTAGTTCACAGTGATATGCTTAAGTTTGCTAACTAAAGTCTGGAAAAGAGGCTCGTTATTTACTCTGATGTTATACAGTAATCCCTTTTGCCAGTGATTTATGATTGATTGTTTAAAAATGGATATATTGGCATTTGTGAATTTGTGGTGTCTTGTAAGCTCAAGCACCCTTGTTTAGTTATACCATACGCATGACACAATAACAAGTACATTTTTTCATCTTATGTGCACATATGTCTTTGTGTGCATTACTTTTGATCTTTACTTTAACCTGTAATCCTTTGCCTCTCCTACTGCAGAATCCATGTGATGACAAACGACATAAAGACATCTGGTCTAAAGAGAAAACCTGTGACAGGTTACCCAAGTTCATGGTTATAGGACCACAAAAAACAGGTAACAAACACACACTCAGACATGCACATGCAACAAAGAGGCTCCTTCTGTGTGCCCAGGTGTCTAGGTCCTCTACATCAGAGGCCGTTCATTTAATCCCTGTCAGTGCAAGACAAAGGAGGGGGCTCTTACCTCCTTTCTTCCACCCACATACTATCTACTTTAGATGCACAGAGAGATACAGTACTAGTCCACCACTCTCTTTTTATTTTTCTCTTTCTCTGTCCAAAAAACAAAAAGATTAGATTATTACAAATTAGATTATTAAAACTCTGTTAAAGCTACCTAGGCCATAAGTGTTGTCTCCATGTGATTTCAAAAACTATAATTGCTGATGTTTGATTTAAGAGGTGAGGGGGGGTCTGTAATGCTGCTAATTAACCAGGTGATAATTTTCAAAACTGGAAGAGGGGTCATTGCAGCATCATTAGATGCCAAACAACAATTATAGTACAATAATTTCTCATTTAATCGAAGAGTATGCCTTACATGTCAGAAATGTTGGAGCAAATAGGAGACAGGCTGTTGGGGGATGTAACAGGATGTGTAGAAGTAAGTGTCTGGGGTGAAAAGAGAGCTGCAGAGGGTGAGACAGAGGGCACGACCAAAGCCCCAGTGCTGATTGGTGTCAAATGGTTTTGAATCATTTTATGGGGAGGCCTGTGATCACATACACACAGATGCACATACACACACACACACAGTGTATTCCCAGCAAGATATAAATCTTGCAGAGGGAAAAATCATCCAGAATAGATCAGTGGGTGACAGCTCTCAGACGTAATGACACACACACACACTGACACACACATACACAAACAGACTTCTCTCTGCTGAACTGAATTAATAAGCCAGTTATAAATTATGCCCTTTCTTCCAGGAACGACAGCACTTTATCTCTTCCTGCTCATGCATCCCTCCATCTCTAGTAACTTCCCCAGCCCAAAGACTTATGAGGAAGTCCAGTTTTTTAACACCAACAACTACCACAAAGGAATTGACTGGTGAGAACACACAAACACACATACTTACCTCTGTCTTTCAATGTTTATCGTTGCCTTTTATCAGGCAGAAACTAAGGTGAAGTGGAACATTATAAACAACCTTTTTTCATTGGTGATCCAGGTACAGACAGTAATGTGTCTTGCAGTCTTAAGTGACACATTAGGCAGTTCAAAACAGTTTGACAGTATCTTCAAAATGATCATTTAAGCCTGCAAACATTAAGCCAACAGACATATGGCTGCCTAAATTGACCCATAAATGGTTTACTTAGCTGACAGAGACACAGCTGGTGCATTCTCCGAAGTCATCCAGAAAGAACTCGATTCTGAATATTCTTCATGAAACACTGTTAGAGTTATATTGGCAAGTTTATTTGAACTTTGTGACTTTAAAACTTGAGTTTGACTTTGGTAAAAATTTGTAAGAATTTACCGGTGTACGTACGTTCTGAGTGTCTGAGTTTGCAGTAATGATGTGTCTGTATGAAGCATGCGTATGTATTAATATTTCTTCTCACTTTTCTGCTGTATGTGTGTATTGCCTAAGGTACATGGATTTTTTTCCCGTGCCCTCTAATGTTAGTACGGACTTCCTATTTGAGAAGAGTGCTAACTATTTCCCTTCAGAGGAGACCCCACGGCGAGCTGCTGCCCTGCTGCCCAAGGCTAAGCTCATCACTCTGCTCATCAACCCCTCTGATAGAGCCTATAGCTGGTATCAGGTACATAAATTAGATGCCAGTGACTGCACATGCATTATTTTTAACCCTCTGCAGCTGCCTGCTTCATCATATAACATGCTTCAGCTGTGTATTGGTTTGCATTGCGTTCTGGATCAAAGCATGTGTTTGGAATCTGATTTATCTCTGTGAGCGTGGAGTTGTTGAGCCTTTTTTATCCATACGTCTCAATGTGGGGAATGCAGCAGAATCCTAAAATCCTCTGCCTAAGGCTTTGTTGTTAATGAGACATGAATGTCAGTGACAGGTCAGCTTAAAATTTCTGTCATTGTCGAAACAAAAATTCTCTCAAACTAATTCAAAGTGGTGAATATATGAGACAAAATGTTCAATCAGACCTGCTAACCTCAATAACCTTTCCTAGCATCAACGAGCTCACGAGGACCATGCAGCCCTGCATTACAGCTTCTATGATGTCATCAGTGCAAGACCAGAAGCACCAGCCGAGTTGCGCTCCTTGCAGAGCCGCTGTCTCACCCCTGGTCTCTACTCCACACATCTAGAGAGGTGGCTCACGTACTACCCAGCTAACCAGGTATGGACAGTGAATTGCACTCTATTAGATTAGATTATACAGTATATAATGGTAAAGGCTGGCATCGGTTTTGTAAGTGATTTTTTTATTCACAGATTTTTAAGAAAGGCCGTCTTTCAGCCGTCTTTCAGTTTAACTGCCTTTACCCATGTTTGTTGTCAAAAGGGACATAACTGAAGGAGCGGTAGCTATATACTCAGTTTTTTAGTTATTAAGTATTTAATCTAATGCAATTCAATACAATTGTTCTACTATACATTTTTATGATTCCTATGTTGTTCATGTTCAGTTTTTCTCACTGTCATAGAGGTGTTTCTTCATTTATATCATTTAGATCACTCAGGTTAGTAGTGGTGTTTACTGATCGCTATGACATTTAATAACAATAATAAGTAGTTTGATTTACACATTTCTGACAAGATCACAAAAATGCTGCACAGCTCTGTGAAAATGTTGTAGCAGGGCTGTTGTGCTGGATTAGATTAGATTGTACAGGCCTGGATTGTTTAAACTCTCTGTACCTCTGTGTTTAGAAGGTATCTACTTTACACATGGCAGGTTTTTTGCACAATGCCTGTAGCTAGTAACTTTTAGTCTGGTGGAGTAATTCATCATAACAAAAAAAGAGTGAAGTAAAAGTGTTAAATCTGTTATTAGTTGCAACCTTTGGGGCAATAAAGTGGATTGGTTGTCCCTGTGCTTTTATTTTGCACACTAGCTAGTTGGTTAATGGTACATAGTGTTACAATATGAGTATATCTGTTCATAGGTGATGATCATAGATGGCCATCAACTGAGAACTGACCCTGCAGCAGTGATGGATGAAGTGCAGAAGTTCCTGGGGGTCACTCCTCACTTCAACTATTCCCAGGCTCTTACGTAAGTCTCTCACACAGTATACAAATCTCTGCTTTTTCTCTTTTTTCCCTGGTCACCCCATGTGGTGTGATTGAAATGATTGTTCAGATTCAAGCTAGAACAGGACAGCTAACCCAAATCTGTGTGAAGCCTGACATCTACTGGTGATCAGCAGAACACTAAGCTGGCCGTCTTCTATTTCCAGTTGTTGGTGCCAGGTGACATGACTTGGCACCAAAGATCAGCAATTAGCAGATCATCAATTCACTACATGGTTTGAGCCATTAAATGTCTGTGTTTTCACAGATTTATGTTTTAGTTTATGTCAGTATTTGTAGGATAGGAAGTTTGGTCTGCTCACGACAAAGAAAGATGGAGAAAGAATATTGAGACAAAGGAGAATAATAAATAGCAGGGAAGAAATAATGGTAACATGATGAGTTGAGGCATTCATTTCACTTGGAATTTATCATATTTAAGTACAGAAGGCATAGCAGAAATTCTTGGGTATAATGCCAAATTAACGAAACAAAGGAGTGTCAAGAAATGTAACAAGCAATATTTGGTTATGCACTTTTTTATTAAGAAATAACTGCAGCAATTGGGTGCATATTTTGCCAAGAGACAATCATTTGAAGGCTCAGCCTCCTGAGTCGCTGGCCTGGAATCAAATTCCAACAGAGCAGAGACTGTCCTCTCTCTTACGCTGCTTGCCTGTCAATGTCACAGCTGTTTGAAAAAATAGTACGAAAAAGGTTGGTCTGCTGCACGCTGTCTAACCGAAGAACAATTTTTTAAAATTCAGACATACCCATACATCCTGTTTATACACAAAGACACAAGTCCCAGTAAATAAGATACATAATTAATGCAAATTTTGTGAATGAACTGAAATACAATGTTTGACTGTGTAAGCAATCTAATGTTTGTTACCCATAGTACAATGTTATATACCACTAAAATCCTATAATCCTATAATTTTAAAAACAATCTTACTGTTTGTCAATATGCAAACTGAATTGTTTAACTGAAGCACATTATCAATAGCTAATAAAACACAAAAACAACATTATGTGCATTACACATAATAATACCTGGAGACATTTGACTGTTATTTATTTGTTATAGTTTGAAAAAGGTGCCTTAAACTATTTCTGAAAGAGTGCCTTGAAATATAAACCAACCAAATGCAATTCAAGCTTTTGACAGTTTGTTTCAACACATTCTCTATTAGAGATGTTGTTTGTGGCTTTTAAGTTGGGAAGGACTGGTAAACTGTTTATTTCTCAAGCACCACTCATCAGAATGCAATCTGCCTGCGAGCCCTCAAATCTCAAGACAGGGACATCTAGAATTTGTAGCTAGCACTGGGACAGAGAGTGCCTCTGTCTTGAATCAGAAGCCTGCATGCATACAAATAATTTGCAAAGAGATGCATTTTGACAGAATAATAAGGATGCTGTCTGTGTGGGTGTGAGTGTGTGTATGTTTTGGGTGAAGATCGAGTTACACAAAAGCCTAATCTTTCTTTTCTCCTTCTGATTCTTTTGACATGGCAGCCATCTGACAGATCCTCAACACTCGAGCATTTTTATTTAATCCCCCTCTCCTTTCCTCCTCCTGTCCTGTCAGAGGAAAACTGAAGGAGAACCACTTAACTAGTTTTTTGCTTTTATTCACCCACTGATGCATGCAGATAAAGAACAATATTTGCATCTTTCAGTTACATTCACATTAGCCCTTATACGCCGACTGCCAAATAGAATTTAACATTAATCTTTATCTTTGTACCTGTCTTTAAACTGTGAAAGCGCATACACACTTCATCAGTATTTGTCATATAATACGCATATATTATTTTAAAACAATCATTATCTATGCAATAGAAGAACAGAAATATACAGTTCATATGCAGAAATATCTATACATAATCCACATAAACATTTAGTTATTGCATTTATGGCTATATCTGCATATGCTATATATTTCTGCAGTGTTGTGCATGAATGCGCTAAAAGAGCACCGGCCATGGAGTGTGGTCATTTTTCAGTGAATGGTGAACTGAATGAAAAAATATGACTGTCTTTCACATACGATCAATATGCATCCCCACAATCTATTTAGCTCTGTCCTTCGTCCTACCCTCCTATCTTGATAGAAATGAAGTTTTGTGTGAATTTGCACAAAACTGTTAAACTACATATAGGCTACACTAAATACACTAACAAGCATGTGTATTTAGTGGGGTACTTTGCTTTGAAAGTCACCTATCATCTCTTTGTCTGTGACAGGCTGTTCCCTAACATGCTGCAGCTAGAGGCAGTTTGGTTGGCAGTTTTGTTTCAGAAGAAATTATCAGAGAACCAATAAGCGAACATTAAAAAGTCAGCAAATTTATTAACACATTTCTCTCTCGCAGCTTTGTCTTTTTTCATTTAGTCATGAATTAAAGATCATTCTCGGGTACAGTTACTCCCCAGTAGGAGCCACTTTCTGATGTCTAATCTTACCTGTAGTGAGGTTATTATCATTCATTTTAACTAGAGTTGTCATGACAGGGTGATAACCTTTCACTTGTTCTTGTCTTGGCCAAATAAAATAGGTATTAGCCTCAGTAGCGCTGATTAGAATTGTTAACATGTGTTATTGGGCAGAGACTTATCAAAGAGAAGCACTTTGAATGAAATGTGTAATCATAGAAAAAGTACAATTACAAGAGTGCTTCTGGTTTTCCCAGAACTCATTGGAAAAGTATGCACTCATTCATTGCTATGTTGTGGCATAAAGAATCCAGGCACTTGAATAGATGATTAAAAATAAAAACCCATAATTAATATGGATTAATACATTAGAAAAATCAAAGCAACTTATATTGGCACAGTTGTCTTCTCCAGGGTGTCTTTACACACAATGAACCCAAAACAATAAGTAAAGCAATAACATTTCTACCATTTCATCTCCAGAACTATCACTACCAGTGGATTACTGTACACACCAAAAAATAAATTATACTTATGTGTTTACTCACTGTCGATATACACAATGAATGAGAGAGAAAGAGTGCACAACAGAGAAGGGAGATATGGAGAGGGAGGGTGAGAGAGGGGCACACAAGAGAGAGATTTATTCCTCTGCCTGCATATATCTTCTACTTTTCTATTTTCTCAGGTTTGACCCTCAGAAGGGCTTTTGGTGTCAGCTCCTTGAGGGAGGAAAGACAAAGTGTTTGGGGAAGAGCAAAGGGAGGAAGTACCCTCCTATGGAGCCAGAGGTAAACTTTTACATTTGACTTCAAATAAATTTATGCTCAAGGAAAATGAATATATGCATTGAATAAAATGTTCAGAAATGAAGCAAATAAAAAGAAAAAAAACAGCTGCCTGAATGACAGTGACAACCCACAGTCCCCTCCATTGCTGTGGCAAAATTTCCCACAGGACTCAGCATAGAGGTGGAAACTGTCAGCCAATCAGATCCGGCCCGAAAGTTACAACCTAATTACGAGGACTTGATAGTGACAGAACACCCATGAGAGGGATGTTGGGGAGATTAGAATGGAGAGAGAAAATGTAGAGGGAGAAAATTCAATCCATAAATCTTTGTCCTGGCTACTGATTCCACATAGGAGACCCAGACCTGCAGACAATGAATCACACATTTGCTCTCACATGAAGACAAACACACATAGCTACAATTTGTCTCCCCACGTGTGCTCGCACATGGCTAATGGCTGCACCTCAGTGTCACCTGTAATTAAACTCTATTTGATTTTCCACTGTGAGACAGAAAGAAAAGACAGATGCAGAGAGAGGAGATGGAGGGAGCAGCAGGGAGGAGAGAGGAGAAAGGGGGGTAGATGAGGGATGCACATAGGAGGGAGAGATAATGGATCCCATGGATCCCCCTTAATATATATTTCTCTCTCTCTCTAGCCTCTCTTTTCTTAGCTCTGTTTATACCACTCAACACTTAGTGCCCTGAAGTCCTACTGAGGAGAAATATACAAATCAAAAGATGGTGGCACATCATTAATTTCTCTCTCTAATTCTTGTTTCCCCCTACTCCATTGCTGTCTTTCCTAAATATCCTTCCTTCCAACCCTTTTTCCATCGCTGTGCTCCTCACCTGGCTGGCCTCTCTTTTAACCTTCTTGTTTTACTTCTATTTCCATGTGTGTGTCTGTACTTTATTGCTTTCCCATTTACCTCTCATTAAATCCTCATTTACATCCTCACTCGTCAACTTGCAAACCATTTCCCTTCTATATGTCTGTTCATCACCCCTTCACTTATTTCATCCTCTTTTCCGTTTCTGTCTTCAGGCGCGTGCATATCTCTCCAGGTACTACAGGGAACACAACGTGGAGCTGTCAAAGCTGCTGCATCGCCTTGGACAGCCCCTTCCCTCATGGCTAAGAGAGGAGTTGCAGAAGGTCAGCAGCATTAAACTCCATGACACACATTTGACCAGCATAGAAAGTCTCTAAACTAGTTTGGATTGAATTGGACTTGAATTGTTATTTCAATTTCATTACATTTAATTTAATTAAGAATTAAATAAACACTTCTAAAATTTAAATAATTAAAATAAAATATTGAAAAAAACAGACATAACTTTTATTTATTAAATGTTTGACTATCAAAATCTCAGATAATCTGCTTAATCATGACACTGTGGGTGTGGTTTGATCACATTTAATCAACAGTGCTAGCAGCATGAGCAGATCACCCCTCAAATGTCATTAAATTTTCATAAAAATGTTCCTCAATATACAATACATACAGTATGTATAGATATTAGAGGGAAAAAACACATTTTATGAATTTAATTACACTGTATATATGCCAGTGTGTTCAAATATGCACCTAAATGTGGCTTCATTGTGTGTTATGTTTTTTTATTTATGTATTTATCTGTGTCATCTTGATCTCGACAGAGTCCTTTTCTCCTGCAGTGCTCAACATTGTCTTTTTTCTGCAGATTTGTTTGTGCTGCTGTTTGTCAGTGTGTTTATGAATCACAGGGAGCCACTTGACAAGTCTGCTTTGGTTTTCCAGTACATTGGCAGCACATTTTTTGTTTAATTTTCACAGTGGGTGTTTCAATTAATAAGTAAATGAAATGTAAGTTAAACTACTACTCTCTCTCCCTCTTTTCCCGCTGTTCTGTGTTTCTCTCTCTATTTCTTCCTCCACCTCTTTCTTAAGGTTAGATAACCTTTGCATCTATGAGCCAGGGTTAAAGGTCAAGGGGTCAAAAACCAAGACGTGACCAGCAGCAACTGACCTTCAGATGCACTGTCCGTGGCCTTTAGGAAACCCTGAGTTGAAGACAAGGATGGGTGCCTTGTGTCACCTGGGAGCTGTGACACTGCTGACGGCAGCAGTAGTCATGAAAGCGCAAAGGAACTTTGTGGGCTGAAACTGAACTGTTGGATGGATGGCTGAATGGATGGATGGATGGATGGATGGATGGATGGATGAATGGATGGATGGATGGATGGATGAATGGATGGATGGATGGC
>JAUBNQ010000001.1:11333490-11348799 GCA_032353495.1 Ctenopoma kingsleyae | reverse complement strand
ATGGATGGATGGATGGATGGATGGATGGATGGATGAATGGATGGATGGATGGATGGATGAATGGATGGATGGATGGCAGTTTCAGGTGACTAAGACAAGTTCTGAAGAAGGTGGGACTAAAAGGAGGAGCCACTTTATAAAGACAAAGAGAACTGTTGGAGACAAGGAGCATTTGGCATGTCTTTGATGCCCAATCTCTGAACTGTGGTGAACTATTGTGCACACCTGCAGTGACTTTGATGGTAATTGTTTTGTTTTTTTGTTTTGTTTTTTTTTTTCACCTCTAATTTATGATGCCAGAGCAGCGCTGGTCAGCTGTCCGTGGTTTCCACAGAGATGACTTTGCACTAAGTTCTGTTCCATGTATCTCCAAAACAAAACACACACCCTTGATTCTACTTTATATATACTTTTTACAGGGAGAAAGAATAAACAGAAGAAGTGTGTAGACTCAGGGTGAGTGATAGGTAGTTACATTCCATGAATAAGAGGTTGGAGGTTTTGTGACTTGATTTTTCAGGATGAAGCTACTTTCTGGTAGACCTGATAGCCTTGTTCACCCTTAAAGATGTCAATATGGCTTCCATAGACTGGAAATGAGTCACTGAAGCAAGATGTATTGTCTGTTCATTACTTTTCTGCAACATCATGCAGGAAAATACCACGTCCAGTTGGCAGAGCATGAGCACTGATGATTTCAGCGGTACATTTTGAGGAGACATGATGCTGTTGGAAGAAAACTGACCAAAACAAATCTAATGGATATGCCACTTAAGGCTAAGACTCTTTAAGTAGCTGCTGAACTGCAGACCATTTTTGTTTTGTCAGTGTCTCATTTATGACTCAACCCTCTTTTGTTTCCATTTTAAACCAGCAGCCTATGTTGTTTAGCTTCATTTTGAATGCAAAAAAGCCTAAATGTCAAACACAAAAAGCTAAATTAAAGGAATGGATATGACTGACAGGATGAGATGCTTTTTTTTTTTAAAGCCAACACACATTAAACCACTCTGTGCGCGCACACTTGTAGAGTCACATATTTGGCGTAAAGCTTTTTCAGTAGACTGTTTGACCTCTAAGGTAAGTGAAAATGACATGCCTGACAGTTTTTTGTTCAAACAACTTGTGACTGTCTGATTGCATCAGTCACCATCAACTAACCTACCAAACATTTAAGTCCTTAAATACTTGTAGTGTATATACACTTTACTTGAGTGGCATCGCTAAATCACTACAGTTAATAAACACGTTTTGTACCTTTTACTGCACTATGTGTATGTGTTTACTGCACTATTACTTTAAATAAGACTCACTCACCTTCAGGATCACTTGGTGTATTCCCAAACTACAGTATGCAAAGTAATTTCAGAAAAGTAAAATCACCTTTACCGTCTGCGATGAGTGACATACACTTTCATTTCATTACGTATATATACGTACATACATCTATATACAGCTCTGGAGAAGATTAACGAGACCACTACATCAAAGCTGTGATTGCAAATCAGGGTTATTCCACCAAATATTGATTGATAGTCCGATTTAGTGGAGTAAAGGTTGTCGCGGCAGATTGTACTTGTCAGTCTGCTGTTAAAATTGTTTTGTCTCTGATCATAAAGGAAACAACAATGACAATAAACCATGAATGTGATGGAGGGCTTTGGCATCAGCAAAGCAACAAGGTATGACATTTAATCATGAAGTTATACAAGGAAACCAGTGTGGTCTAAACACCAATGTCCGATCAAGTCTGAGACCAGTTTAAACATCCATTACCAGTAAGGCAGGATTTCTTTTTTGTCTTGGATAAAGGAAGTTCACTTATCCACATAGATGTCTAAAAGTGGCACTAATACCAAATCTATAAAGATATTTTCATCTAACTTAAAAACACATAGTGGAGGAGCCAATTTGATGTTCATAAGATCACTCTTAAGTCAGATTTAATCATTTTCATTAGATTTCCTCAACAGTTTTTCTCAAGTGTTGCCAGAGTTTAAGGGATGGAACTACAAGAAGACATTATCTGTGTTTAATGAAGCCTTCTGGTCTGTACCACCTCTGGTGGCATCTAACATAAGCCCATTAGTAAAGAGAGAAATTGCTAAAAGTTCACTTAGAACAACAAAAAAGGTAAAACATAAAAAGTGACAATGCTGTCTTGTTCCTCTATTGTATTAGTTTTTTTATGATTAATTATTTGAACAGCAGTAAAGCATAGGAAGTATATAAAAGATAGCTAACATCAAAGCCAATATAACTATTTCTATGAAAATGTTTCATAAATTAGCTATCAATTTTTATATCGTATCTATGTTTTATTTATTACTTATTTCCACCCAAGGAAAGAGAAATGCATTTCTGCTATGTTTCTTAATGTTTTCCAGGTTTTAAAATGTTACAGTGTTCAAGCTTCCATAACAGTGTCTTTATACAGTGAATATAAATTGAGCTCCAACGCCTGTTTTGTAATGTATAATAATGGCCACAAGAGGGTAGTCTCAGATAATAGGGACATGTGATTAAGCTAAAAGTGCTCTTAGTTTTGATGGAGCTTGTTTACTCCAATACATACTAAAATGCAGCATGTTGTGAATTTTATGCCTCTGTCACCATTTGTGTGAAAAATGCTACAATTTACATTTAGTCATTTAATAGACGCTTTTTATCTAAGAGGTTTTCAAGTCACACTTACAAACACAATGAGCAAGGGGTTCAGACTTGCCCAAGAACACTTCAACATATTAGCAGACCAGGTCGATGTGCATCATTCACTTTGGATTTAACACGTTAAATAAAAATAATAATAATTTCTAGGACACAGGGTTGTTTTAAAACCACCTACAAGAGTATGTGAGCCACAAAAATCATGCTATAGCTAATCAGCAGAATAGCTGTAATGCCATAACTAGAACAAGGCACTGAGGTTTCTGACACCGTTTACTACAACTTATTTGTGTAAAACTGGATTTTCAGCCCTCGTGGTTTTAAAGACAACGTAGAGGAACAAACTGCACGTGAAATCTGATCTCCACTTGAAGCTCACCTCCATTCAACCGAACATCACGACTTTAGCAGCATCCTCTGTGTCATTAGATGAGTCAAAGGTGCCATAAATAAAACGTTGCCCAGCATGTGAGTCATCCCCAGTACCAAAGACTAAAGTAAATCTTGTGTTTTCTTGTAAGTAAATTATTTATGTTTGTTTTTTTTAATAAAATGTTCAGGCATACTTGACTTAGTCCTGTATTTTGATTAGAATGAAGATTTATGATTGGGTGGGCTGCACAGGGTTTCTGATTTTTCAGAGGGCTGCCTCACTTTTGAGTTGTGGAACCAATGCTGTAATGAAATAGCAAGGTATACTGATAACCTTTGAACAATTTAATGATTGCATGTAATCCACATTTGAAGCACGTGTAGATTAAAAACAAAAAATGCCAAATACTGATCTACAACACCGCTTCCCCCAGTGGGTAGTCCCAGTCCGTAAACGTGCGCTATGCCAACAGGACATGTTTGTCTCGTAAATGAGGACATGTCAGAGATGGCTGCCATTCCTGGGGATGCTGTGTGACATACCAGTGACAGTATGTATGGGTGTGTGTGCATACACGTTGTCTGACATAGTGGTGCTCACTTTGACAGTTTGCAGTGAGAAAAGATAACCTGAAAGAGTTCTGCTGTTCCTTACTGCTGTCTTCAGCAGGTTGATGGGAACAGCAGAAAGTGTAATAAAAAGACAACAACCACTTAGAACGTATAAACAGTAACATCAAAATACTTTTACACGAACAGATAATGGCCATTACAACTTCTTAATTCATTACACAACACAGACGTTTTACGAAATCTCAGTTTATGGAGAAGTGTTACAACAACAACATAGCACACAACCATTAAACACCAAATGAAAAGGCAGTGTAGTGTCTATTTTTTCAAGTGTATCAGATTGTCTTCTTTCAGAGCAGTCAGAAATATGACATGAATTAACATTGTTGACATGAGAAATAAACACTTACTGTAAACACTGTTAATTGAACCCTCTCTGCTCTCTGTTAAGTGGTACTGCTGACAATAGGGCAAATACTGATTTAAAAAAAACACACTAGAAATGCCTGAGTAATTACTAAGACGTGAAATCATCTTTTTACACAAAGTAAAATAAAGATCACAATGAAAAGACTTTACATAACATGACTGAAGTGAGGTTTAAAGAAATAATTCACTTTGGCAAATGCCAATATGACTATATTTCTTAACACAAAAGCACAAAATATCATGCCTTAAGTACCCCCATTATGGGCGGGTACTAAGTAAAGACTGCAAATTCATCAGGGCATGCTTGTATATTATATGTATATGGTCCCTTTTCAATATTTTTTTCTCACATATTTATCATAATTTATAACTGTATAACAAAAGCAAAAACAAAAAAAACATTCCTGAAAAAATAACTTTTAGTCTAGTATGCTCTGTCACAAAAAATAAAGAGATGCTTAAGTAGAAATTTTGAACTGAGGTTTAATACATTCCAAAATCTTGTTATTGACAAGAATATTAAATCCTTAAAATAAGTGCTACTGACTTAAATGAGGGAAAAGACATCTTCCTCTCTCCAAAAATATAAAAAGTTTCCAAGCGACAAAAGTGCAGCGTTGCCTCATCCTTTTCATTTGAAAGTCAGGTTACAACTTACTGGATAATCAGGTCATACCACCATGACATCAGTTGCCCGATTCATGACACAAACATTGTTCTCTATCAGTTGTTACCTGACCAGTCAAAAAAGTTTCGAGAGTCATTCTTTCTGAGGTCATTTTTCAAGAGGTTTGGTTTTCTCCTTTCATCGCTTTTTCTCATCGCGTCCAATCACCTTGTGTATCCAGGAGGTGAATGCAGAGACTTTCGTGTAGACACCAGGGGACTGTTGTGTTCGGCAGGCATGACCCCAAGACGTGACCCCGTAAACCACCCAACCCCCTCCTGAGCGCTCACACACCAATGGACCTCCACTGTCACCGCGGCAACTGTCGACACGTCTATCTGACTGGAGGCTTCCAGCGCAAAGCATACGGGATGTGAAGGCACTATGGAAGTGCTGCTGGCAATGGCGACGGGGGTGTATGTAGAGTGGAGCCTGCTGTAGAGTCTTGGAGTATGAGCGGCCTGAGAGAGACAAACAGGTTACATTTCAAAATGAGTGGTGTTGCAGGGTGTGTGAGAATATCTGTGCTTAGTGTCGAGGTCAAACAAAGAAAGTTAATACTGGACTGAATGGCAAGGGCTCAAATGGCAGATGTCTCAAGGTGCGTTGCAGGTAGCCATGCATGATTGCATGCATCATGTTCTTGTTGCCTAGTTCTTTGAGGTGAAGACGGAGGGGCGCTAGAAAGAGGCTGGCCATTTTGATCTCAGCTCTTTACTGGCAGTTAAGAGAGTGATGGCACATGTACAGTGTTGTGAAAAAGTATTTGCCCCCTTGCTGATTTTTTTTTTTTAATTTATGTATTTGTCACGCTTAAATGATCATTAAACAAATTTTAATATTACACAAAGATAATCCAAGAAAATGCAGTTTTTAAATGATGGTTTTATTTATTCATTTAATTTCCAAACCTACCTGGAACTATGTGAAAAAGTAATTACGCCCCCCCCGAACTATGATTAACTACATTTTTGGAAAGCTGAGTTCAATTCCACTTTCCACACACAGGCCTGATTACTGCCAGACCTGTTGAATCAAGAAATCACATAAAGAGAAGCGGTTTGACAAAGTGAAGCTAAAAGATCTCAAAAGACACATCAAGCAGTGATCTATAGAAATTCAAGAACAGATGAGCAACAAAGTAATCGACATGTATCAGTCTGGAAAGGTTTACAAAGCCATTTTTAAGGCTTTGGGATTCGGCACGACACGGTGAGAGCCATTATCCACAAATGGAAAAAACCTGGAACAGGGTGAGCCTTCCCGGGAGTGGCCAGCCTACCAAAATTACTCCAAGAACACAAAAGTGACTCATCCAGGAGGTCATAAAAGAACCCAGAACAACATATAAAGAACTGCAGGCCTCACTTGCCTCACTTAAGGTCCGTGTGCATGATTCAACAATAAGAAAGAGACTGGGCAAAAATGGCAGTTTCAAGGCGAAAGCCACTGAAGACAAAAAAGAACATAAAGGCTTGTCTCACTTTTGGCAAAAAACATCTTGATGATCCCCAAGACTTCTGAGCAAATATTCTGTGGACTGATGAGGCAAAAGTTAAACTTTTTGCATCATGTTACATCTGGCATAAATCTACCACAGCATTTCATAATCATACCAACAGTCAAACATGGTGGTGGTAGTGTGATGGACTGGGGAGGGTTGACTTGCCATAACTAATGGAACCATGAATTCTCTACCAGAAAATCCTGAAGGAGAATGTCAGGCCATTAGTTCGCGACCTCAAGCTTAAGCGCATGTTTGTTATGCAGAAGGATAATGATCCAAAACACACCAGGAAGTTCACCCCTGAATGACTGAAAAAAAAAGAAAATTAAAGTTTTGGATTGGTCTAGTCAAAGTCCAGACTTTGATCTGATTGAGAATGAAATCCAACTGAGATGTTGTTGCATGACCTTAAACAGGGCATTTATGCTTGAAACCCTCAAATGTGGCTGAATTAAACAATTCTGCAGAGAAGAGTGGGCCAAAATTGCTCCACATTTGTCGTCAGTCTGTCAACTGTCAGCCAAGAACTTCACTCTGAGAGCAAATGTCCAGCCCCCTTCTACCTCCTTTCTGCCTGCACCTCAAAGAACCAATAGCAACAAGGACATGATCCTTGCATGGCTTTTCACACTTGTGTTGTTGGAACACACCTCAGAGCTGGAGAGAACCACTGCGAAAAAGTGAACCTATGAACAGCTGTACAAAGCAGATGTCTCACCTAAAGTCAAACAGACATTGCTCAATATCACATACTGTAAATAGATTGTAGGGTCACCACACATAAACTAATAAAACACCCTGCTCCAACCACCTCCACAAACAAAAGTACACGTTTTATTACACAATAATTCAAGTCGCTTTAAGGAAAGAGACACTAATGCCTCACTAGGGAGTACATCTTTTTGCATAAGTGTGTACTGTGGCCTGTTGTAGTCCTTTGTGACCAAGTTGCTATGATTAATGACATCAGCATGTAAAAGATCACTAACAGATGTGTGTCTGTGAATACAGTCAAGTGTATAAACATACAGAGCATGAAGTCAAACAAGTGCAATTACTGGTGGAGATTTCTTTTCGCAGTATGTGTGCAGTGGTAACGGTGTGTGATTTTTTTTTACTGTCCAAATGTACAATGACTTCACCACAAAACAGAGTCCCTGTCCCAGTCTTAAAAATTTTAACTACTGCATTGTTTGGTTATTAAGTGCTTTTGTAGCCTGACAGACATTTGATTCACCAATATTTTGATTTAAATACGTGTGACTCCTGTGGCCCAAGACACACAAATAAACATGACAGAATAATCATAGTTGTGAAACATGCCAGTAAAAACTTTACTTTTAAAGTAAAACTGATATAAATTAACATACTTTTCTTCTGTATTGCCCTTATAAGACTCGTCCCATATCTCATACAATATACACAAATATAAAATAAAATTCAACTTCATTTCAAAGGAAATCAAGTAGTCTGGGCGACCGCACCTACACCCTTACCAATAGATGAACACACACACACACACACAACCTCACCTGTGTCACCCCAACCAGTAATGTGACAGTTGCTTGCTTGTTTGAGTACCCTCTCTTTCCTCATGGGTAGACAGGCAGGAAGGACATGACGGCTGAATGACACACACTCTCCTCCCTGCATTTGGCCCACTGCGCCTGGTGACAGACGAACCAAGGCCAGGTCGTAATCATTGCTATGGGAGTAGTAGTTTGGATGGAGTACAATTTGGTCAACACCGTACTCCTCTTCGTATTCCTCAGGGACAAGTGAGTGGTAGTCACCCACTCTAACTTTATAGTGCTTGGTGTTGTTTCCATACCTGCAGCAAGAAATAGATGAGTAAGAGAGGCCATTAGAGAAAAAGTGTGTGTGTGAATATAAATATATATATCTATATATAGATATATGTTTATGTATGTATCTGTACTGGGTTGGTCACTGTACTTGTCGGAGATGTTTTTGAAATGGAGAAGAGAGGAGCAGAGTAAGAGGACAAGAGTAACAGAAGGAGGAGTTTGTTGAGCCAAGACGCTGTGTCCAGTTACAACTAGTAGAGTGTTTCCGGAAAGATGTCTTGGTCTGCAATTGCCAGAGCGTTCCTGGCAGAGCAGAGACACTGCTGACCAGTCATCTATGTACAGTACATCTACACCCATCTACATTCACACACAGGCACACATGTTTCGATCTGCGCTAATGCACTATTTCTTTACAAAACTAATAGTAACTGGCACACAAGACTACCAATCTCGATTCTTCAAAACATCTGGATTAGAATGGAGTTTGTAACGTATAAATTACATTTCACACATTATTTCTAAAAGCAGTTAAGAACCTGCTGGAGTTATATTACCGTTGGCAGGCTCACACTTACACGTACAGCTACAAGGTATAAATAGGTTTAATATGTTGGCAGCATGTGACCACTAGCCTGAGGTCAATTTTTTATGAACACACTAATGAGTAATGGAAGTGTGAAGGATCAGGTAATCACATTTTGTAGTTGTGACGTAAAATGTTATCACAGAATCATGTGTGGTTGCATAAAACAGGCAGACGTGGATATATTACCAAACTGTTGATATATCCATTTTGTGTATTGGGCTGTGCAACAGCATAAGTGTATTTGTTTGTTTGCTGCTGTGTGTGTATGTGTATCATCCTATTTTTGAAAGGTGACACTGTAGAGTCGGAAGTCCCTATCTTGGTCTGCATTCTTTGGCATGCATACAGCTAATTTCTTTTTAAAGCTGTGATAACTGAAGCTAACAGCCTAGAGCACTGAAGATTGGTATGTGATCAGGCAGACAAGAGGAATGGTTTGTAGTATGACACTTTTCTAGTCTGTTTACAATGTCTGTGACAATAAGTAATTAGATGTGTGGTACAATATTAAGTTGTGTAATTCTTTTGTTCAAATATAAACACTTGTCGGAAACAAAAATTATTGTTGCATCAGAAAGTCTGTGCCAGCCTGATGTAGACAGCAGAATTTTACATCACTTTGGCTCTGATAGATGACTTTCAAAAGCTACCGTCAATTATTAAAACTCATTTAATACAAAAAGAAACGCCTGAGGCAGCAGGTGTCTGAGCATTAAGCACATGCTTGCATACAGCTGAAAGAAAAAGGAAGTAAGTATGTTTAATTTTCTGGCTTTCTGTATAAATTGGTTATGAAATGTGATTTGATCTTTACCAAATTTACAGATATCAACAAACACAATATTTCAAAGCTGATAAAACACAGTGATGGTCTTTTGTGTCTTTGTTTAACACACATATTAAACATACAAAATGATGGTGTAAGTGCAACACTAGACTTCAGGTGTCACTAAATGCCAACTGAAGTCAGGTGTTAGCAAACCTGGAGTTTTTTCAATTAAGCAAGAATGGAGGTGTGGTTTAGAGCTACTTTGACTTCACACCAGACGTCCTGAGAATATAGCTGAGCTGAAGCAGTTCTATAAGGAAGAATGGTCCAAAACTCCTCCTGTATTTTGTGCAGGTCTAATCAACAGTTACAGCAGCTGCTCAAGGTTTTTGCTGCTGAAGGGAGTTCAACCATTTAGTACTTTGGTGAAGATCAGATCACATTCCATGACGACAATTAATGCAGAAACCAGAAAATAAAAAATTGTTAACTTACTTCTTCTGTGTTTGGATAAATCTAACATTATATTTTTCTTCAAGAAAGCTGTTGAACTATACTTACTACCATAATGCTTATTGTGCAATGTTAATTGTAAAGTATGTAACACTGTACTTGTTATTAAAGTGTCAGGTAAAAGTCATTTCAATCTGCAATTACACAGGTGGTTAACTATTCACGCTGTTTGCATTAATCAGTCTTAGGAATCCTGATTATAAGATCCCAAGTGGTTTTAATTTGCAGCACAGCTGTGTTTCAAGTTCAAGTCTGCTATTCCAGGCACAAGCAAAAGCATCTACCCCGACTCCTGTGTGCATCGTTTTGAGGAGGACAAAAGAGTCACACAGTAGACATTACTTTATGAAGAAGACAACTCTAACGGTAGAATGGGTTTGGGAATGACTCAAGAAAGGGAACCGAAAAGAATTTAGTAAATCTTTAAAGTGGAAACATCTGGATTTAGAACTGTGAAGCTGGCCTGCACAGAATTTGTGGTTTTCCTACCAAACCCAAACATTGGAACATATACAGAGAATAGAATTTATCATTACATGTACCGTATAACTATCAAATGATTTTGATATAAATATCAACTTTCTCAGATCTACACACATTTGCCAGGTCTGTCTGTTTAATTCATTTTACTTTTTGCTTAAGTCTTTCTACTCCCTTCTCTGCTGTATGCATTAGGTGATGGATTTCATGTTAGTGGCGCCATGTGGAGGCCCCCCTGACCATATGGAGCTGAAATGAAGTAACTCTGGCTGTCTCCCTGCCACCTGCACAATAACCACAGCCAAACCAACACTTTTCACTGCTCTCACTGTACAGGTTCTCAGACTTCTGTCAGACATGAATATGTTGAAAAAGTAAGTAAGCTGCATGGTGGGGGCAGTTGAGTTTGGGTTGAGTTCAAACATCAAATAAAAAGAGCAACGTAATGCTTAACATATTTAAGTCTCTCTAAAGAGCAGGCTGGCAAATGTATGCATGAACACATTCACAATTCCATGAATAAATATGAGTTCAAAACTCCAATAGATGCGGAAAACCTAAACTCGATTTAAAGTAGGTATGTTTGTATATACAGTATATGCATGTGTGTGGGTGAATGTGTGTTTTTGACCTCTTGAAACAGTGTGCCGAGGTGAGCACCCAGCAGGTGTCAATGAGGGTTGCTCCACACACCAACCTCCCGTCACCTCGAGAGCCTCTCAAACGAATCGCAGCCTGCCATGGCCAGCCACCCCTGCAGACATGTAGCCAAGAGTGCACACAAATACACACAAGCAATTACAGAAGTGCACCAATAAATTCCAGTGCAAGCACAGAGACGGAATCCACATTATAACAAGAGCAACCTTGTTCCTAATCACACATTGCTGGAAAAAGAAATATGATTTGACTGTGCTATAACATCAGCACATTCAAATAGCCTTAAACAGTCAGCCAACATATCAACACATATATTCTATCCAAATATCATTTACATAATTTCTTGAAAGACATTAGACACTAGCATACCAAGAAGAATTAGCTTCCATTCTGAAGTGTAAACTTGTGGCATAACATCTATACATGAGTATAAACACACACTAAATAAATATTTAGTATTAAAAACAATCTTCAGATCAGCACATCTACACAAAAATGTAAACACACACACTGGGATGAAAACAAAATGAGCACAAATGTTACTTTACTTTCTGTTCCTTCCCTCTCCTTCTCTCCCTCACTCTTATGTTTACCCAGAGCATGTGTTCATATGTGCACATACAAACTGGACATTTTTTGTCTGTAGCTTTAGATCAGCTGTTTCCCATCTAAGACATAAAGACTTAAAAATGTGTCTCATATTGTTCTCTCTATATGTCTCTGGTAGGTTTTCCCTATGCTGTTATTAATCCCTCCTGTCCCCTCCAGCTCACCTCAAAGAGTTTTCTCCTCCTATGATTCGGCGCTGGCGAGTGTGTATCAGCCGCAGACCACAAATTGAGCTGACAGGATCTGACAGAGACAGAGCAGGGACCATTGTGAGTGTGTATATGTGAGAGAATGTGGGAGGCTGATGATTGTTAAACCATACATTTAGGCTCAGATGTTGCTCTTATTAAATATTTAGATGAATGGAAAACATAATCGTATTTGAAATTGATCTTTTACAACTAAATACGAACCCGATTTGAAAGAAATGAGAGATCATTTTTGTATCATGTGTATATTCAAATCTACAAACACAGACTAAGTGCTTTTTCAGAAGGCAAAATTTATCAAGTTTTGAAGAGACAAAACACTTTCCTGCACTGGTTTGACTCTGTAGTATGTGAATGTGAGAAATAGCAATAATATAATTATTGTATATATACATATATAATATAATAATGCTAGTAGCAAAAGTGCAGGTAACAAATTACATTGTGTCTGCCCTGACATGTGACAGACCAAAACATAGTTCTCTCTATTTTACCATCTGGATATATGCAACACACTGATGTCAAAATGATACCTCTACACTTTTCTGTCATTAGCCTTTTCTTTGTTTCCCATTCGTTTTTCGGTGTATATGGCATTTTGGAAGTGTTTGCTAAACACATATAGTTTTCATGACACTTAAAATAAATCACAGATTTTTCAGTGCAACGCTAAGTAAAAAAGACCAGACTGACTGACCTTTGACCTCTTTTTGGGTGGGCTGGGATGCACCATAGTCACAGATGATCCCAGCATCCTCACTGTGGCGACAGTTGTGTGTGCCGGGTGCCTGTTTGATGCAGTCCACTAATGAACGTTCCTCGCCACTACACTTCACATTGTCCATGTGGATGGGTCCTGTCCCTTCCCCAAAGTACGCCATCACGCGGGCTTTTGCCACCCCACTGGTGAGGACAGAAAGGTTACACAGTACACTGATATTTTGTAACTGCTGATTGACTTAATTAAAACTCAGACATCTAAAATTAAACTTCCTTTGTCCTGCTCTAAAAGCCAGGTTTGAAAAGAAAACCAATTTTAACATATTAGGGGTGCGTAGGCCAATCACATCAATGTGTTTTGTTGTCATGGCATGTTCAGTTTAAACACATCAACAAATCTCTGACCATGAAGTGCAGCTTTTACCAACCCTTAAATATTTTTCATTCTATACATGGTACACGTACATATGTCTTTGTGTATACACGCAGCATATAAACAGTAATGACGTGTTAGTGTAATGTTACACCATTCCAACATTCTCAGGCTGTAACACAAACAGGTCAATCCACCTTTACAATCTGATAACAACAGTATTTGTATTCCCATCTCACCTCAGACCTAATTAGCAAACTACTAACAACAGAGGCCTGTGGGTTATTGTTGTGTATGTGTGCCTCACTATGGTGTAACTGTGATTTTAATTAGGACTGATAGATAACAGAGAGAGGGGATCTCATGCTACATCCCCTGGGTTGTATCACCACTCAGTCACAGGAGGAAACATCTCTTATTGAGGTATTTAGTGTTCTGTGTGTCCAGTAACCCCCCCAAGCAGTACTTAACACGAAAACAGTGAAACCCATAGTCAGCTGGAACTAAGCCAATACTAAGTCTTTCAGCATCAACACAGAGTGACAGTACAACATCAGTCACTTTATTAAGTGCTCAAGTTAGAAGGTAAAGCCAAGCATTTCTTTGGTTTCTTTAATTTGATCCATTTACCAAAAATAATCTTCAACACTTTGAATAACCAAATGGCCAAATCTAAAAACTCCAACATGTCCCCATCTTGATGTAAGAAATATGTCATTCTTGACATGTTGAACCATGACAAAAATGTGCTGGAGTGCAGCTTATTCCACTGTGCTAAAAATGGAGCTGGATTATTATTTTCAAGTTCTCATAACATCTTGAGAGTTTTTACACTAGACTGTATGAATTAATAATACATAACAATTCAGCTGACAGTCCAGACAACTATAGCACATTAAACTGTTGCCATATCACCATATTATGGACATTTAATATTTTCTGTTTATGAGTATGTGTGTGTGAGTATGTGTGTGTGTATGAGAGACAGAGAGAGAGCATGTATTTTGTTTTATTACCAGCAGTGCAACCTCCAACCCACGGGGACCTGCTGTGTATGTAATGACCTTTCACCACACCCTATGTGAGACAGAATGATGATCCTAACATGGCTTTTACATGCCTCCAACACGCTTCCCATCTCTCTCAGGCTGATGAACACCAGATGTGGCTTTCATCTACACACAGATGTGTCACAGTAAATTGGGTGGCTAAGTGATGAGTATCCCTTGTTGAGGAGTGATGAGATAGAAAATGACGACAGTTTGTTATTGTACGGTTTTCCCTTGCCATCCCATTGCCATTGTTTAGAAAAACAGGACAATGTCTCGAATGATGGAAGAGATAATGGGACACAGAAAAGATGGGATGAAGTAATTTGCTTTGCTTTCACATATCTGTCACTGTGTACATGTCTTCTACACAAATGGTCGGCCATTTAATTTAATCTTTATCTAAAATTTGGCTAGAATTCACTAATAAAGATGACGGCACACCAGAGCATCATGTGTGCTAAGAAACTGTGCAAACAATTTCAAAGTTTAACTACTGAAATATACTGTAGAAATTGTATGTAATGCAATTTTCTATTGTAGAATAGCCGGAAACTCAAGCATGCATAGTGAGGGAAAAGTGGAAACAGACTAAGAGATGAAAGAAAGTAGTTTAAGAGAGATTCTGAGTCTGGAGTGAAGTGGTAATTGAATCGGTGAACAGAGCAGAGGGTCTGGATACACTTAAGTCAGAGTAATGTGTAGTTTGATAACACTTTCATGCAAAGCTCTATACTGAGCTTCTTACTTTCAACATAAAAGCCATGTTAGGATCTTAATTCTGTAAGTGCCCTGTTGCACACTTACCCACAAATGCACTGTATAAACTTACACTTGATATATGTTGATGAGTCAAACGGACTAGATATGTGTGTATATATGACTGAACAATGAAAGATAACCACAAAGGTTACTCCAACACAGATGCACATACATACATACATACCTGTAGCCAAGCTGTCGGCACACCACTTCAGCATCACGATCAGTCCATCCATCATCACATACGGTTCCCCACTGACCAGACAGATAGAGCTCCACCCGCCCTTCCTTAGGGCTCTCACCTCCCACAAGCCTCACTGGCACACCTTTAGGACACACGAACATACACACATTCTTAGCTTATTCAATTCAGGGCAGTATGGTAAACAAGTGTGACTGTTTTTAGCTAATTTTGTCTTTATTAATATTGACGTGTTCTTTTTTTCGCTTCGGTATCTATAGCATATTTAGCCTCTCATTGTCACATGCTTTTTAGTTTTGTTTTACTAGATGTTGTTGAAACTTGTGCTGCTTTCTGAGCCACATCTCCCTT
>JAUBNQ010000001.1:11289682-11307093 GCA_032353495.1 Ctenopoma kingsleyae | reverse complement strand
GAGATTATAAGATCAATAATTCTGTATTTGATACTTTCCATTCAGTGTTTGGTAAGTACTGTACATCGCATGGTAATGTTGAATGATATTTGTTCTGTAAATGCTTCTTTATTCTGTTTTTGATTATGGCACTGTTAACATTAAAGAATGCAAGAACATAATGTATTAAATATTTATTTCCATTTAAAGCATTACACAATTCAGCAGCATATAATTTATATCCACTTACGGACAGCTCAGTTGCTATGTGATTACATTGTAGGAAAAGTGTTAAACATTCAAATGTGCTGCAATTCAACATTATGTTTGAGTTTGCAGAATCATCTAATTATATAATGGCAGGTGTGTTGCCTTTAACTGAGGTGCTGACTGCTATTATTAAAATGTTAAAGTACTATGATAATACAATTGTTGATTTTAAATAATAGTTATGATGATACTATTAATAGTAGTTCTTCTTGTATTTGTTTGAAAATTGGGAAAAATACAAATATGTCTATGTAAATCAAAACAGTAATAAAATGTTGCTTTCAAAATTTCTTTGTTTGTTTTTAATATTATTACTTTTGTCACACATACCTTTAAATATACTTTTAGAAAGATATGTTTTGTATTTCTGTACTAATAGTTCAAAAAGATCTTAGATCTGAAACTTTTAGGATTGTAGTGACAGGAAAATGTGAGCAAACTCTGTTGAACTGCCTCAATTATTTTCATACATTAGTCTTGTAATATGCATCTAAATTGCAAATACCATATATTGAACAAACTTCATCTATTTAACTAACTCAACTTACTGTATTTTTTTTTTTTTTGCACATATTGTGCCATTGTATCAAGCGTGGAGTTTAGGTTGGAAAAAGTATGTGATCCCCTCAGTTAATGATTAGCAAAAATGAATTTGAGTCAGGAGTTAACAAACCTGGAGTCTCATCAGTGGAACACAATTTGCATTTGACTGAGAATTATGAGAGTAAACAAAATACCTGGTGATCAGTCAGGCAAGTGAACATGGATAATATGTAAAAAAAAAAAAAAATGGAGGGGCAGAAGGAGCTTTCATCAGATCTTGAAGAACATTACTAGAAGAACAGAACAGATTTTCTTTCAAATCAGGGAATCAGTCATTGGAATGAGTTTAAAGCGAATTATGCTCATTAATTAATTTAATTAATTCATGACCATAACAGACAACTTAAATATTATGTTTGCTGCTGACTTTATAAAAGGTTGTATATATCACAGTATTTAGAGGACCAAATATTCTTAAATTCTATAGAGAATAATACTCAATTAATGACTCAGATCTGATGTCCTCGACTCACTATCACAATAATTATCTAGAACGCCTCAAGACTAACAAATCTCCTGCAACAAATGGTTTAGAAATCCATAATTAGCATTCCCAGCAGATGGCGCTCATTTGATTACGTTATTTCCTGGTCCATTTGTATTGACAAATAACTGCTCATTTTGGCCTTGATTTTTGTCAAAAGAATCAAAAAGGTTTGATTGATGAAGATGAATCAGGAGAACAGACACATCTCTACGTCTTTTGACATTATGGTTTACTTGATCCTTCAAATGTAAATAATGACTTTGATGCTGTTTCATCAATTTCTGTTTCATTCCTTAAGGAAATTTGGCTTTTGATTTATTTTGTAATTAAATTTAAACTTTGAACTATTGTAATGCCAGATGTTAGTTTATCACTATATCTCTTTCTGCATGCTTTAGAGTAATGCTGTACAGTGTGTTGATCCTCACACAGTGATCAAACACAAAACAACTCACTGGAAGCAAAACTGATATGAGTACATAAGGGCTAAGAGCCTCATAATCACCTCAGTTGTCTACAACTTCGGAATTAGTTGGACAAGAACAACAGACATATTAACTATAATAATAAAGCTGTATTTTCAAAAATGGCTTGATAATACTATTTCTTAAGTTGTAGTTTCTTAAGAACTTTTATTCAATCAAACGCAGTTTTTGTGACTTAGACTTAAGGACAACAATGAAGATATAACATAATATGTTCACTACAAAAAATATGCTCATATTGTCAGTGAACATTTAGCTAAAACATTCATTGTGAAAAATTTTGAACTTGTATAAAATACTTCTCAAAGTATTAATTATAATGTAATCTAAACATTGTTTCTGCTTTAAATACTGTATGTTTGATGTGGCAATTATTGGATTATTGGATAAACAAAAAATCAAGGAAAGAATTTCAGGTTAGTATAAATTTGACACATTATATAGAGGTATGGGATAGTCAGTATTCCACTATTTATAATGAAATGTGTAATCGTGAGATAGATCCCTCTAATTTTTCTCAATCACCTGTGCTCACCCCTGTTTTTTTTAGAAACAAAAGAACAGATGTGCAGCCAGTCTCCCTTGTCTGTAAAGCACATTGGTACATATGAATGACAGGTCTGGAAAAAAAAACACAAGTTGTTGAGCCAATGTGCTTTTTATTGCTCCCTTCATTAAAAATCCCCTCATGTTTAATTAGAACACATCCACCACACTTGAGGTACGCCTGCGACTGGCTGAGGCCCAAGGTATTCAAGCTCAGCAGGGCTGTCTGTGCTCTACTGCACACTGAAGCACATGAAAGGGATGATGAGTGCTGTTTCAGGAGACTATTTAAAAAGGAAAATTGTTGTAAGTATGTATGTATTGTGGTCTAACCTTTTTCCTCGGTTTCCTTTAGTTCATTTAGTGTCATTATTTCTTTTTTCACCACTTTATGAATTTCATCATTCATCATGTGAGGTCAGAGTAATGTGCAAACATTTTTTTTACATACAGTAATATGTTATTATGAATGTAAATATAATTATTATTATATATTATATAATTATTATATATTATTATTTTTAGACCAATTCAGAGAGGGACATGTGTAAGCAGGTCTGCAATCAATATTAATATCTGAATCAAATACCCTTACAATCCTGCTAGTCTTTTACTAAAAACAATAATGTAAACCTGCTTGTGATGCTACAGAAGAAAGTCATGATAACTGATGTCAGGAGGTTGAATCCTTTGGGGACAGTAAATGTCTTCACACTTATATCATAATAATCCACCTGTTTTTGACATATTTCTGTCTGGACCAGAGCGGTGGACTGACATGTATCCCTAGAGACACACCGGTAGTAGGCTGAAAAATCCACAGAGTCTTTACCTGTGGAAACTCATTTAGGGCTTGCACAGATTGAAAATTAATTGTCAGTTGTGTTGTATGGCACATACTATTTATACAGCCTGAATAATCCAATTTATAAATTGGTTAGTAATCTTAATTACACCCGGTAGTTATAGGAATATTTTTTACACACCCTTGTACAGATGTACAAGTGATATACAGATAGTGGTGTGACCATATTCTAATTTCTAATTTGAGTTGGCAGGGTTGAACAAACTGTGTTTTGTTACTGTGATTGTTGTTGCATGCCCACTTCCCACCACTCCCATCCCTCTCTGTAAAACAAAGGTTGACAGACCTGCAGTATGATACATGCATGAGGACAGAAGATCATCTCTCTTCTATACAGGTAAGCGTCATTTGAATTCAGATGACCTTGTTTGAAATGCTGCAACGATGCAGAATCCAGCTGAATTTATACTTTAAATGTGTGTTGTTATATTGTAGATAGATTGATATTTTCTATCACATTTAATGAACATTAGTGCATACTGATAGGATTGATGAAGTATTGTTTACTCGAGTATTGTTGCATTGCAAAATATGTAACCACAATGAATGCACTCTGTTCATGACAGTACTTTCTTTATCTTTGCACAAAATGTATTAAGGTATTTATAGCATTACTAACAATCAAATATAACAAACAAGAACAGAATTTTGTTAACACAAAATTATGATTGATAGGAATGCATTATGTAATTTTTTTTTGTTTTGCTTATACTACACAAATTATTGAATACAGCCAGTGTAAGTCACCAAACTGGCTTTAAGATACATATGTGAATAAAGAGAGCGGCTCGTCTGTAAAAATAACACAAGTTTACAGTTATATGGTTTTACAGACATGATCTTTCTAGCATAAATGGAAATTTCTTCTCTACCGTTACCCAGTACTTTCTCAAGGTGAATTTGTTGGGTTTCTCCCTCCGTAAGGTCTTGACCTAAATAGGCAAAGTTCATTGAGATGTTTCTGTTGTGATTTGGTGCTATATTAATAAACTTAATTGAGTTGAAATATCAGAAGGATGACACATATCTTCCCTCCCATTTTTGTTGTCAATTGTCAAACTGCTCTCTGCTACTAGTAGCAGAGTAAAAGGCATTTACAACTGCATATGTGAATAAATTAATAAATGCCAACAGCCATTACAAAAGTCGCAGCAGCAACTAATATATACTGTACATTAAAAAATCTAAATTAAATTGGTGTAGTAGGATCTTGATGTAGTCAAATTAATGTGTTTCTTTTACACTGACTTCATTGATACCGATAGCCATGATAATATCTGTCAGCTCACCTCATCAAGTCAAGTCAAACAAAACCTTTCAGCATCACAATCCCATCTCTTACGCACAGTCCCTGTGGTGTTCATTAAAATCTGCTCCAAGTCAGCTGAAACATCTGCTCTCTGTTCACACCACTGGCACTGGAAATTTAATATTATTTGTTCATTAAGGTCAAATCTGCTGTGCTCTGTGATATACTGCAATGTGTGGGTTCCATAAAGTAAAATATGGTAAATATATATTAATGTATTCATGCAAGATTTCAATGTGTGAGATGAGAAAAATAGATTTCTCTTGTGCTTGTCTACTTTTTCAATATTAATATACCAGAAACTTCTTTGAAACACCCCACATTCTGCAAAGTCAGACTTAAATGCTTGTTTAAAGCTGTATCTGTGTTTTTTGACAGGTCTGATTCAGCCATGAATAACAGCAGCTTGGCATTGATTGGAGATGGTAACGCATCTCTTCAGATTGAATTTCAGTCCTGTACCACACTGAGGATCCAGGCTTCTCGCATTTTTCTGTATGCCTTCCTCTCAGTTGGCATCATCTGCACAGTGGTGGGCAACTTCCTGGTGGTCTTGTCCATTGCCTACTTCAAGCAGTTGCAGTCACCCACAAATTCCTTTGTCATGTCCCTGGCAGTGGCTGACTGCCTTGTTGGCCTGATAGTGATGCCTTACAGTATGATTCGGACTGTGGAGGGATGCTGGTACTTTGGTACTCTCTTCTGTCAGCTTCACTCTAGCCTAGATGTTATGCTTTGCACTGCCTCTATTTTCCATCTCAGCTGCATTGCCTTTGACCGCTACTATGCTGTTTGTAACCCACTGGTTTACTCTTTGAAAATGTCCCAGAGCCGGGTAGCTCTCCTCATTGTTATATGTTGGGCTGTCCCCATGCTCATTTCCTTTGGCCCTATAATGTTAGATCTCCATATTGCAGGTGTGGACATCTTGCTCCCTAAAGATGTATGCGTGTTTTTAGTAAATCGCATTTATGCTGTCATGGCCTCCTTGGTAGCCTTTTATTTGCCAATGGCTATTATGCTAGTAGCCTACTGGAAGATCTTCAAAGCTGCCAAACGGCAGGCCAGGCAAATAAGTGCCATGGAGAGCCAAATGGCTGCTGGAGTGGGCAAAGACTCAAGCAGAAAGCAAAGACACAGAAACACTATGAAGAGGGAGGGAAAGGCAGCAAAAACCTTGGGTATTATAATGGGAGTTTTCCTTATTTTTTGGATGCCCTTCTTTACGATCAACATTGTGGACCCATTCATTGAATACAGCACGGAGGTGGTCGTCTGGGATATATTTCTGTGGTTAGGATATATGAACTCATCTCTAAATCCCTTTCTGTATGGTTTCTTCAACCGTTCCTTCCGTAGAGCATTCCTCATGTTCATGGGCTGCAGAGTTTGCCTGCCTGGATCTTCCCCTGGGATGGAACTATCACATACTAGGAAAGAGGCAAATGAACGTGCAGATCAATCATAAAATGCTGATGACATCTACAGTATCTAGTCTGTTTATGCACATGAAAATCAGTAAATGATAAGGGCTAGATTTTTGAGAATCAGTTGAACTATATGAATGCATGAGTACTATAACTGCATTTTTCAACAACAGCCAGACAAAATATGTTTGAATAAGGAAGATTTATTCTGCAGCAAGAATTATTAGTGATGTGGGGCTGTCATCAATCATGATCTCTTTTCTTTCTGTGTAAAACTAGTAGGCTCTTTACAAACATTTATTTTGTCATTTTGTGGGTTGGCTCTGTGACAAAGGCTTTATCTGGGATTTGCACATTCTGGTAAGTTAGCTTTGGAAAACTTGGGGGAACAGTTTCCCCATGTAGGAAATGTCATTATGTCATTAAAATCCATCCAGAAAATTGGCTTGACCTACAGGAATAATTTCACAAGCTGGACATCTACCTGTCAGTCATCACAAGGCTGACATCTACAGTATGTATGTTTTTTTAAACATCGTGTTTATATTTAAAGATCACAAATGTATCTGTCTGAAAGTAGTAAAGTAAAGTATTTAAGTGATGATGATATTGAAAATATTTTTCAATAATAATACATGAAGCTTCACATGGATCCTAGAGGATGGCATGATCATTTTACAGCTGAAATGATCTGCCTTTTTCAGACATGTAAAGCATGACTTGGCAATGCAACATCAAGATTTACTGTGGGACACAAGGGAGATTTACATTTCAAGTAAAAGAACTTACACATATTTATGATTCTTATTACAAATGAAATTTGATTTGTTAATTTGACAGAAATGTACACTTGTACAAACATCTAGTGGTGTCACTAAAGTAGAAAATATGTTTTATTTATTATGTATGTTAGATATGTTTCTTTGATGATCTCTTTTTGTACATATAATCTTTCTGAAATTTGGATTGTTGCTTTTTTAACAGTTGTACAAGCTTTAGTGCCATTATCACAGAAGTATTGCATGACGTGCAGCTCTTTCTGAAAGATCAGAAACACTGGAGATCAAACTTCAGTAAACAGGAGGATGAGGTCGTCAGAGAGATTGCAGAATGATCAAAGGTGCACCCTGACATAACCTACAGATAAGGATGAAAGCGCACACATTGGAGAGTAAGTGTGTAAGATAAGACAAATAAAATGAAAGGCAAAGCATAAATGTGTCTGTGCCTCTCATTTTATTTTCTTTGGCAATCTACATAATTTTACTGTCTAGTGCTGTCTGGTTTGCCATTTGCCAGAGACTGCCTTGTAAGTGCATTCTGCATGTGAAGGAGGAGCAGAAATGGTTGCGGCTGTTGAACAAGCTTCAGCTCTAGACAGACACAAGGTGCAAATTTTGAATTCATGACAGCTAACCTCATAAAAACCATTGTATTTCATGCAAAGTTAAATCATCAACAATTAAATACTGGACTGTAGCCCTGTAAAGTGAACCTTCAAAGTGCTACTGTCAGGTTTAGATGAAAGTGTAATAATATAAAATACAGCTGTCTATTTTTACATCTGTGACATCTGTACAAGTGTGTGAGATTCCCATCAGGACTGAAAAGGACACTGCTTCTGTTGTGTAATATTTTGATAGCTTACAATAAAATTACATAAGAACTGAATTAATATTTTGAGGACAGTTCCATACTTTGCAAATCTTCTTGTAACTATCAATTACATTAAGCATATTTTATATTAATAAATAAAACAGATAAAAAGCAAAGCTGAAGTGCACCTGTCAGAGCTAAGAATAAAGCAGTAATGCAACTTTTTTCAGTTTCACCTCCACCAAGCCATCTCTCTGTTTTGGTATTGTTGTAAGAAACCACTGGTCAGCATGTAACCAAAAGGCAGGATTACTTTTCTAAACATGCTTGCTAGAAGTCTTTGTGTGTAAATATATGTATATATGACACAAGGTTGTTTTTTGAATGTGGTCATGGAGAGATTGTGGTTTTGAAAAGACTCTATTCATGAGTCACAGCACCCAGTTAGGCAACACTAAAAATAACACTGCTGTGACAAGGTGGGGGATGATTGATTACATGATTACGTGCTTGCGAAAAGGTATGCACTCACATTTTTTAAAATGTTGGCAGTCAGTCATTAAAACAAGAAAACAGGACTGAATTTATAGTTTAACAAGACAAAGTAATGTGAACAGGGGGTATTTGGAAACCCCTGTAACTCCTTCAATGTATAGTGTATACTGTATTATTTCTGCTATTGCCTCGCTCTTTGTATTGTAAGTCTGCAAGGCACTTAGATACCCAGCACCCAGAGTGCACAGCAAATTAGTCTCACTCATGACCGTAAAGAACCAGACAGCTTTGTGCAAATGATGGATTTAGATGTTTATCTGCAGTCTGTTTATTAGCTCGAGGCCACAGTCAAAGACTATCTTTGTTAGACCAGCACCATGTCTAGCAGTACACAATTAAGAATCAAGGAAGTGGCTCTCTCTTTGCCAGACATTTTTGCTTTGTGACACTGTAAACTATGAAAGTGTAATCAGCACTTTACATTTGGAGCTACTGACATCGATCAGTCGAGTTAGAAAACAACCTTGATGATGAAAATAACCTTGGCAATGTGGTTGTTGCAAGTTTTTCTTAGATTGTTGAGTGAGAATAAATGAAAAAATAATACAAAGAAAACAAAAAAAGGCATGACAAAAACTATGATTTTATATTGGTTTTGTATATTTGTATGGATATATTTTTATTATTCACATGAATTGACATATGAAGAATACATCCTACACAATACAAATAAGTGGTACTTTAATTTCTGTCCCTGTACCCAAGTTCGACTATTATGTTTTCATTCAGTTTATTTTACTCATCTTTCCTATGGTTTTGGGCATGATTACACATTACCAAAAAAAAAATAAATCCTGCTGGTTGACTTTCCTGTAGGTCACAAAAAAAGATCTGAGTAAACTCTTGGTGGAATGAAGCTAAAAGCAGGAAGCAACTGAGATGTATTAGTCTTGATAGAGGCTCTACACCACCTGCAGCTCAAGTGTGTGTCTGTCTCTCTGTGCTACTTAATTTGAATTCATAAAGGCTTTATTTTTATGTTTTTCAGTCACCACATTCATAATGGACTCAATGGTTTTTCTTGCTTAACATATACAGATATTTTCTTTCTTTCCATAATTTCATTGCTACTTTGTCGAAAAAGATGAAGAGGTGAAACAAACAAGGCAATACTGACATCTACTGGATGGGGCAGAAGTTTTCAACCTAATTGTAAATGTGCATTACTGCAGATTAACTTTTTATTTTACTTTTCACCTGACGTAACAAAAATAACATCATAAAATACAAATAAGGTATTCATTATACATTATGATGATGCAAAATACATTTAGGTAGGCCAAGTAGACTCATGGCTTTTTACAAATGTATGTGTCATTGTCAAATAAACCCATAATCCATCTTTTAGAATAAATGCTGTGCAGCATCTTTCTTAACAATGCCTTAGAAAAGATGAAGTAATTAATTTCTTACATTTTATATTTGTGAAAATCCATATATTCTGGCAACAAAAATGCACTCATCACTTTTACTTTGTTTTGATAGAGCTTTAAAACACTTATTCTAATCAATTAAAGTGGTATGTTTTTTGTTCAAAGCAGCTGAATGTCAAACATCACTCAGTAATAAGAACACTAGCTTAAGTTAAATGTCTCACCCAAAAAGAAATCTGTCAAGTTTGGGTTGTGTAAAGTCAATAAACATTGCTTCCAAGTGAAAACAGGATAATAAGGTTCAAGACATTGGCTACTTTCATCCCCCCTTCCAAATAAACAGTTTGCAAAAAATTTCATTCAAATAAACACAATGGTCACAAGGGATTCAGTTTTAGTCCTGTCTTTTGGGGTCAAGCTATGGTTTTCAGTAAGCTTTGATCAAGGTTTGATTTTTAGATATTTTGTGAAAGCAAAATTGTGCTCTATCAGAGTCGCACGTTGGTCCGATATGGCCTTTTAAAAATAAATAAAAGATTTTCTGGTGGCCATCTAAATGTCGGTCTCTTTCAGGCCATAGCAATCTGCCAGATCGTAGAACTGATAACTGTTCTGCTCACAGGAGTTGTAAATCCCCATCGAGACTGTGTCTACTATGTCAATCTGGCCAACTGCAGGTGTCGTACCTTTTCCTGTCCCTCCTTTAATTTTATTTGACAAATTATTCACTTTCTCTTTGAGCTGAGAGGAGGACTTTTGCAGGGGTGGAAACAAACTCCATCTCTTGAAAGCAAGCGAGTGCCCTTTCCTCTTGTGTAAAAAAGAGCTGCCACAAGATTCATGCACAGCGTAGCCAGGCTTATAGTCTGCTCTCTGATCCTTCATCCCCTTGACAGCTGTTCTCCACCTCTGGTCATAGAAGCGGCGCAGGACCCTCCGTCTTTGGTGGCACTGGCACTTGAGGAGCCGAGTAAAAGCCCGCTGGAACTCTTTACTGGAGCAGGGGTAGATCATTGGGTTGATGCAGCTGTTGAAGTAGCCAAGCCAAAAGACAACCTTAAACACTGTTTCAGACGGTTTCAGTGCTGGGAAGAAGGAACCTGGAAGGGCATAAAGTCATCGGGAAGATTTGTGAGTAAGACACAATCTATATACAATGCAGGTACAGGATATTGCTGTCATTGTTCCATTAAGACACCAAAAACAGTATCACAGAGCACCTGATGCAAAATGTTGGTACAAGAAGAGAATTTGTGCTCTAAACAATTTCATGTTCTATATGCAATATCAGATTTAGATTTTTTGCAGTTGACGTTTATCATTTTGTCAGTCTTGGCTTGTATGTATGTAATAAGTGTCATGCTGCAAGTAACTAACTGGAACAATAAGAATTTAACAACTATAAATGACCACTTGTTTCACATTAGAGTGAGCTATAATTAATTTCTAAAATAATATAGAACACAAAACATCTGCTGTTTGATTCTGCAAAAAATGCATAAAAAAACACAGCTAGGTAATGCTGTTGTGTTATGTACATACATTTTTCAGTCTTTTGACAGTTGGATTCTCACAGCATTGTTTTTGTAATGATTGATTGTGCAGCACTGGTTATTTTGGTGACTTTGTGAGATGGAAAACCCTGCTATGGACAGCCTCTTAATATTAAATTCATCAGTTTTCTTTAACATGGAAAACAAACTGAACAGCATTTCTCAGGACATTATTTGAGCCTTTTGGCATCTTTGCTAACTAACATAACATTAACGAATTGTAATTTAACATAAATGTCTAAATAAATTATCAGTGTTAACAGGTCTTTTTTATGAAAATTACTTTCTCTGCAGTTCACCAGCAACCCAGACTTTCATTTATTTGTTCACATTTCTAAACTTGCTATGGCAATTTGACGTGTTATGGCAATCTGTTTGTTATGGAATGTTGCTTTTTTCTTATTTCTTTTTAGTTATTCTTGTCTCCGCAGGCCTGGATTTAACACAGCACTGGCCCTGGACACAGAGGCAACATATCACTGTGCTAATGTCAAGTCTCCTCTGCATGGGCCCAGAAGTCCATTTTCTTTTCAGTTGTGTTTGTACAATTGGGAAACATATAGAATGGCTTCTATTTCTATTTCTCTGTGTTTTGACATCCCCTACCAACAACATACTGCACCAACAAATATACAAATACACAAATGCAAACAGGAGGTTTGTGCAGTTTGCTCATTCACAAGATCTTCATGATAGAATCGAGTTTGTATTTTTATTTTTCTGCAGCATGTACTGTAAATATAATATTTATGTGTGTAGCATCTGCTCCCATTCCTGTTAAAAGACTCATCTTTAAACCAGTTGTGACTCAAAACAGTTAAAGATTGGGATGAATAAAATGATTAAAGGACATTTCATTCTCCACTGATTGCTCTTTAAAGAAATAACATCACCTCAAAAATTTTATGTTTTAATATCTTTCTAAAAAGTAGTAGTGAGGCTGTGTTTTTAATTTTCACATTAGCTCCACATTCTGGTAAACATCATAAATTTAAGCAAGTAAATGCTTTGAATACATGTTGAGCACTGTGGAAGAGTCTGGGACCTGGTCCATTTTCCCAGAAATAATGTTGTGATGGCTCTTTTGTTAGTGCTGACAGAATCTTGCTCAGTCCTGCATTATATAGCTAAAGGAATCATCTTCTTGACATTTAATGTTCCTTGTGAAGGTCAACATTTGACGCCTGTTCTTCCTCAACATATGGCCACCAAGGAGCAGGGTTTAGTTGAGTAACACTCATTCAATGCATTCATAGTAAGCCATGATGGCCATATAAAATGTTGTAATGATCATAATAGCTATAGTGCTACTTATTAATTGCTAATTAATTCCCTGAACTAGATGGACTGGCGTTTTTAGCAAGTACTATTTTTAAACTGAAGTAAGTAGTGAATCTGTTGGGGACTATTTACACGTACAAATTTGGTGGAAATGTGATGATACATCTGCAATTGGCTCAAAATATCAGTGTAGCTTATTGATGTGATTTTAATTGGTTTATGACATCAATGGAGTTCTAATGCAAACAAGAATAATATATTGCAGGCTTCAGTTGCACAGAGAATACTTGTTATTGTCATTTTTGGTATTTTAATGAGATTGACTAAAAGAAAATTATTGACTATTACAAGACTTGTCCTTTAGAGAGCAAAAGTCTTATAAATACTTTAGATATATAATATACACTCAAATGCAAATTGTGTGAGCTGAGGAGATTAGTCCAGGAAACAGATTCAATCTTTCAAAGCAGTTGCAGATATTACAGACATTATGCTAACAATACAATGCATTTTAGACATTATTCACTAATAACACATTAACAGTGTATTGTTAAGCATTTCCACTTATAGAAAACAGAATATACACTGAAAACACAAACACGGTCAGCTGTAGAAAATGATTATGACTATGACAACAAGAAAAGGGAAATATAAAGGCAAACTGTTCTATTCTATTCTTGAGTGTGTCACACTAATATGAGAAAGTGATATTAGAGCACTCTCACTGGAGTTTCAGATGAGTCAGGCTACTCTGTCTAGATTTGCATCATCAGAGAAAGGGACTGATTGGCATAAGAGATGCTAAAGGTACATGTGTGCCTCTCAGCAAAAGGTTACTCATAAATTATGTGTCTCTACAAAGAGGACCAACATCAATATGTCTGGCTGACCGAGTATGGATGAGCAGGGCTAGAAAATGTGGGTTGTGTCTGCTGAGCACTCAATCCAGTCATTCCAGAAACAAGCAGCCAACCCCCTCATAGGAATAAGTCTATAAACCAACAATATAACACTGTGTCAATCCTGCTGGGAACTTTCTGTTTTAAACAACTTCATCAGAGTTCAGGGTCAAACAGATATTCCGCAGAGAAGATGTTTTCCACAGTGCAGATTAAAATCCTGTGTTTTCAGTTTTATTATGTTTTAATATTTTCACACTTTATTATACAAATTAGATTCATCCACCATCTACCAGGAACCATGAATTTAAAAGAGAACCTGACGTCAGACCTGTATTTCTATTGTTTTCTGTTGTGAGTGCAGATACTGCCCCACTGAGAGTAGTGGACTTGTCAGAATTAATTCCATATAAGTGTTTTGGGGTTCTTGTCTGCTAATTTTTAGTCATATAAAAAACATAGAGCATATCCATCAAACATGGGCTTCCGTGTACAAATACACTTGCACTTTTCATTCCCATTAAGTCGGTAAAGTAGATTAGTAGCACCCATTTAATTTCTTGGACCCCCTCTCTCCTGGCAGGCTTTACTCTAATAATTCAATTCTGTAAATTTAGAGGTGCAACAAGAATGAGAATGCTTATACCTGATAAGATGCTGACCATTTGTTCATAATGGCTTTTACAGTAAATTACGTGAAATATATGCAAAATGAAAATTCATGAGGCCAGCACAGTCTCTGTAAGAGTGCAGCTTTATATGCATTAGAGATCAGTCTTCAGTTTGATTTATGTATAACCATAATAACTTGCATTGGCCATCCCCACTGAATGGCCTCTCCAGCCATCTGAAGGCTGTTGAATCTGTCATTCTTTCAGTACTGTGATGAGTTTCATGAACACCTACATCATTATTCTTAGCAAATCACTTTGCATATTTTCAGGATTCGCACATGACATTTTGATGCAATGATTTTGCTGTGACATTTCAAATCCCGCTTAATATGCAAACACAGTGTATCATTATTTTACATTTCAGTGTGAGACTCTTGCTCAAATTGATTGTCCACAGGAGCTGGCATTTCGAATGAGCAGCTGTGACGCTTGCAAGGTGCTGGGAGGGGCATTTTAGAGTGCTCATTAATGACAGTCTATAACGACTGCTCAGCAATGTGACATTAACCAGCTCTCAGAAAACTTACAAGCGTGAAAACAAGCCACATTAATCACCTCGCAGATTTGCCTATTTCTGACCAATAGATAGTCTAATAACAATAATCTTCATTTTGTTAAATTCCTGGGCTACTTCCCAACAATGAATGAAATCCAGCATGTCCTTTTCTATTTTCAGTTACTGTTTTCATTAGATGACGTTATGTTTTATTTAACTGCAGTTTTTTGGTTTAATATCCAACTTCGCTGCAGCCAGTGTGTCGCGTTATTTTTTTATAAATCTACGCAGTTCGACTGAAAAAGTTTAATCTCTCCAAGTAATTATTCACATTAAACATAGATTTGAAACATAGTTTGAAAAAAAAAAAAAGTCTTATCACAGAAAACTGCTGAATCAGAAACCAAGCAGGTAAATTGGAGACGTTTAAGGTTTTTGAATTTTACGCATTTGTTTGAAGTCCTTTGCAACAGCAATGTGGACAAGACGGATACAGATTGTCTGAACCTGCAGCGTCTCTCTACATCTAATGCTAGTGACAAATAGATAGATAAAGAGATGCATGTGCCACAAGGAGCACAAATGTAACGTTCAAAGACATACCTATCGGCAGAAAGAAGAAGAAAGGCAGCCAACAGAGGATGAACATCCCCACAACGATGGCGAGGGTTTTAGCAGCCTTCTTCTCCCTGGAAAACTTCATGAGCCGCACGGAGAGGGAACTTCGAAACGGGTGGCTTTTGTTGCTTTTCGAGCTGGACGGACGCGCGTCCTCCAGCACGCTGCGGCAGTGTATCCGGAGGACTATTTCCATCGACTTATTTCTCTCTCGTTTGACGCCGGCCTCCAAGTTCTGGGTAGTTCTGCGGGCCACCACATAAACCCTAAAGTACATGATGAGAATGACCATGAGCGGGAGGTAGAAAGAGAAGAGAGAGGAGAACAGCGCGTAGCCCGGCTCCTCTGTGATCCTGCAGATGCCTTCGTCCACAGGCGGTGGTTCCTTCCATCCCAGGAGCGGTCCGACCGAGATGACCGTAGATAATACCCAAACAAGGACTAGAATAGCTACTGCCTTCCTCTCTGTCATAATACTTGGATATTTAAGGCAGTGTTTTACCCCTATGTACCTGTCGACGGAGATGATACAGAGGCTGAGGATGGATGCGGTGCAGCAGAGCACATCCACCGCTGCCCAGATGTTACAGAAAAGTCGGCCAAACACCCAGCATCCCAGAACCTCTAAAGATGCAGAGAATGGTAACACGATAATGCTTAACAGCAGGTCTGCCATGGCTAAGTTGACAATGAAGAAGTTGGTGACAGTTTGCAAATGTTTATTGCATACCACAGACAGGATAACCAAAATGTTCCCAACAATTGCAACCAAAATAAAAACAGAGAGAAAGATCCCAACTCCGACAGCCTGTGAGTCCACAGTGAAGTTCCCGCATGTCGTGATGCTATCGTTGGGAAATACTTGGTCCAAAAAGGATCCACTGGACGCGTCAGTGAAATAGATCCCATGCTTGCTCTCGTTCCTCAAGTTAGAACCTGTCATTTTGAAACGCCATAAAGACAACTTTAGGTTCCGTTTTCCAACGACAGCAGTATTTCGGCCATTTTTTCAGTTTTAGCTCAGGTTCTCTTTCACGCCAAAAACAACCAGGAGCGCGTCCACGTAATCGAAAACTGCTATAGCGAAAAAAAATTGAGAAGTGAAAATAAAATTAAAAAAATAATCCATTCAGCTGCCGGCAAATGTGTGTATGACTAAGGCTGATGGTTGCTTAAAATAGAAACATTCAGCTCACTCAAAAACAGTTGTTGTTTAAATTCTGGGTTAAGTATATTTAAATTAAATACTAAGAACAAATGCAGCATTTATATATTAAGGTCCATTTCAGTACGTTTCTTCCACTCGGTGGTTTTGCACTAGTGGCATCCTTTGTAACAAGCCCCTGATGACGGAGTCTGAGCTGCTACAGGAGGTCTGAACCTACAGCTCCACCCACACGTCACATATGTACTGTTGCGTTCATAGTCTCCACAAAGGAGCATCACGTTAAAACTGGTCACGATTTTTGCATGATGCACTCACTGAAATCGGGTTGTTTTCATTAACACATTTAACATGTCTTAAGTTTTTGCATCTGTGTGCATATATACAGCGAGTCTTACTGTCTCATTATATCTTAATTAAAAAGAAGAAAGTTTCCATATCAACTACCTCTGGTTGATTTAACATAGACAAAGCAACATAATTCATCTCATCTAAAAGGCCACCAGGCACCAACAAATCAGCACTAACTAAGCTGTGAAGTTTCCCAGTGACACTGCAGCTGCCATCCACAGGCCTTGTGTACATAGCTTAAATAGAAGGACAGGCCTGTGCAAACCACCAGGGAGCCTGGAGGAGAGGAAAGGTCAAGAGGCAGAGTCACAGAGTGGACACACTGCATGGGAAAACATCAACAAAGGATGCTAAATCACTGTGCAGGCCAATGTGTTTGACATACAGCGTCAACCTTTAACATACTGTGTAATGACGAATTTTAAACATATAATGGTGAAAAGTAATCAAAGATAGTGTAGCAGCTGTAGCAAATATTTTACATAATCAGTTAATCCTTTTCTGGATTTATATAGGACAGTACTACACTTCTGCTGAAACTGCAGTTTGATACACTGTGCTGACCTTTGCCTGCTGATTGTGGTTTGCATATGATCCCTTATTGATATAATTTCCTTAACTTAAGGACTTAAGGTAAAGCACACACAGGAGTTTCTTGCATTTTACAAGCAAAATATTCTTCCTGTAACATTTGTAACTGTTCCACTGAGCAGATTCAATTGATATCCAATCCGGTTCAATGTTTTAATAAGGAGAACGTGTATATTAGCTGAAATTCAAATTTGAGTTACTATTGGAAAATAAACAATATAAAAGCAAAGGTTCCTGAGAGTGTCTCACAAAGGTTTAATAAAATGTAACCTCTTTGCATTTGTTTAT
>JAUBNQ010000001.1:11201911-11228156 GCA_032353495.1 Ctenopoma kingsleyae | reverse complement strand
TTGTTCTCTTTTTTTGTCTGTTTATGGATATGTTACAATTGTTTTATATTTTCTTCAAGCATGTTTTCTTCTTTTAAATTTTATGGGCATTTTAGTTAAGAGAACCAAGACAAACTAAAGATACTATTTAGACGCAATGAAGGACATTATGGTTTTCTAATTCAGGTTTAAAACAAACAAACAGGATGCAGTAAGCGGGCTATGCTGTCAGTGGTGTGAATGCTTATATATAACAATAACAAAAGTTTAATAATGCTGTGGTTAGTCAGACTGGATATTGTACTGCAAGAGTGGATATTATGGCTGAAAAAAAATTACTGTGAAATTATTTACAACATGCTATTTACATTAGTTGTAAACATATTACATATTCACATCACGTTAGAGTTAAGTCGCATGTTTTGTTGACTCACCATTCAGCAGCATTTTCGCATGTAACTTTAATCTTTACTTCCTAGAGAAGTTATGTTTTATTTTACAACACCTCCTATAATATCAATAACAGCGCTCACCTGCAGTATCATACTTAAAATCTTTTTTTTTTTAAATAAAGAAAATGTTTCCATAATTGGAAAGTAATAAAAGTAAGAAATTATCATTAAATAGCTAAGCTGTGTGGCACATGTATGGCGTTTGTTTAATTTCATAAGCATCTGTATTTCTGTAACCCAACAATAACAGTGGATTTCTGTAGATATTGTAAATCAGATAATATTTACCCAGTATATTGGGCTATATTATTCTTAAACTCATTTTAGAATATTAATGCTTTTTATCACCTCATTAAATTTGTATAATTTAAAGTTGTGGTAAACTTATTCCAGATAATTGCCTAAAGATATAACACTTAATTTCTGACTTTCTGAGTTTAGCTGCACAATATACTATAATCCTTTCATTTCCTTTCCTTTTGCTGGTTATTTTGCTTCTCACTTATGTTTTTGATGTTACCTTGTTGCCCCACTTTTGTCTAATTATCTGGTCAGAGAGACTGTTGGAAAATGATTATTACAGGAGCTTTCACAGACCATTGTCTTTAGACCTGCCCTAAAGCCAGCAGTGGGATTTTATCTTTGTTTTTAGCCAAAGTTTGTGTCCCTGTACACTCAAACTTGAGAATAAATTATATTTGGTGGGTATTAAGTAAAATGGCTTCTTAACAGTTTCTGTACAAGTGAAAAGAAAATTCATCTATCACATGCTGTGTTGTTTTCCTACTTCACCCCTTGCTGTCTCTCAAAGACAGTGATCAAGAGTTCTACCGTTCAGTGTTGCTGCAGAGTAATGTTTGCATTTGTGTAGAACTGTATTGTTGAATGGAGAGATAAAAGGCATTACTGTAGAAAATATATCTTGCTTTATCCAGATGGAAGAAAGAACCTTGTTCCTGCTGGCGTTCTTAAGGGGATGTGCCGTTTATATTTTCTGAGCCTTTCCACATAAGAACATCAAGAATGAGGGAATCAAGGACGTTTGAGGAATTTTGCTTCTGTTCACTGCTTATTAACAAGTAAATTTTAAAGAATCCTGGAGCAAGATAAGTCTCCCTTCTCAAGACATTTATAGTTCAACAGCACTGCAGTATTCTTTTGCAAGTGAAGCACAATGGCCCTCTGGTTAGCAGTTAAACTGTCTGGAGGTTCAATATAAACCAGTGAGGTTGCATTCTGGGTGAAGCATTTGCTGTGAGACCTCCCCAGAGATCTGTTTATAAATGGATGAGAGTCTCTGAATAGGTCTTTGCAACAGTGTAAATTTCATGTGACACTACATATGCTATAAAACAGCCAGTACTCAAGGCTATGTGACTTCCAATCTGTATGCTGCCATAGTCTCTGTCCTCTGGCTTTTATATGCCTCTAGCTTTATTAGGCAGTACCGCACAAGCTCAAGGAAAGTAGATATAGTATGAAATGCTTGACATTTAATCAGTATTAAAAGGGCAGGTGAACTGGTTTCTCTGGTAAATCTACTGGCTATGTCTTAGGCTAAGACTCAGTTTCAGTTACTGCACTGGATATGTTACATCTTATTATTTCCCGCGTCCTCAAGTTGTTAGGATATTACGTCATCAGATACAGACTTCAGTTCTTGAGTCATGAGTGTAGGAAAGACAGTTGTCACTGGTGCTCGAGGGACTGTCACTGGGACTTTTTGCCACTTCATGTTCAGAGATATCTACTTAACTACTGAGAAAGGTGGCCAAACATAATGTCAGAATGATTATTAATCCTAAGCATTTTAAGAAATGGTGTCATGTAAATTGTTGCTTTAGTGGTCTCTATTGATCTATTGTCAAGTTACTCATATAAAATCCAAAATATTGAATTTGTATTGGATCAGCTTAATGTTTTTAAATGTGTGCTATCGCAGAGTAACATACAATATGTATTTATTCTGCTTATATATTCTAATATTCCTACCTGCATTACACTTGAAAATGCAGCGTTGAAAAGACTCAAGCTTCTTTATAACAACTGCTTTAACAGAAATACCTGGTATAAATAATGCATTAAAGATTGATGGCATTTTCTGTCCCATGGAGACTCATTTCACAATGTTTCCTGAAGATGGTTCACATTACTTTTCCTCGCATCAAGTGCCATTAAAGAAAACATACTTTTGGTTTGGATTATCTTCTCTGTGGCTCTCCTGCAGTGTGGGGAATAATATAAAGTGCAATTATGTAATACAATCATCTTCTCAGTTGGGGAGCTTTTTCCCATCTGTTGTATTATATTATTTCTCTACACATGGTTGCTCTATTAATGTATGCAAGTTCACTATATTGTAGTTTTTTTTTCCAGGTATAGCAGAAACTGTGTGTATAAAGAATGGTATAAAATATAATACTAAGAGAATCATCATCTGATTATACAGTGTATATACAGCAGTAGATATCATGTGTCCACACTCTTAAAAATATTACTGAAGCTCCCAAGAAAAAGGAGCTTTTGAGTAGGTGATTTGGATCTCTTGGTTATTTATGTTGGACATGATTCTGAAAACATCTGGGTCAGGTTCTTCCCTTTCTCATTCAGGATCAGACTCTAGATCACTATATACCACCTAACCCAACCCTGTCTCCTAAAAATGTGACATGAGTGTTGATATCACACTGACACACACAGAGCCATGCCTCACTACACTTGTGAGGGCACTCATTGACATTTCCTAGACCCTTACCCTAACCAATTAAATCCCTAAAACTTTATTGTAATCCTAAAACATAGTCTTAAGCCGGAAAATACTCTATGGATTTGTGAGAACTCGCTAAAATGTCCTCACAAGAATAGCACTGGGACACCATTTGTCCATACGAGAAAATAAAGACTAGACAGTTCGCACACACACATATATACACACACACACAGCTAGAAAATGTATAGTGTGGGGGTGGTGGCTGATGGGTGGGGGGCTTAAGGCAACATTAAACTGGGGAATATTTGTACCCTTTGATTTCCTAATGCAAATGGAATGGATGAATGCTTGTGTACTGCTGTGTATTGATGAAATGGCCAGAGACAATTCTGGCTCTCCATCTATTTTAGAGCTTCCGCAAGGAAAATTAGCTGCATTCCCTGAACAAAAGCCAGAGAAGTAATTACAACACCTCCCTAAGGCCTTGTTGGTACATTTACTCAAAGTCCTGTAGAATGAAATTTGTGTGTGAGAAGTAAAATGTGCAACCAACACTTCCTATGGCCTTTTATTTACTTTGGATCTACACTTGCACATACGAGAGAGTATTAATAATTGATCTCTCTTTGTCTGTTATAACACTCCCTTTTTCCTTCTTTCCATCATTCACTGTGCTCTAAAATCTAGTCACTAGACAGCTGTGAGGAACCAAAGTAGTCTGTAGCCTGTTCTTGGCTTTCTCATGAAAGGTCATAACATTTTCAAGCAAAGAGTGCAGCTCATCCCCTTCAGTGGATGCTGATGTTTGAGTTATTTGGACTTTTTTTTTTCTTTTTTTCTTTTTTTTTGACTGTGAAAGATCCAGTATGACATCATCATCATCATACAGCTTTTCAAGGAGCCGGAAAAATGACAAAACCTGAATCATTCATTCTGTAACAGCTGTGAATGTGTCTATGTAATGTGGTGATGAGGCGCTGCTGCTGCTGCTGCTGCTGCTGATCATCATCATCATCATAATGATGATTACTCTTTACAATTTCCATTTTTCAGTGACTGTTCAGCCAACACGTTTTTTACGTGAATGTTATCTGAATTTTTTCTTGTGTATAGTGGTGGCCTACGGCAACTCATAGATTTATTTTTAAAATAGTTTTTTCTAAAACAAAAGGATCTAACTTCAAAGCAGGGCAGGTGAGTAGCTGTTGCTGAGAAGGTGCAAAAAAACATTAAACATTGATAACATAGAGAACTTAGGGATCAGGCAGAATACAAATAGTAAGGTAAATATCTGAAGCCATACTGCAGATATTATTAAGTTGTTTGCTATTATGATTGTCTGAGATGAAAAGTTCAATTCAGTGAGCATACAAATAATTGTGATTTACAAGAAAAGCAATCACTGCAGACTGTCAAACAGTTCATTACAATAGTAAGACTGCCATCACAATGTTAAATAAAGCTGTTTTTCATTATGTGACACTGCATCCAAATACTTTTTAAAATTACTTATAAAAAATTGTTAAAATATGATAGACTGCACATGCACTGCATCTAGTTTGCTTTTGCCATTCAAATTAATTTACATACAGTATGTGCTGAAGATAGAAACTGAATTGCTAAAGAGGTGGGAACTACCCCTTGAAGCCTATGAACTTGTTTGAAACTTTAAAAAGAACCAGTATTGCTGTGCCTCAATCTAAGACATAAGACATACTTGAAAATGCTTTGAGCGTTTTCAGATTGAAAAGTTAAACCTTTCTCGACTCATGATTTTTTTTTTACTTCTTTTACTGCATTGTCTGTCTGCACATTTATTTGCTGAAAGACCACTAGAACATTGTAAAATTCAAAATACTATAATCTTGCATAGATCCAAACAGATGTGGTAACGTCGGAGGTTTGTTTGGGATAGGAGCCTCAAATTTGCAAACACAAAGACAAAATGACAGTCAGATGCTGTACCAGCCTAACATGAAGTCCCATTGTAATGTGTGCATCTCTGGGAGAAGCCACACAAGCTTATCTAGTCAGTACACTCCTAACAACCGTGGTTTGCTAACAAAACAAGCCACTGGGTGATGCAGAAAGGGCAACATGATCACAAATTTGCCACATTTTCCTGAGTGCATAATAATTTACAGTACGTTTCACAAACATAACTGCTTTTTTTACTAGAGTAGATGCTATCCCTTCAAGCATTTTATGAGATTGGTAGAGAGGGACAGTAAAATAAGTACGACAAATGTCTAACATTATTATGCTTTATTATGTTCCACACTCTGAAAGGATGACTTTGTGCACATTGAGAGTATGCAACCTTCTTGTGCTAGATCACTCTGACTCTATGGAGTAGATCAACATTCCAGTTTTGACATATAAGATTAGAACTTTATTACATACTGTAGAAATGTGGCTTTCCAATCATTGTCAGCAGCCAAGCAGTAACATCAGCAGAGAAGGAAGGTAATGGTGTGTTGTTATACTGTATAAGCAAGCAATAAGCTTCCACTCACCTATCTATGTATAGACTTGTGGTACCTGTGAATGACATTTTCCAAAGGATAAACAACAGTCATTAAATCATCCAATAATACATTATGTCTGATACTCTCCTAAATGATTAATTTAATTAAATTTCTTATGTATTAAATCATGCACTACCCTTAATTCACGACTTAGAACAGCTACATATAAAGTACATTGTGCTAAACTGGTAAGGATTGTTTTTTCTTGTGTATCATAGGCATAGCACAAGAAGCATGACCAACCACTGCAAAAGGAGGTTTCCACATAGGCACAGGCTCAACCTCAAGTTAAGAATGCAAAAAGGTTAGACAATTTTCAGTAAGGAATTTAACTCCAGAAGAATTCTCCTATTTTTAGAGTCCCTGATTGAAAGTGCTCGGGTAATTTTGAACATATGCCCATTAAAATCATCATGTAAAGTGGGATGCTCATTTAATCACTCTCGCTCTTGTATGCTGCATTTGAAATGCAATCCAACTCCACTGTGTGCAGAGACCATTTTAGATCTGATTGTCACATTTAATAAGATTTTTTTTCTTTCTCTAAAAGCTATTTCAATAGAGGGTGAACAGTTTCAGTAATACCTCAGACCAAGTGATACATTTGTGTTGATGTGAGGATGATAATAAGCATAATGAAGCAAATGGAGTCAGAAGAGATTATATGGTGATTGTTATTGTGATGAAAAGATGTGCCTGACCAAGTTAGTAGTAATGAACAACACTCTCAAGACTAAAATCAACACAAGGAAAACTTGATTGATGACATCCCGGCCATGATTCAATGTTAATGAACTGATTTAAGGATATACACAACAAATAAAAGTTAAATATGACTACAGGATCCTTAACACTAACATACATTCTGAGAACAGATGTGAATCATGACTGGTCTTGAAAGCACATTTTGAAGACTTTGCTTGTTGAAGTTTCTTTCTGCAGGTTAACTTGATCTAAAAGTGAAGAACTCAGGAATTTTCGGGAGAACCTCACTTTTTTTTTTAACAATGATAACGTTGCCTGGAAGGTAAGAGCACTCAATAATCCACATGCCTCTTTTCCAAGGCAGTATGAGGGATCTCAAAGTAAACTTCTTTTTTTGCTGGACTGCTTTGATAAGATAATTATATTGGTTAAGTAATAGGTCTGTCAGAAGGTTTTGTCATAGCTGTTATTCTTCACTTTAATTTCTGTACATGCACACAGCATTTGTGTAATGCATGCTATTTATCATACAATGTCCTTAGAAGAATAAAGGACATTCTTCTCAGTTTTTAACAAAGTCAACAAGGTGTTATATAATCTTCATGATCTTCAGAGTGAAACTTTTTTCCAGACTCTTGAGTGGGAATTGTTTAGGTTGCAAGGACACCCAGGTGATTCTGTTCATGACTCTGACATTTGAAAATGAAATGGCACTTGAACACTGCACTCAGTGTGTGTGAATGGCCCTTATTTCACAAAGGATGGATTAAAAGAAAAAAACAAAACTATTATTTTTTGAAATATTAACCTCCAGTGACAGTTTTCAGAAACTGCCACCCTTCTTTCCTAGCTTCATATGCATTTTCATGTCTTTACTCCACTGGATAAAGTCTGGGGTTTTATAAGTCAAGAGGCTGCAAAACTTTATTATTCAGCCCCAGAGTACACTGGGTTTGGTGTAGTGATGACCTCATTATGTTAAGAGAGCAGCAGAAGCCAGTTCAGGGACATTTTCTGATTGCAGTCCCTGGAGTGCCTGGCCTCTGGGTGGAGGGATGGAAAGAGTGGGCGGTGAGTAGTTGGGCCCTGAATTTGAATATGTGTTATAAACAGATTGCACTTAATGGACTGCACTTGTTGTTATTTGAACATGTGTGTCTGTACAAGCATGTACACACACACACACACACACACACACACACTCATACATTATAGAGCACATGCACTGGATGAACAGCAGTGTGCTGAAATCTCAGGAGAAATCTCAATGTGAAACTGTGCAGCTTTACAAGAAAAAGGAGCTTATAGTCTTGTACTGCTTTATGCTCCCTGCCTTGATCTAAATAAAGTAGTTGACGATCTTTGAATTCAAAGATAAGTTTATTCCCAGTGTGGTTGTGCTCCAGATGGATTAGGCTAGTGAACCAGTGAAAGGCTGGGATACACTGTGAGACAACAACTCAACAGTAGCCCCATAGTTACAGTCCCCTATGTGACAAATGAGGAATATCTTGCTAACATGTGCTGGATTGCTGCCATACACTAAAACACAAGCAGATGGGAGAGAATGGGCTGCTCTTCTCCCAAGACAAAAAACAGAAGACAGGAAAAAATGTGGCTAACAACAATGCACAAAAATGATTACAAAAATGTTTAGTTACAATCAGTTTTTGACTATCCTGATTAACTCTCTGTCATGTTGTGATTTTGAATTGGAGATAGTTTTAATATTATTCATCTGAGCAATTTCCTAAAAAGACTGCATTTTCAGTAAGAGTTCATCTACCGCCGCTGCATAGTTTCAAAGGTCCATCTAATTCAGCAGTGTCTTCCTGACCTAATATGTTGGCTGGAACTCTGCGTAATCCAATTTTCTTGGAACTTCTCCGAGGCTTTCAGTGATTACCTGCTCATTTCTGACTCTGTAATTGAACTTGAGTTCAACAGATATAGTAGAATTATCACCTTTCTGACAGCTTAAACAAAACTGATAAATTATGCTCTTGTAAAAGTAGAATTTATGGCAGAGCTACTTTATTACATTGCATTAGATTGTACAGGTGTATCTAATAAAGTGGCCAGTGAGTGTAAACTAAATTACTACAAATGGATCAATCACACCTACCATATATCATAGTAGGCTAACAGTAGGCTCAAATACTGTATCTTCATGAAACTTTAATGAGATTTGGTCAGGTAGACCTGTAGTTACAGTAGGTGTTTTCTTTCTTTATCCTTGTATCAGTAGCCTATTTTAGTTTGTAGCATCTCATCTTAAGTCTTACAGTCAGGTTCATATGTTTTTGAACATTGTCACAGTTTTCATTGATTTGGCTTTGTATGCCACCACAGTGGAACTTGTAGACATCACCAGATTCTGATCATCACTTATGGTCAAGAGCTCTGGGCAGCAGCTGAAATTAGTTTCCATCATGGTGTAGAAACACCCTCAGTGACAAGGTCAGGAGCTCCAGATATGGTGGCAGTAGCTCACTTGGTAGAGCAATTGTCTACGAACTATTGGGTCAGTGGTGAATGATGAATGAATGATGACTGATGAATGCCTCCTGACAGCTTTCTTGTGGACATATTCTGAGAAAGTCCATCTGGGAGAAAACCCCAGAGCAGATCAAGAACATGCAGAATCAACTATTCCATCCAACCTGGCAAAGCCTTGGGACATCGTAGGTAGAGCTGGAGGACATATTATTAAAATAATACCCAGACTAGTTTACATGACTACATGTAGGGAATGATGTATTTCATATTCAACTCAGCCACAGCCTCTGCTATGTGCTGCTAAAGTACATTCATGTTACAGTTACGGGCGCACACAGGAGGAGTCATATATGGTCATTGGTGTAAAAGTGGCACAATATGTTCTTTCTTCACAGTGAGTTACATTAAGTTTCATTGACTGATTTAGCGTTGCTACTAAAAAAACACCACGTTAAGAATTTGTTGTCCTGGTGCACACTGTGATTATACCTGAACTGGCCACCACAGGGCAGAGTCCTGATCAAATATAGCAACAGACACATTTCACAAATTTAGATGCAGCATCAAAGTGTCTATGCAAAGACAATGTGTGCCACTTTTTCTGTGCTCAGGTTTTCCCAGCCATTTTTATCAAGTCACTGATGTATACAAGAGGTGTTTTTTGCTCCTGGCCACTATTTTGAAACTAGCCACTTACTGGCACACACTCTGTATTTTTGCCCTTGTCTGCAATTTTATATCAAGCCACTTTCCTGCAGTGTTTGCTCCAGCTGCATTACTCAGCTTACCAGAGTTCTCTAGCTTAACCCCATATTTACCTGTTGCTACTCCCATCGGCTCTAGTGTTAATACTAGTAATACAAGTTAATACTTCTACATTCAATTATTCATGCCGTTGATTCTGGTTATTCTAAAAACTGGCATTTGCACATTATTCACAAAGCACAACATTTTTTACACTTGATATTCCCTCATTATAATTACTCTTATACAAGAACATCTAAAATGAATACTAAGAGTGAGCTTGATCCAGTGGTGGGTGAGAAAGGTCTGATGACCTTAATGGTTAATGTAACAACACATGGAGTTAATTGATTTTTATATGTTTAGAAAAGATACATGTTTGAAATTTTAACAGTTTAAATAATGAGGAGTGGGACGTCCCATAGCAGTCAGTGTTAAGTCAGATTTTTCATTTTGAATATTTTGATTTTTTGAATTCGATTTAAATGCTTTAGTTTCAGTGTCTGTGTACCATGCATGCTGGCTCACTATTACGGTTTACTGGGACACCGAAACAGAATGTTCTCATGTGCAATGACAAATCACAATATCTGTTCTGAAACAGTCTTTCTGTTCCTATCTCATAAATATATTGGTACTTTAAATGTAGATTCTCTATTCTATTATTTTTTATTACGGTTTTGGAATTTATGAATATTATTCAGTTAGATATGCATTAGATTGCATCCTTGACATTTGGTATTTTTTATATGCATCCCCAATATCTTGTGGAGTGGCACAAACAAAGACACTGGTGTGTGTAGGGTGTGTAGATGAATTAATAGATAAATATTTATTTTTAACTTATTTATTCAAAATAGAGAAGTAAGGTTACAATTAGGGCATTTCCTAATGAACTGCCTTGTCAGTGACTAGAATGTGGACAAGAGAACATTCAGGTAAAAAAATAAATAATCATTCCACATTTATGTAGTTTTAGCGTACTTAGGCCTACTACTACAATGGTCTTTTAATTAATAATATGTTTTTTTATTTGGCTTTTTTAAATTATATTTACCAACAATATAAACATATTAACTCCATACACGCATGCCAGACAACTCTGCACCCATTATTTTACAGCATGTCGGTGATTTTTTTCGATTTAAACTGAAACTTTATTCTGCCGTCCTCACACTAGCCAGATGTGTTATCTCTAAGGCAAATGCTTCTGCAGTGGGATTTTTACAGACTTTGTTTTGTGAAAATCACACAGTATATTTCTAAATTTATTATGGTATTAACTCTGACTATTAGTTAAGTTATTATCATTACTACAGCTGGAATACACAGGAACCTCCCCAGACCAATGCACAGCTCGGACACCCTCCCTACACCACACACTGGCGGGGCACATCCTTACACACGGAATCACGCATGCGTCAACAACGGAGACTCTCCTGATTTGACAACCCTGGAGTCGACCACACAGCCCACTATATTGCAAGGCTTTCCGCTGGTAGCGCACCGCCATCTGCACCTGCCTACTCAGTTGTTTTGGTCGGCGCGCTGGGAGGGGTCATTATTTCGCAGGCAGCCGTAGAGGGAGGAGGAGGCATTTTCCGAGACACCGACAGAAGCGTGTAGCTACAGATTCAGCACCACAAGATTGAGGAAAGCGTCCGAGCTGAGTCGATTTTCACTGTTCAGTGTGGGCTGACTGAGCAGGAGGACACACATTTTTGGAAATACTCAGTGGAACCAGGCGTTGTACACAGTTTGTGGACCTGCAAGAGTTGTCATCTGCAACGGTTAAAGGTGCGTAATTACGTTAGTTGGATGCTGAGGTTTATTAATTGGGCGACTCTGTTTTTTTTCTTCTTGCTAGCAGTCTGGTAGCATTACACTTGCTGCACTGACTGACCCGCTCTGTTGCTAACATTAGCTTAGGCGAGGTCCGGCTTTCCATTCATCGCTGTGCTTTAGCTTGTTGTCGGGGTAACTAGTTAAATGCATCCCCGCACGGAAATATGTTACAGCTCATTATAATACAAAAGCTTTCCATAACGTTCATTTACCGAGCTGGGTTACAGTCGTTAGCTAAAATCTCAGTCTCGCCCCCTCGGCTAACGTTATCTCCACCGCACTCCGAGCACTGCTATCCAGTGAACCCAGTGCTGAAAGCCTGCTCTGCCCGACACAAGTGAGCTTGTCGAGCACAGACAAGCTAGGCGGCTAGGCTAAAGTGTCGGCTAAGCTAACTAACGGACACCGGGCACTTTCATGCTAGTGAAATAACGGTGCCACATCTGTAGTATGGGCAGTTTATGTGTTAAAGGGGTTTGAGAATAATCTCTCAGTGTCTTAACACGCGTAAAGACCGCTTGGCTTCTTCTCATTGTGTATTTGCAGCGCTTTTAAATTTCTTTGTACGGTACTTTTGCCTCTTTGTTTAATTGATATTCTTAGGCGCGGCTTACATGTATCGGTCACTCGTCTGCTGCAAAAGCCATATCAGTCTTTTGCAAAATTATAATGAATTCTTTATCATTCCTTCTTGCTTTACTCAAGGATGTTAACAAGTACACACCCTTGCCTTGTCTCACACTGCTTGTTACTGTCTTGTTACTTCATAGGCAAGTCAGTGGATCCGGTTCCTATAACGGTAACAGAGTATAACACAGCTGATTCAGATTTTATAATTTTCAGTCGCAGTCATTTTATGCACCATTAAGGCAAATAATACACATCAGGAGTTTGCATGTCGAGCTAAATTACTGATGCAAAATTTCATCCGTAGCGTTCAGTCAGACATAAATATCTTACATCTGCGTTGTATGTCACGCTCACTGTTCGTATGGCTTGTGGTTATAATGTTCCCCAGGTCAACAGCTGCTGCAAAATTGTAACCTTTGCAATCAGTGTGGTTTGTTTGCGTACACGCGTGATTCAGGCTAAATGTTGTACAGCAGGAGGAGTCAAACCAAATCGTCTGTGAGCCAGTATAAGTTAGTGTGCCACACTCTCTTCCTGTAACTGGAGATAGGGAATCTCAGAGGCCCGTAGGACTCACATAGTGGCTGTATTTAGACTCTGAACATTTGATTGGCAATGTGGAGTGCTCATACTCACTGTCATGAGTGGTGTGGGTGTCTCTTGTCCTCCATATGTTTACTGTGTTATGTATCGAGCTAGAAGATATGATGGTTTATGATATATTATAAAGTAGTTAGTAGTAAGGATATTTTATTTGTTTAGTATTATACACCCTTATAATGTAGCATATAACAAAGACCGATAAGTAGAATTTAATATTAATATTTTATATTATTCCAGTCTTTGTTTTGCTATATTGTTATCCTTCAAATGTATACAGCAATGTCCACTCTTGGGTGCACAGAAAGGTTGTTATACTTATAAATGAACTTTTTAAACAATTAGCACAACATTATAATTTGTAAGAAATTATTTATTAAATGTTTATATGCTACCTGTAAATGCTAAATTGCGGGACTAGAAAGTTACCACAAAATCCAATCATTTAAATCTCTTTTAGTGAAAACATATCCTGTTTCTGTTTATTGTGCTGTGTCTTCAGTCTCTGGAGCTTTAAAGAAAATTGTTGAGACAGAGATATAACATCAATGTGAGGTCATTTTTCACCGCATTCATAATAAGTACATCACAATACAGTGAAGAAGTTCAAGGAAGACATACATGAAATTATTATTTTCATATTCACTTTATCAGAATCTCCTTTTTCTTTTGGTAATTCATTCAGTGTTGAGAAAATTTTAGGAAAATATTACATACATTTTAAAATACCAGCAAATCAATATTTAATTTGGCAAGGATTTTTGACGCAACCCTCCCCATTTATCAGGGCTTGGGACCGTACCTGCTGCACCACCATGCCAGCATACACTTTTTTGTAATAATCCAGAGGTACGTATTTCTCTTTTTGAATCTTGAATCGTATAATTTGCCTGTAAAATAATTTAAAGCATAAAAATTTAGGTTTTTAAATTTCCCTAAATCACTTAATCACAATGCAATTTAGCACTTCCTGTCCTTCAACACTGCAGATAAAATAGCAGGAAATGTGTAGCAGCAGTAATTTTGCTCATCAACAAGACATAAACTGCTAAAGATGTCTTTTACTAGATTGTGACTAGAGGCTAATGAGACAAGAGCTGTCATTCCAGGCTGCCAAGCATGGACAGACTGTCCTCTGCCCTTTGAGAAATAACTGCATATGTTTATTGCAGTCTAACCATCTGCTTAAGACCATATTTTATGCTACGCTTATCTGTTTAACCTGTAGGATAATTTTTGTGTCATTTTACAGTACATACACATTCAGGGTTATACTGTTATACAAGATTTTTAAGCATTCGATGCTTTAGTAATCATCAAGGCCTTCTTCTTCTTCTCCTTGTTATTATTATTATATGTTTATTTTGGTCCTCTGGCCTGACTTAACTAACAGTTCAGTTTGATTTTGGAAACACCTGTAACATACAGTATTTAACAAAACTGGTTTGGGCTGAATCTTTCAAAGACATTCATTCTAGTTTTAACTGTTCTGAGTCTAAAACAAAAATTTTCAGCCAGCATGCAGCCCAACTCTGATTCCTCCTTATTTAATAATGGCAAATTACAGGCTTCGACAGCAATCATCTAAATGTCTTAGCTCAGTTACTATATGCCATTAAAGCCTGTTTGTTACTGACGATAAGGAAAAGCCACAATTTATGGGTGAGCGTATGTAGTGAATGGCAGTCAGCAGTGCATTGTGTTGCTTGTCTCCTGGGAGAGGAAGCAATATTGGCTGAACACCATGGAACCCCTCTTTGTTGTACTGAAGCAGAGCTTTAAGGTAGCCATGGTATCCCCACTAACTGCAACAGGATTGCATCTCCTCTTATGCCTTCTCTCACTCCAGCGCTTGCACAAAAGTTTGAAACTGTTTAGAAGATGAGATATGAGATAATATCAACAAAACAAGACTATCAATAGCTGTAACACTCTTATTTATCATATCAATTTTATCTCTCTTAACCTCAGGGTTTGTATTACCCTGTGTTGCAATGTGGACCTGGCAGCAAACATTATCACTCTCAGTCACTCTCAAACACATGCTATATGAGCCTGTTTAACACTTTGTGATATATATGTTGAAATAATATCTTATTTCTCTAACTGATGATGTGACAGTATCCCACATTGTCCCATAAAGATAATAAAAAAGAAAAGAGCACTATATTGTTTCGTGGGGACAATGAAGTGCATGATCCAGCAGTGCTTGAAAATATAGTGTCAGCAGCAGTTTGGTGCAGCAAGGAAGAATGAGGTTGTTCTCAAGTTTTTTTTCATGTCTATTAGACTGCCGAAGACCACACCCTCATCCACAATGCATAAACAGGACTGTTGCTGTGAAAGTGTATATTGTTACTTTAGCTTTATTTTCTACTGTTATTAAAAAAATCAACCCACCCACCTCCCCATCCATTAGTCTAAAGTCTGTGCGTGTGTTTGAACCACATTTCACTAAGTAACTGCTCAGTATTCCAAGTCATCAGAAATCAGGTTGATATTCTGTCTGTTTCTTATGAAACTAATAAAATTTAAATAAATGAAAAGTGCAGAAGTATGTGCTTCCCTCCATGCGTCATCAGAGCCTGACTTGCGTGGAATAGTTAATCAAAATTTTATATTTTATGCAGCTTGGATCTCATATTGAGGTTGCAGCTAAATTTTTAACAACATTTCAGAATTGCAGGAGTTGTGCCTTGTTGGCCAACAAAAGTTCCAAGCTGATGTAAGTTCTGAGGTTGACATGATAATGTTTGCAGTTTCATTGAGAGTGTATACAGCACACTGATTAGTCTTCTGTATTTCTTTTGTGCCGCTGGTTTGTTTATTTCCTTGTGGCGATATTATGTCATTTGATTTCAGATACTGATGGCAATTTTTTGTTTGTTTTGTTGGTAATAATAGAGAGCGGGGAGCGCCGATTAAGTTTTTTGGGCCTATGAGATGGTTAGCGTTAGGTTACAAATAGTATTGCACCTTTACATGAGACTATACATTTTTGTTATATACCTGAGTGATGGACATTTTTTTTATGTTAAGGGATACAGATTTTTGAAAGAACCTTGGCAACAAGCAGCAGATGTTCTCCCTTATTTGACTGCGGGCTCCCACTTGATCACTTGTTGGAAATCTTTCAAACTAGCAAAGCACGGAAACCAAGCAGCTTTCTTTACCAAATTAAAGTTGTTCTTTGATAACAACTTTAATTAGGGTGTGAAATTACCTGTGATAAGACTTTAGTTGTATCAGTGAGAAACACATGGAGAGAGAGCAGGAGAAGTTTGTATTTTTAAATAACTAACTAGAAATAAGTAAACTTTCTCAGTGTACAGAGAGCTACTTTTCTCATTGAGATGTTGTATCTGGAGTGTGATGCCAAGCAGCTGACAAGATTTTTCACTACTGTTTTAATGATTCTTCCCCAGCCTCCCACAAATGTCACAGCCTCTGGAGAAAATGTATTGATTTTGACTAGATTGAATTGTTTTAGTGTTTTTGTTTTGTTGTTTGGTCAGTTCTGAGTGTGTGAAGTGACAGCAAACAACAGAAACACCCAAGCTCAACCCCTGAATTTCCTGCTGATGTGGATCAGATCATATACGTAGTGGGTTATGCTAGTATACTAAGAATTTGTGTTATTATTGCAGGCTATGATGATCTTAGCTATGAGCATCAAAGATCTTTTAGTGTGGAGACTGCGTGTCCAAATCACTTTGATACTATTAGTCATAGTAAGAAGTGGATTCACTTCAGGGTATGTTAGTTGCCCAGTATGACTAGACTTTGTCATTGGTAGTGGTCATAATGATGACTGATTTTATTAATTCCTGTATGCCCTTAATATTCAGGATAGTTGAGTAATTTGTTTAGGCTGTACATACCTACTACATTATACAAATAATACTTGTTTCTAGAACATATTAGTATGCAAAACTTTTACTACATGTTTGGATATGTGGAAATTACACAAGACAGTTACACACATACACAGATGACCCTTTCCTTTCATCATGTTTTCCTAGTGCTTCTGCCTCATAGAAAGTCCATGGTTCAAATTCAGACCAGCTGGCCTTTGCACGTTTGCATGTTCCCTTGGGCACTCCTCATATTTTCCTCCCACAGACATGCAGGTTAGGTTAACTGGTGACTTTACACTGCCCGTAAGTGCGAGTGCCTGTCTCTGTGTCATTCCTGTGATAGACTGGCTGACCAATCCAAGGCGTACCCTGCGTTTTTCCTCAATTAAAGTTGGGATTGGCTCTAGCATAAGTTGAGTGACCCTCAGCAAAAGCAATAATGGATGGGTGTTTTCCCTATTAAAATTTACAGTATTTTTCTAGGTGATTGTTATATGAAATATTGTATGTATGTACCTGCCTCAATCACTGTTTACTATTAAATATATGATTTATTTTATTATTTACTACTAAATATATTATGACAGTATCTCTGTTGGTAGGGCAGTTGTCTACAAACCTCTGGGTTGGTGGTTTGACTTGTGGTTCAACCAGATTCCTGCCCACATGTCAGTGTCCCTAGACAAGACACTGAACCCCTAACTTTTGGCACCTTAACAGTGTAGCCTGTCTACAAGGATTTCCCCAAGGGGATTAATAAAGTATCTACTATTTTTAATCAATCTTTTATTGTTAATCAAGTTATAAGGGATGCAGATTGTGGGTTCAGATTGTCAGTCATGGATTAAAACTAGTTTCTCTCAGTCTTGACAGTGAAGACTCACTTTCATAAAAACAGGCACTGGGTGAATTTTGTAATAACATTAGACATTAATAGGCCACTAACGATACAGTTTGGTGAAACATACAATTATTTAGAGTTCGATGGCTTTTTTCACTATCCATTATAGTCCCGGTACTAGAGAGTTTTTTCTGCGTCTGCTGTGACTCCGTCCACCATTGTGCCACCTTATTGTTTTGATTATATCAAAACATCTGTGCCAAGTGTCTTGCTAGAGGCCATTCAAGACTATTATACTTTTGGATGTTTTGTCCTTCTAAAGCCTCACTTGTCTCTCTCATACTCATTCTCTACCCACCCCCACCATACATCTGGGACCAGTATGGGGCTTTAGTACTGGCCCAGCTCATCCCCCACCACGTGCTCTGTCTTGGTGCATTAACTTTTCTATTGTTTGGTGACTGCTTTTCTTCTCCCATCTTACAGAAAATCAATTCTAGGGGCGATTCTAGGATTTGACACCCAGGGTTTAGCTTAAAAACTGGATCAGGACACTTGGGACATGAGATTAAATTTTTCGAAGTTAAAAATATGTATATATTTAATTCAATTAGAAATGCACTTCTTAAGACAAGATAAATAATAAATAAACCAAAAACAGGGGTGTTAAAAGCTCAGAATGGGCCAGCTGCTTGGTGATTCCTTTCTTTCCCAGAGAAATGCTTGACAGTGCAATGAGTGCATACATTTTTCAGTGTGTTCTCCACATTCTTAGGAGTCATACTCCTACGTTTGTGTACTTTCGTGGCGTGTTTCTCCTACAGTCACTCGCATGCTTCTTAAGGAAAAGAGACCTTTGCTTAAATACCCTTTTAGTTGGCAATTAAGATTTATTTTTTATGTACTGAAAGTAGCATAACTATGAAATGTGGGTGATGGACATGAAAGAAAGTGCTACAAATGTAAAGTTGAAAGGTCATTTTGATGCAACCTTAAATGCTAGTACAAATAATAAACTCATAAAATGTAAACATAAACTGTACTGTCCTTAGACAGTCACATACTTGCACTGTGGACATGCAAGCAATTGTTTTTGTACTATGAGTGAGGCTATGTACACAGACACATTACACACATGCGCACTACAAATGATGGCAACTCTAGTAGCATCACCTACAAAGCTCTGATTGATTCTGTCTTTTTTTAGCCAATGAAACAATGCTGAAAGCAATACAGATGTTGCAGCAGCAGTAGTAGTAACAACTCATAAACTATATTTTGGCAGTTGATGAACTGTATGTCTATATTTTTATGTATTTCCAAGGATACACAAAACATTCATTAGTTTTGTTTTATTTAGAACTGAAACTGCCATTATTAATGTTGCCTCTGTGTCATGATGTGACAAGCCCACTCAAAAACTTGTGACTTCATGTTGACCTGAGGCCAAACAATGAGGAGCTTGCCTATAGGCACATTTTTATAATTATCCCAAAGCTTCTATCTCCTGAGGCCAACACATTGCAACTGTGTCCACTACTACAGCGGGACTGTGCAAAAGCTATTCAGGGTGTGGGGTTATTATAGCATAACTTCTGTAGTTCAATTGCCTACTTCTAGGCTCTGCATTTAACAAAGCAACATTTGTAAACTTGTAAAACTTATCAGACATTTCAGTTTTTCATTGATTTGAACCTCCCACCCCAGAAGACACAGAACACAGCTACGGTAGATACTTTTTTTTATAGGACTTAAAATTGTTTATACTGTATATTTTAGATTGAAATACAACTCAAGTGCCATAAAGCCCAAAATCACAAATCTGATTTAGACTTTGCATGTGTGCATAGTCACATTTATGGTAATCTTAAATCATTCAAAGTATTTAGATTTAAATGTATTTGTTTAAATCACACAAACAAATTACACAAACAACTTGATGTGAAGACAGCATTTGTGTATATTCTTTACAACTTTATACTTTCTCACATACAAACCCCATTTCAAATTTATAACATACTGTAACTGTCATGGGGATAACCTGTGACAGAATGAGTTATTGCCACCATTGTTTACAGAAGACATTTAGTATGGTAGTGAGTTGGCTGAGTGGTGTAATTTCATTTTTTTCTGTCACCCTTGGAGTAATGATGCAACAACCTGTACTCAGTCATATCCAATTATCTGTGAGATTAAGAATGGCAGAATTTATGGTTAAGAGGTTTATAAGTCACTGCCAATATCTAGTATACCCTTATAGCAATCCTATAATCATTCTAGTGTAGCAGATGAGAATCCTGTTGGTATTAAACAAACTTGTGCTCCATCTTTCAAATCATAGCTGAGCATTGTCTGCTGCATTGCTGGTAGATCTGCAAAGCTAGGTCAGTTGACACTCCTTGTGCCATTCATATTGATGGCAAATGGATTAATATCCTGTTACAACATTTGTGTGGAGCAGCTATTAAACCTTGCTCAATTATGTTCAGAAAAGATAAGTTCAGAAAAGTTGCTGCTGCTGCCATAGGTCAGAAAACCTTAAAAAAACGTTTTATCAGTATTGTTCAACAAACATAAATAAGTGCCTGTAAATGACTGTGATGAATTGTCTTACCTGCAAGTTAGGATATCCATGGGTTTTCTTGTAATCACACAAAACCTATGTTTACACTTCTCCAAACCACCCTGCGTACACTCTAGAGGTCCATCCACATCAATATAAATATTGCAAAAGTAGATTTAAGTATTCAGAGTAGTGGTCACTGTTTTGCTTCCACCATGCAAGTGGGCCAGAGTGAACTTTTGTCTCTTCTCTCAGACTGTCAAATTGATCCTTCATGCTAGTTATTCCACAATGGGAGACCAGTTTCTAATGGCATGCTTGACCAGTATATCTGAATATCGAAAACCATAACAATATTGAAAACCAAATACCTATCTGTTACTCTGTATTAATTTGTAAACTGTTGTATAATGGCTAAATGTCTCAACTATTTTTGGTGATGGCACAGTACGTTTTATTTATTGAGCCTGGTAGCTGGAGCTTTTTTAATTTGGACTATATGCACAAGTCTTAACACTGATGATATGCAATAAGTGATACATGCCCTGACTTTTCTGGCAGTGGTTATGGTTATAGTTTAGTGGTATTTAAACCTAAATCAAAAAATAACCAATAGTTTCAATTGAAAAATGTATTTAAATTAATTAGATTAATTGACTAATTGGGAAAAAATAAAAGAGTTGCAGCCTTACCTACAGGACAACAAATACTTATCATAGAAGTTAAACATAAATGGGAGACAAATGCTATAATGCAGGTGACAAGCAATATGCATGCAAGAACATAGTTTTTTACGTTTATACGTAGTTTCTTTTAATGTTCCTAAGTCCAGAGGACTGGATTCCAGACATGCAGCCAAAGTAAGAAATTAACAGTAGCATTATGAAAGAAGATAGGAATGGGTTTTTAAAAGATATGCAAAACGCATAATTCAATAGACATTTGAACAGCAGTATATATCAAACCTGTTTGAGATGTCCTGACATGGACACCTTCCAGCAAATTGGGAGCAGGTGTTTTCAGAAGAAATGTTACTGTTTTAAGAATGTATATTCAACTTGCAATGCATACATTATGTTTTTAAAGAAGGTTTTTAAATTCCTAAGAGACCATGACTGCTTTGAGAATTTCACAGGTTGTGCTCCACTTTGATCAGCCTATTTTGGCCGCTCTGAGAACATGGCTCTGGAGAGCAGTGATATGACGGGTTGAGCCTTGACTTCTGCTTTTAGAGTCTCCCCCACTGTTCCACATAAGTGTGTGTATGTGCTTAACTCTGCACTGAATCTGGGTCAATGCAGTGTTGGCATATTAACTTTCCGTAACGACAAATGACAGGGATTTTAGTTACAAAGTTAGTGTCATACAGTAAAGAAGCTCCAATGCCCACTTTATGCAGTGCAAGCAGAGTTTAAACTTTTGAATATTTTTATCTGTGACAAATATGCGTATATTTGCAAAACTGCAGTGCTAAGAATATTCAGAGAAAAAGAGTTTGGTCTCTGTTAAAACCTGCAACAGATACTATTTCGGCATTTTACACACATTGTAGAGAGACAAAGAATTAGCTTAACATTAACCAATGTTATTGGGAGTCCATCTGTGACTTGGTCTATTGTGTTCTGCTCTTGTTCGTGTTTATGAAGAGATCTAGCAGTAAATGATAATTTACTTTTCATTTAAAGCCTTTGCTTTGCTGGATTTCTGGCACTTCTGTCCAAAAATTCTGTCCATGTTTTAGAACAATTCTATGAAACTGCCTTTCTTAGCAACTCAAGGTTTGCAGGAACATAATGAACTTAAAACTGCTTTCTGTTAACCTCCTGATTGTCAATTCATTCTATTCTGAGTTGGGTCGATACATCTGGATGAATGTAAATAAACATTAGGATTTTAAACTTGCTAAGCTGTGTTTTAGCACTCGACTTGACCTTATTTCTCTACTCCCTGAATGTTTATCATGTATTAACCTCATTTGCTAATACATTCATGGCGTTGAAGTTAATCCATGTCAACATGGACTCATAGAGAGATGAGTCTTGATTTTGATTCTCCCTGTAAGACTTCCAGATGAGATGTAAGATAAGAGATGGTGACCCTCCTAAGGCTGGGTTGAAATCACAGAAATCAGACTCTTGTTGAGCCTTGAAAAAGCAAATTATTTATTTGAGATATGATGATAGTTAAACATAAATTATTTTATCTCTGCTATGTGTGAATGAAATTTTAACAAATTTAATATAGTGAGACAATGACAGCAAGGTTTGTGTACCAAGGTCTCTATCAAAATGTACATACCTATGTGCAGTTGTGCTGACTAGCACCATAATTTATTGAGAACAAATTCTTTCTAGATTATTAGGCGTTTCAACCTAACAAGGAAGTCCAGTTGCCATGACTCAACTTGCAGATAACTTCACCTGGATCACTGAGAATCTTTGTTGAAGCAAAATAATAAATACATGACTTAAATTTGGATTAGTATTTCTTTCTGTTGCTCTCCATTTCTCATAATAGGAGGAGGAACAAACAGGACTACAAAGCACACCAAAACATTGTAGCTGTATTGTTGTCCTGATAGAAACAATACTCTTATGATGCACAGTACCAAGAACAGATAATCATAATGCAATGGGGAAATAGTGTAAAATAAAAAACTAATGCACTGGTGGGAAATCTGTATTCATTTAGTCGATATGTTAAGATTTATCTGAATCCAAAACTCTGTACTACCCTATTGCAGAAAGAAAGAAGTCCTTAATGATTCCTTATGTAATCCAGTGCAGTACTGAGTGGCTTTAAGTAAAGACCAAAATCACAGGCATCACATGTGACGAAGACAACAGGGGTTTTCTATTTGTGTTAGTTGAGGCAACAGTGTAGTAGGAATATAGGAATAGGAATATAGTAGTACTAGTCATTGCCGTCTGTTTTGTTTGGTATTGTCAGCAGACAGCTGCATGGAGTGGCTCTCTATAGGAGGTGCTCAATCAATGCTGACACACAAGCAAAGCTCTTACTCAGCAGAATATGTGTGTTAAGTGTCACTACTGTGTTTGCCTGCTTTATTGGGATGCACTGATCATCCTCCTACAGGTTTTTGCAGTTAGGCATCTAAAATACCAAAGTAATGAATGCGTGCAACCAATCCAGTCTTCTAGAACTTAGGTTTCTATGCATTTAAACTACAACGTAACATGAACATATTGATGTTGTATGTTCACAATTAACAGAAATGACAAGTCACAAATACATTCATACTCAACGCATCAATTATTGACAAAAATATCTGATCTTGCAGTGAAACATTCCGATTTGTGACTCCAACATTAAGTTTTTTTATGGCTGGATTTAGACACGTACAACACTGGCACACGCAATGTCTGTATTAAAATTTAAACTAAAACAGTCTTTCTCTAACCTTTACCAAAGTGGTTTTCTTGCCTAAATTCAACTACACATTGGACTTTGGACTCAAACTTAGATATGGGGTTTGCTAGACCTGCACATTATGTGCCTTATGATTATTTTGGCGGACACTGAACAAAAATGGTAATTCGCAAGAGCTGTTGGTGAATTGTCACAACATGTAGGAATACATAAAAACTCAAAATTAGGGTGCAGTCTAGTTGCACATGAACTATTTTAAGGAGACAAGATTGATACAACAGACCAATTTGAGATGTTAAAATCTAAGATTAAGGTTTATGATTCTGCATATCAGGAACACACACAAGTTACAACATACACACATACAAGTTGTATAATACTATAAGCAAAAATAATCCATCCATTCATGCATTTGTTGGCTATGCTACCTATCAGGTCATGAGGTGATGGACAGATCCCAACTTTTGTTTCTTTTGGAATCTTTTATTTGGGAATATAAATGTTCATACGTCTTCAAAGTATTTACATAAAGTATGTGGTTTTTTTTTTACCCAATATTTATAACAGACAAACAAAAAAGCAGTTTGAGCACCACTGGTTCTCAGTAGAAATTGACACTGCCCCTTTACCTGGGAGATTTTGGATTCATACTCAGCAGTGAATTCATACTAGGGTGCAGCTCATTCCAAGAAGGTTAGTTCTCAGCGCTAGGTTTGTCTAGCTGCAGTGCAAAACCACTCATTACATGCAGTTAGTCTATACTTAATGTCAGAAGTTCATTTTTAGTCAGAGCCCTTATACGGGGTTGATGATAGCTTCATTGTTTTTTTGCAAAATGTGTGTAAGGTGTATCATTTAATTTGACTTCCATCAAAATGTCACTGAATATTAAAATGATCTGTACCTGAATTAGTGAGTCATTGAAAAGCTGCCGGTGTTCACTATTGTTTGAAAGGACATCTTAGTGAAATGTCATAGGCCTGGTAGACCTATACGTTACATGTATATGTCTATAGACCCATATGTAGACCTGTCTCTGCATGTAGAGCATTTAGCTCAAGTTAACTTTAAGAATTAAAACAGTAAAATTTGTATCCTAACAGAGTTTAAGGGATTGTTGTGGGTGGATTCCAAAAATCAGGAAAGCTATTATTTTGGCCAATGCAGCTGTTAACACGTGCTCGACTGAGGCATACTACTATACATACTATACCTGTTAGCAGCTGTCTCTCTGCCATGTCATCAGCATTGTTTGCAGAAAAAGCTAACATAAGCAGAACCTAAGGTAATAATACCATTTAATGGTCAGTAACTACAATAGGTGACAAATGAGCTGAATTAGAGGGAATGGCAGCATGTGGGGAGCTTGCTACAGATGCCATTGTTATCACACCTACATTCTTGCCACCCCTGCATCTTGATAATCAAACATATGTTATGCAGTCAGCAATGACGGGTTGTCAAATACTTGTCCTGGTGCTCTGTACCCAACCCTCATTCTCTCAGTCTTCATTCCCTTTCTCTTGCCAGGATTCACAGTTCAAATCTCTAGACTAAAATTATATGAAATTAGATAAAGAGAGAGGGAAACAAATTCACAAATCATGAATCAATTGTGAATGGCAATAGTTTATTATGCTCTAAAACATTTGATACTGTGTTCTTCTTAACTTTAGTAGTGACTTGATTATGTGCTTATAGTGTGAAATTCAACACCAGTGCTAGGTTAGTGGGGACAGAACAACAATAGATACTGCTTTGCAGTTGGTAATGTAGGGAAAGGATTTGTGTGTTTCTGAAATGCTGTATACAAAGTTGCAGCAAGTCTATTATTTCAGCCATTTAATGTGTATGTTTTATATTTTATATTGTTTTGTCATTTGCATTGTACATCTAAACAACTGTTTGTATGTTAAGCTATCCATCATTTAATAATTTTTGTTTTGGCAAAGCTAACTCACAAATTCATGTACTCACGGCTACATTAGGAGAGGTAAGATAGTTTAGAATTTAGTAATCAGCCAAACTAAATGTATATGACTTTAGATAGAGAAACCAGTATACCTACAAACACATGTGTCGAGATATGAATTTACTACATACAGTAAGTCTTCAGTGCTGTCCTCTGAGCATTTGTTTTTCCATCTGTGTGGTTATTTCATGAGGGATGTTTCCAAGCAAGAAATCACATGAGTAACAATATTGTGACCTTAATCACGATGCTCTATTTTATGTGCATATTTTACTTGCTCTGGCACAGGGCATGGAATATTGTGAATATGTAAATATTACTGTAACAACATCATTTTGAAATCTGTGGAAAGTTATGAACTTGTAGTGTGTATGTGTGAACTTATGTTTGTTAATGTGCACAAAACTGATTACAACTGACATATTTGTGTACGGGTTATCAGTAGATTTGAAAATCTGTGCATACACACAGATTCCTTTCATACTTGCACACTGAGATACACTATTTAGGCTTAAGACTAAAAGATGAATATGGTGCCAAGGTTCAGAATTTCTTTTTTTATTTGATTGTATTTATACCTTGATACATAGCAACAACAACAAAAACAACATTGCACTGTTTGTACCCAGAACTTTTTCCTCACTTTGAGAACTCAGGTGTGTCCTTTGATATTGATTTTACAATAACTAGCTCTAAATGACTACCATGGTTATAACCTTGGGTTTACCTGTGAAGAATACATTTTGAAGTTGTTTTTTTTTTGTTTTTTTTTACCATAAATCTACATGAAAATCAGAGAGCTGCCTTTGTACTCAGCCAGTACCTTTAAATCAGTTGCATTTTTAAGACTTTTGGGTGTTGTCTGTACTGACATGTTGTTCATCTGTAGTCAAATACATATTTTTAATTCTTCTTGTTCTTCTTGTTCTT
>JAUBNQ010000001.1:11167969-11201811 GCA_032353495.1 Ctenopoma kingsleyae | reverse complement strand
GGGTGTTGTCTGTACTGACATGTTGTTCATCTGTAGTCAAATACATATTTTTAATTCTTCTTGTTCTTCTTGTTCTTGTTCTTCTTCTTCATTCTGTGACTTGCTACTTTTGCACTGTTAGTCTTTATTGTTTAAAATGACATTGACTCAATTATGTTTTCAGATTTATTTTTTTTAGGATAAAGTGTAAGGAACACTTATATCTTAAGTAGGCAGAGATGATTAATGAAGAGAGAAGGAGAAGAAAAGACAAAACGAGAAACTTAATTAACAACAAAGCTACTATTTGGCAAACATTCATCACCATACTCATCAGGCACAGTATCTGCAGAATAGTGATGAATTAAGTAGTGAGAATGCTGCTTTTCAGCACTACGACAAATCTCAGAACAGAAGCACTCAGCACCATCCGCACCTGTGAAATGTTAATTTAACTTCTAATTTTTAATATATTGTTCATGCAACTTTATGGTGATTTTTGGAGTAATAGCTGCATTTAGTGCTGGTGTTCTATTAGAGTTGGTTGCAAAATATATTAAACACAAAATACATGGCCTGGCAGACTAATAGAATAATTTAATTTTATACAGATGTGTACTTTGTACACAGTGACTCACAGTATGACATGAATTTATTCTACATTAAAGTTGTATTGTGATTATCAGAGTTTCTGCAAGTCTTTTAAAGTCTAACATTCAATGGATCTGGATGTTGTTGCTGGCAACATGTTTGGGTTTAGTTGATTATTTTAACGTCAAATTGATGATGCCAGATGTTGCATTTACTTGGTCGTGCTTTAATGTTTTCACTCTTGTAGTGCTGCCTATAAGTCCCTATAGCAATGCATTTTGGTGGAAAATCTAGAGGCAGCTTGTCATCCAGAGATGAGAAGACAAGTGTCAGCGGTGTCATACATCAACTTCACCTGTGTTCACTTTTCACTCTTGTAATAGCTCCGTTGCTGCACAGACCGTCTTTTTCGACAGTTTTTATGGACTTAAATGACTGAATGTGACAGATTATACGGGTACTTGTGCTTCTCTCGTTAACAAAGTTTAGTGTAGGCTAAAAGTTTAAGCTAGCATCAGTTTTAGCTGGAGCTCATCATTGCTGTTAAAATGTCAAACAGCAGCTCAGGTCAGCTGTTTCTAACTAGCTGTTGTATGTGTATGTGCTCTCTACAAGTCAGTGGGGAAAAAATGTGCTGGTTGTCTGTAAACCCAGAGATTGTTTATGAAGCAAACACTTTCACTTTGTAACAGTGAAGCTGTTGGTAAGTCAAAAAGCTGTTAATGTGTAAATATATGTTTGATTAACATTTTATATCCTCTGCCGCTATGTAGCCTACTCAGGGTTATTATGACAGCAGCTGTGTGATACTATGTGTGTTCCTTTAGGAGATAGGGCTGAATGATTTGAACTGAAACGTTTAGTTGCGACCTACCCAGAGTTTTAAACATCTGGCCACAGGACTGAAAACAGTGCATTCAATGGATCTTCAGTTTTCTTTGTATACTTAATACTTTTTCCCATGTAGAAAGAAGAGATCTTAAATTGAATTTAAAGTGGTCTAAAAGGGTCTTTAAAAATATTAAATGTGACTACTTAACACAGGGTCATTATGAATGCTGATTATGGGTCAGTAGCTCTATAATATACAGAGGTGTGAGTGTAACCAGCCAGAAAGAGCTGTTGTTGGAGGCTTAATGTACTGGAAGCAGTGTGCACCCTTATCAACTCACCTCACCTGGCACTAGTATGTTGTCTAATCTTGCCATCAGGATCACACTTCCCAATTCAAATGATGAGGTCTTCAGAGAACAAACCTAAAAATCTGAGTTTTCTTTACTCACTTTGTAACAACCTGCTTGAGGTTCTGTCTGTATGAGTAGAATGTTTATAGGAACACTTAGCTGTGCTTTCTTTTTTAGAGTAAATATTAAAAACACAAGCAAACAGACCATCTTTCTCCCTGTGTATTGTGTTATTCTATGGATGTGAGGTCGGTTTACCATTTGACCACCAAAATGAAATGAAATGAAATTAGTTCATTGGCCAAGTGGACAGTTCTTTCAAGGCTTTCCTCTGATTTCCTGTTCACAAAAGTAGACATACTTGCAGTCAGACTTGGGCCACAGTTGTAGTGGAATCATAAACACATGCACACAAACAAATTAATTCCATCATTATAATAATTGTGATTTTAAAGTTACATATTATGGAGAAACATTTTGTCAAGTCAATGTTTGTTTTCCCATACAGCAAAGTAATCATTTTCTGTTATTAGTCCGTCTTTTGCTCTTATACGGCAGTCACAAATGCATACACGGACACACATGTTTGTCTCGCTATACTTGTGAGCGCACTTGTTGACCTAATGCATTTCCTAGCTCCTTAGCCTAAACATCACAAGTAAATAATGTGTTTCCTTGGTGTCTACATATACCAGAGAGTCTTATATGTGTACAAAAATGACCAAAAAGTGGATTTTGCATAATATAAATAAATTGCATAAAATCTCTGGATGACACTGATGTAATTAATGTATTTGTGCACTGTTGGTTAATCAAATGGAGAGTTGTTTAGTTAGTTCTGTAATCATAAAACATAATTATAGGCTAATGTTTAAGACCAGTCATCAGCCATAACATAATTTGTGAGCGTGTTGAGTTACTGTGTCAGTGATGTATGATAGAGAAACCTTTTAAATTTATTTCAGAAATATATCCTCAGAAAGCATTTGGTATCACCACATTTGTTAAAGCGTGCAGCTGAATGTGCTGAAAAATGACATTACAGATGACTTTGACAGACGATGACGTCTTAGCTGCTTTTCTTTAACTTTGTCAGAAACTATTTCATGAAGAAACATCTTGAATTATTGTTACTTTGCTTTCCTGCTTATCCTCTACATGACCAAAAAACCTGTTTTTCAGTTTGGTAAGTTTAGTTTTATTCATAATATGGCTACTTTGCAAACTGATACTGTGTATGGCAAAGAAATTATGTAGAGTGGCAACATTTCTCACAATTTTACAGTTATTTGCAAATGTAAAGGGCATTCACTGACATTGTTATGACATTTACAAACATGTCCATCAACAACAAACTATATCAGTGAGTCACCAGAACATTCACTTGCACTGGCAGTGATATAATAGTACTGTGCACTGTTATTTGGCTGCTTTGCAGTCTGCTGTCTTTCAGTTGAGCCTGAATTGTAATGATGACAGCAGCAGTGGTTGATTGACATAGTCACACCTCCTTTGCTTTTGTCCATGGTTTGCATTCAGATTCTTCACAGATAGGCATCATTGTCAGGATGAATTTTATTTGGGCTGCAGCTAACACATCACACAATAAATTTCCATCAGTGATTATTAACTAAATCATTTCATCATTAATTAAAGCTGTTCTCATATTTTTACAAATGTCTTGTTTTGTTAGTAGTTCAAAACCCAAATATATTACAAATATAAAACTGAGTAAAGCCAAATCGGATATTTGGGAAGCTTGAACCACAAAACATTTTATATATACCAATTCATGTCAAGTAGTTAACATTAAAGGAATCATTCTTACAGCTCAAAATTATATGGTTAGTTCTTTTAAGGCCTAAAATTACATTAAAGAAACAGGTACAAATTTTGTTTTGTTCCTTTGGATTAAAGATGTGCTCCAAAACACATTATAATGTGGAGAGATGCTGTCAAAAGCGTATGTGTTATGGCTGACTTTGTATTTTTTAATGGCCGATGCCAAACGTTAAAGAACAGTGAGGCAGATAGATTGTAAGGCCATTATGGTGATGATATTGTTGTATTTCCTCTTTTTGCATAAGATAAAATACAATGATTTAACAGTTACAAATTACAGATTAAAATGATCAGATTAAAAAGTCATGCTGCGCGATGTACTCCTGTTTTACTTTGAATGTGCGCTCCTTAAACAGGTATTTTAACTATTTTATTGGCTTTTAGGTTATTGTACCAATACAGTCGTAAACTAGTAAAGTCTCATTTCACCTGTTCTCCTGAGTGCTCCTGTGTGGAGGAGCTGAGCTCCGCCCACGGTCACAGAGACACAAAGAGGAGAGGCTGCAGCAGAAACCCCATAACTGTATTTATACATCAGATGCGCTAATCTCACTGCTCTTGTGTGTGCCAAAAATGCATCCTTGTGAGTCACTCAAACTGCCCCATCTGAATAATTTTGTGAATTCATACTCGACCGATGAGTTGGCCGGCCACTATTTATGTGACCAAGTAGTCCTGTGCCGGCAGTAGGGCTGCAACGATTAGTTGACATAATCGACAGCGTTGACTACAAAAAATCGTGGACGCGGATTTTCTATTTTCGACGCGTCATAAAAAAACTTCAATAGAGGCTCCAGTCACGAAGAAACACATTGGGTTTCGTAGCTGCAATGCACTACATGAACTTCTGGGGGCAGTGTCGTTTGTTATTGTTTGTCAAGACATACATTCTCACTAACAAACAAGAATGAGTAGGCGTATGTAGAGTAAAATAAAACCTTGTTGCAATGGCGAGTCGGATAGAGGAGGAGATGGAAAAAATTTGAGACAAAAACTTACTAAAGTGTGGGAGCACTTCACCGAAAAAGAAAAAAACGTTGAATGCAGATTATGCAAAGCGGAGCTTTCTTTTCACGGCAGGACCACCGCGATGCATTAGCATCTAAAACGCAGACATCCTGGAGCTGAGATGCCGCTGTCTCTTGTGAGGTAAGTTAAAATAAGGCCTGTTCGGGATGAACTGCGCCTGGAAAAGAAACGAATAAGCGGCCAGAGCAGTAGTGTCTGAAATTCCGCTATGAAGTCGGACAGTTTCTAACTTTTCTAGCAGCCTTCAAGCTCCCGTTTGTACCAAATGCTCACATCCTCTGAGGCTGGATGCAGATTAAATACAATTTATTTTCCACTAACTGTTGTTTGTTATAATAATAATAAACTTTATTTATAGAGCACCTTTCTAAACTTGCTTTACAAAGTGATTCACATACACACAAAAACAAAACATTTAAATAAAATGCTAAGAACAGTAGAAGCAATGGAACAGTACAACAAAAAAATGCAGTAATACAGAAGATAAGGCAATTGTCGTTAAAATGCTCTACAGAAGAAGGTATATATATGGTTTAACCTCCATATGGCTCATGTCTTTCATATGAAACGAGGTAAAATTGTGATGAAATGCTGTCATCATGTCAGTTTGCTGATTAAACTATAAATGCAAACATTAATCAGACATCAGACATGATTATTGATCTGTCACATATTTAGACAGTCAATACTGAAACATCTGTGCAGATGTTATTTTAGTACTCTGAAAGTAATCTGTGGCTTAACAGTCTAGGTTAAGTCTACAATCAACTTTTTCTGATCAATCACAGAATTTATTCTGTAAAAGAACTTCACAGTGAAACTCAGACTAATGAATCAGAATTAAGTAGTAGAAGTAAATAAAAGAGGAAACGTTGTCTAAGTAAGCATGATGTCAGAGCAAGTTGGCAACAAGTCAGACATAAAAGTAACCAGCATCCACTGCGCGCCGATCACCGGTGATCGAATCTGCACAGAACTTGCTCATCTCAAATGAGCCTATAGTCAGGCATGAAATAATCGTGACTAATCGATTAAAAAAATTGAAAGATTAGTCAACTACCAAAATAATCATTAGTTGCAGCCCTAGCCGGCAGTGCAGATATATTTGCTTCTAAAACTTTTTGAGCTAGGCCTGCCCTGTAACCAAACAGAACATCAAATAGTTAGTTTTGGAGCATTCTCGTTTACCTGAAGGAGAGCTGATTAATTTACGTTCTCAGAAGCATTATTTGTATAAAATATAAATAAATAAACTTGGCCAACTATTCAGGCCCAGAGGTAAGAAAGCAGCCACAAATCATGATGCTCTCTTAACAGTATTTCAAAGTTGGAATGATGTTTTCCTGTCGGTATGCAGTGCATTTTTTACACCATAGTGCTGCATGTCGTTACCCAAACAACTCCATCCACATTTTCCTTGTAGTGCCAAGTTATTCTTTGGCAAACGTCAAGCACACAGTGATGTTTTTTTTTTCCAGTAAGTGACAGCTTCCTCTCATTACTCAAGATCAGAGGTTTAACCAACTGCAGTGATTCCTTTAGGATATTAACTTTTCTGTTTTGTTTTTTTTTCTCTTTGAAGTCATCTTAACTTGAAGCCTATTACTATTGTGCTGTGGCTATTTCTAGGGAGAGTAGCAATGTTTATAGACAGTCCATACTGTGTCTAAACTTAAAAAAAACCCAACTTTTTATCTATTCCCATCTTTATGCTAATTGTCAATTCTTATAATCCTCTGACATTTCTTTTTTTGTGAGGCATGTTTCATATTTTGCAGATGCTTCTTGTGAATAGTCAACTCAAAATGTTTCTTTTTGTAAGTCATAGTAGCTCAATCCCACACCTCTAATGTTGTTTTATTGATCAAACTCCAGCTTTGATAACTCCTGGCTTTGGTTAGCCTTTGTGTGCCTTTTGATTGTTTTGTTTAACCTAGGGCTTCACATTGTTGACATCTACACACTGTAGATGTTTAAAGGCGTAGGAGGAGGCACTGGAGAAATCAAAGAATTTACTGAGAATGTATGTTTACCCCTCATGTAATCATATTTTGAGTGATATAAGAAAAAAAGATCCAAGCTGAACAAGCTGATTTTAAGCCAGTGACGAGAAGGAGCCACACAATAAATCCTGAGCCAAAACTTCTTACATCTCCGCATTTGCTTGTGCCTGAGTAATTCCACTTTACGGTAGCTGCAGCTACTGCAACCCTGTCTCCTAAAAATTACGTTTGTATAGGACGAAATGTAAATGACAAGTCGCAAATAGGTTGAAACTGAACGTATTAATGAAATGTTCACAGGTAATGTATTGTAATTTTTTTCTAATCCTAACCTCAGTACTTTTCTTGCCTAAACCCAACCTCATGTCAGTCCTGCAGTAAACGCCCTCCATCCACCCTAACCACGCTTCACATTAATAAATGTAGCATGTCATTCATTCACAAAAATACGTTTCACTACAACGTGACAATTACGTTCTCTATCAAAACAAGAAGTAATGTTCAGCCCTACATCCACTACAGCAGAACAGTACAAATATTCCGATTTTTGAAGAAGTTGAGACTGTATCACTCAAGCTAACGTGCCCCTCAGACCAAATTGTGGAATTTATGAAAATCATTCCCTTAGGTTATTTTTCAGTCCATCATTCACTACTTCACATGACAGTCATCATGAGTTGACAGATGCATGAGGTCTGATGTACGATTGCTGCCTTTTTGTGTATGTCCATGATTTTGAGAGAACTATATAATATCTGGGATGTTTTCTAGTGTTCATCCATCTTAACCCTCTGTGTGTTGTATGTGTGTTGCCTCTGGCCCAGATCTGTCATTCTTATTCACATTCTTTTGTCCCTTCTGCCTCATTGACATTGGCAGTACACTGGGCCAGTCCCAGCTGGCCCATTCTAAAATTGCTTACTGTAGAAACACATCCTCACAGTAACAACAGGCTGCTTACCCCACGCCAGCTGTTCAGTTCACACATTCACCTTATATAACCCCACTGAGCTTAAAGGTTTTAAAAAATGTAATGTAAATGTAAAAAATATTCCTGATCTCAGATCAGATTGTCTAGAGAACTATATAATTGAGATGCATATTGCCAAGCTCACCTACATCATACATACGTACATGTTCACCTTCGTAACTTCTGGTTTAGACACTTACAATAAAATATTTCCTTGTTTTCCTTAATTTGGATTCTGTCATAGTCCAACGTCATAGTATAATCAAATATTTGTACCTGAATGATATCATGAAAATGCTGCAGAGAGTCTCTTAAAAACATGGACAAATCTATGCCAGAAATCCACCGAATTACAGCTAGCTAATATTTTCTTTGCCATATTTACTGTGGCATTACTTAATAAATTCCAGCATTGCAGAGATACTGTGTATTATAAATGTAGAGTTGATTAAGGAAGATAATTGCGCCATAAAAGGCCACTACATTCTAATGATATTTAGCCACTTTTGTCACTTTGTATTTTTTTAAACACATTCTCTAAGTAGCGATGACATAGACCGGATTCCAGGGACTATTTAGTTTCTGCCATTTCCTGACAACCTTTTGATGTGCTGGTGTCTGACTTGCACATAACCTTCCTCCATCACTTCTCCCAGAGCTGTGTAGTGTCCCTTTAAGCCTAGGGAAGTGTCTAGCCATTAATGTATAATTTGATGGAATTGTACACTTAGCTTTTTATTAAGGGGTACTTGGTGTGTTTTTGTTGTTTGTTAATATTCGATTACCCCTTACTTTGTAAAGTAAGCGATTTTTTTGGTTAGTTTAAAAAAAAAACTGACACAACACAGAGGCGAATTGATCTCTGGTTTATTGTATCTATATAAAACTGAAATTTGAGACCACACAGTGTCGACAATGTAAGGCACATTACTATATAAGGATACATCTAACAATTCCATATACTGTACTGGACCTAAAATATAACATGCCTGAAATCTGAGCTTGTAAGATGTGTCAAATATTGAAATATTTGAGCAAAATTGTAATTACTGATCTGTTTTCTTTACCAACAGAGACCATGACGACTGCCACCTCCCCCATCCTGTTGAAATGGGACCCTAAGAGTCTTGAAATCCGTACCCTGACTGTGGAGAGGCTTTTGGAGCCCCTTGTTACACAGGTAATTCAATTAGCTCTGTGATTCAGATTATCCAGGCTACTGAAATCTCTCAAATTGATTTATGAAATCCAAGTTTAGTTACTGTCTAGTGCTAGTTAAACCCTTAAACCCTCGATGATACAGGTAAAGGTTTGTTGACTCAATCAGTAAACTCTGCTCACATCACTGGTAATGCAAGCTTTGCACACCTAGGTTTAGCCAGTTTATGCCACTCTTCCTGCTCTGAGAATTGCCATTTTCAGGTGCAGGGATGTTATGGAGTATAAAGTGTGGGCCACCCAAGGACACTTTTTTCCCAAAACCACTGCAGCATTTATACAGCACTTGGCTGTATAATTGTCATTATTGGCGTGCTGAAAGATGAACCACTACCCCAGTCTGAAGTTGTGTACATTCTGGAGCAGGTCTTCTTCCAGGATCTCAATGTATTTGGCTGCTTTGATTCTTCCATCAGTTTTGATCTGTTCCTGCTGCTGACAGACATTCCCATAGCATGATGCTGCCAACGCTTCACTATAGAGTAGGTTTTTAGCCAGGTGATGAGTAGTGCCTGATGTTTGCCAGCGATGGGCTTGGAGTTCTGACCAGAGAATTTAGTTTTTGTCTCATCAGACCAGATAATTGTTTTCCTCATGCTCTGAAAAACAATGTGCTTTAGGCAAACTCCAAGCAGGCTATTATATGCATTTTAGTCAACAGTGGCTTCTGTCTTCCTCACTCTTCCTTTAACGCTAATTCATGAAGCTCCAAATTTCTTCACAATTGAGGCATGGTGCTCCTCAAAGTATTTAGAAATTATTTTACTCCCTTTCCCTTATCCTGGTCTGTGTGTGTGCCTATGTGTCTCTGTGCCTCATCACACTTTTATGGATTTCACGATTATTGGATTTCTTGGATGGATGGCTTGGCTTTTGTCCTGTCATGCAGTATGAATTGTGTACACAGATGTGTGCCTTTTTAAAGTAAACTACAGTATGTCCAATCAGTTCAACCTCAGTTTGACTGCCAGTCACGTTCAAAGGTAAATAAAACGAGAAGGATGCAGAAATTGAAGCAGTGCAATAAATGACTGGAATACATTGCATAAATTATACATTTTTACATTACAATTAAGTGTGCAAAACATGAAGGGGTCCGAAAACTTTCTGAAGCAATTGTATATTTAAGATATTACCGGAAACAGTAATCTCAAAAAGAACTCTCTTGATGGGACTGTTGCTGTCTATTCTAGAAAGACATGCTTGGAAATTTTACCATTTAACCAGAATGGCTATATGGAGGTAAAAGTGGTAGATATTTGGACAGGGTAGATTTAATCACAGTCTGGACTCGATCAAGTCTGTGTCAAACTATCATTTCACATTAGCCAATTCCTCTGTTTTGAATTAAAGTAGAGTTTTAAAGTAATGACTGGCACCAGTAAAGAATCCTCTACTTTAGGGTATGAGAGGGTAATTCATCTTGATCTCATAGTTCATTTGTGTTGAAAGCCCAACTGTAGTTGACAAGTTGGTTTAAAACTACAACATTGTTAAGGCCAGTTCAGGTTTAGGTCGTGTGACAACACCAAGCTTGTCTTTAAATTTACTTGTTTGGCAACGTTGGCAACTTCAATACGCCAGGGTGATGCAAGTTTTAGGGATCTTTTCATTGTTATGTCAATAACTTGTTAATACCTATGCTCATATAAGCATGAAACACACCAACATGACCATGTAAGAGGCTGGGAAGCTTTTAAATATGAATCTGTGCAAGTGTACGTCACTTGTTGAATTCACCTAGCAGATCATGGCAACACATGGAGCTGCACATTTTTTAATTGGTCTTAAAAGATTTTATGTGCCTAAGAGCAAACCCTGATTACTCTATTGACCATATAAGCACTAGACATGCAAGCTTGATTTTTTTAAATTTTATTATAATTTCCTTTTCCCTGAAACAGCTCTTTTTGTGTCTGCCTGCTTGCATAGAGAAAGTTCATGGCAAGTCACCAAAACCCAAACAGTTAAGGGAGTAACAAATATTTTGCAACTGAGCAAAACGCGTAGTTGTGAAAGAGAGCACATTATAATTCCCAGTAATTCCCAGTGTGGTAATATGACTTTCATTGTATCCACTCATCCTGTGCGTTCAATACCACACTGAGCACATACAGTATGAGCACATGACGAGATGGCTGAATATGAGCAAAAGCCGTGCTTAATGAGCCACCATCACTGTTTGCTTGGAAAGAAACCCAGACTTATCTGAGTAACACATTTTTAAAATATACACAGATTTGAGGCTGGTTTAGGCCGTAATTGGTTTCTAGTTGGTTTCCATTTAGAGTTACTCTGTGTGTATTTTTTAGTCTGTCAGCCAAATCCTGTTCTCATGAGTGGTTCTCAAATTAATAGGCAAGTAATTGCAGAATGTTTGAAGGACAAAAGACTGATGAATCTCCTCTCTTAACACATAGGGACAATTTTTATTCCTATCTATATGCCTTGACATCTCAATTTATTTCTTTTTTTGTTTTTAAAATTGTCTGTTTTTCTTTTGTGCTGGTGTCGCCTGGTGTAATTCAGACAGCTTCATTCTGAGCACATGAGTTTGCTAACACAGTGCATTTTGATTAAACCAAAAGAATTCAGATTCAGATTTTTTGTCACAAAGCTATCGAAATAATAAACATCTGATGTGTTATGGTCTAGTAGTGTTTTACTAGCAGTTGCTTAACATTTAAATTATATTTTGTATTTTATTTATTTTTCTCTTTAAACTACAGGTTACTAAATGATTCAATTCAATTCAATTCAATTTTATTTGTATAGAGCCAAATCACAACATAAGTCATCTCAAGGCACTTTACAGTATAAGGCTTAGGACCTTACACAAAATATATATATATAGAAATGATGATGATCTGTAACAAATTTTCTCTAAGATAGAATTTACAGTCAATAATGATGTATCTACTCTACTGCACAAATTGTCGCAAAATGCCATCACTTCACACCTATGGGAGTAAACACAATAGCCAGCTGTGGCAGTCCATCTATACTGCAATTGCTTTGGCAGTGTGAAGCATTGTTGGATATGAACGAGACACTGTGATTGTTTTTTCTTGTCAATTTAGATGATTCAGTGTGTTTGTATAGAATAAAAATTTGCTTCGGGAGGACAGACAAACCATCTCACCCTAACATTGCCTGAGATAGCAGGCTCATTTATCATGGCCAAGTTTCTCTAAACCACTGCTAGAGTTCTGGCCAGGTACATACCTAATAATGATAATAATAATAATAATAGGGACGGTGTATGAAGGCAACATGCCTCTGATATAGTGAACAATTTTATACTGCTGCAGTTTGTTTAAATAATTATGGGATGCCTTAAGAGGCAGGTGGAAAAAAAAAAGGTACTAGAAATTGGACTGTTTTCGTCTTGTGATCTTGGCAACATATTTAGGATGTTTAATCGGCTAGTGTTTCCTTAATGTCGTTGCAACATGACTTACATTGTTAGTGAGCCACACCATGAACTGTGCCTTTCTCATACTCAGGAGACAGTGTGTGCTGTATGTAAATATAAGTGTGCTGATCCCAGAACTTGTAAGTCCCACATAATGTAGTAATCTTTCACAGTGGGAGCTACTTATTCAGTATTTGCTCCCAGTTCTTGCTCACCCTTTCCATTTTTTCTCAACTTGTAATGTACACAGAAATAATGTGTTGTTTATCTGTGCTTTGTTTGTTGTGTTCTTACTGGACCTCGCTTTCAAGGAACAACTGGCAAGGACAACTATAAATATCCCACTTAAGAGATAGCCAGTAGAATATTCTAATTAGTCTATAAGAGTTGCCTGTTTATTCCTTTAATATCATGCTCAGTCCTGTCCAACAGATACTGTTAACTATAAAACAACAGCTGTTTGCTGCTTTCATTGTGCATATTTGTTGTTAAATGAACACTCTTTAGCAAACAAATTCAACATTATTAATCTGTCTGAATCTGACCTCCTGTGACCATGATTAAAAATAGTTATTCTATAAACAGTGATAAATTAAACATTAGTCTGTGGTTGCCCACTTTTCTGCCACTTACTTTTTTTACTGCCTCTCTTTCTTCTGTAATTAGGAAGTTCAACAGATGCAGTGCAATGAGACATCTTGGCCTCCAAGTGTATGAATATTGTTTGCTACGCTCTTTGACTGACCTCTAACACAATCATTTTCTCATTATTCTAACATTTAGTCTCTAGTTATATGGCTCAAGGTAAACCTGCAGCCTGAATTTGTGGCATGCTCACTCATTACTCTAAGAGTTCCTTGCATTTTGGGGCTATTGTTAAATTATTACAGATGTGATAGTGTGGTAATATTCTGCACAGGTTAAGTATTTAAATTGAGTTGTTGTTATTGTGATTTGATTTCTCTTAGACCAGTGCTTAAACAGATGTAATTAGAACAAAAAACAAAACAAAACTTCCTATAGGATTATAACATGACTATCCTCTGTGCAAAACAAAGTGGATTTACCCCCCCATGTCCCTGCCCTAATTCCACATTTTGGATGAGATTTCCACCATTGGGACGTTTGGTCATTGACATGACATTCTGCTTCCGATGTAGGGATGAGCCTCTCTGCTGCCCTGTTTGTGTAGTTTAACCAGACAGAGCAAACCATTTCCTAGCAATGGTCTCTTCCTTCAGGGGCCTCTAAATCCCTTAACTGTTTTTGATACTCTAACATGGACTTGTCAGTACTCTCAGGAGGTCATCTCAAAGGTCATCTCTTATTTATTAGCTCTGTATCTTCAAAGAGCTGCTTGGTGATTGTGTTCAAATATAAATAACTGGCAGTTAGGAGTTATTAATGGACTGTGGGTACACACTGATAATTGTGCAGTCACTGTAGTCTTTGGTTCTCCCTCATTGTCACATGGGTAAAGCTGCATGGGCAGTAGCTTTATAAAGCCTCCCGCTTTGAAGGCAGATACCAAAACTGTATAAAAGAGGGTGGTTTAAACATTAACAAGCAACACAACATGTGTAAAGCACTGTCTGGGTTTCTGCACACCAGTATTCATGTGAATCATTTGTTAATGGTGTTTGGGGGATATGGTAGAAAATCATTGTTTTGGATAAATTCTGATTTTGTTAGATTTTCTTTATTGTTGAGGTGAAAGCAATTTTTCTTGGCAAGTTTTACTTTACAGCCTGGTAATGGGCTAGCCAGGCATCTGAAGGGCAGAGTTGGCTGTTAGCAGTGGGTATTTTACCCCCTTTGTTTTTGCGTATCATCCAAGCCCTTGGTTTGGTTGGCACCTGACACACATACATGCACATCCTCTAGTCAAAGGGCTTAACATAAAGGGAGGGGCGATGGCGGCAGCAAGGGGATTAAAGCTCCATGCTGCATCACTGTCATAATCCATTAAGCTAGTGGAAAAGGAGGAAATCTGAACCTCAAACACACAATTTTTAGAGGCAAAACAGGCTACTAAGAGATTTAATTGAAACCACTGAATAACTGCAACTCACAACTATTTTCATTTAAATTGATTGGTTTATTATTTCTTCAATTGATTGGATTTATCAAAATCTCAAAGTAGTTCCCTAAACAATGCTTTTGCTCTGATGTGGTCACTGGAGCTGATCACTGCCACTCTAGTAGTCACTTGTGATTCCACGGGGTGTGCCACAGTGCGTCTCAGAAGCATCCCAGAAGTGGCTTTCTGCTTTACACCGTTAAAGATACGTGCCTAGTCTATTTTTGACAGACGCCGCTCCTAGTACACTTCAGAAATAGTTAAATCTACCATTCAGATAATGCTTTTCTCATTCTGTTCCTCTCAAGTAGCCTTTCAAGTAGGAGAAACATTGGTTTTCCTACTGCTAACGCTAGCACTGTATGTAAAATATATCTATGTTCAAAATCATTATGAGGATGATTCATTAATTTCTAACTCAAAGTCAGCCACAAATCTTTGATCCATGTCGTCCATAACAACTTAACTGTAGGCTTTATAGGCTACAGCACAACAAAATAGGAAGTAACAACAGTAAAAACAAAACAGTAAAAGGAGATGTAAAAACAAAGAGAAATACATTTAGAACCACAAGAAGCCCCTCTGCTTCAGAAACACTCCTGGTGGGGTATGAAGCCGTGCAGAGGACTCAACAAAACAGTGTCGCAGCTGAGATACCTCACAGCCGGCCCTAGTGGACTTCTGCCATTTTTCTAATATTTTCATTCATGCCTATATTAAACAGTACTCATCCAGCACCATATCATTCAGCAATGTAACTAAACAGACAACTAAATTTGTTGTCAACTCATTTAATGATCATTTTTGTAAATTAGTCACTGTAGCTTTAAATATAATAATTAACTTTAGAAAATAATAATTGAATAATATTGAATAACTTTGAGTTATGTCAGAAATAACCTATATGTAGCTATAAACGTACTGAGGTATCCACTATTGGAGCATATACATATCCATTAATTTTATTGTGAAATAATCTTCTGTAAGGTTGTAGTATTAACTGTGTCTTGGATGCAGGGTCTAGCACATCTTGCACTTCATCTTTGAAAACTAAGTGCTGAATAATAAGGCAAAAAGGTCTTTGGATATGGAGATGTGAAGCTTTCTATTCTTTAAACCTTTTTTTATCCCTTGCTTGAATTTGGATGACAGTATTTCCAAGAGGCTTTGAACCCTGTGAGAGGCAGTGATGTTCAAACACAGTCTGGAACCCCTGTGTGTTGGCATGCTACTCATCGGACACTTGCCATATTAGAAGCTAAGAAGCTATCCTTAAATTAAGTTTGAGGGGTAGGAAAAGGCATTGTGGACAGCTGTAAAAACAGTAATATTATGTGATGTTAGAGAATGATTTAAAGATAAGTTAACACCAAAGGGCTGATAGGGATTTTGTTTTCCAACATGTTTTTTTGATGTGTTTGGTATGATACTCGCATATGTTAAATGGTCAAAATTTTAATCCTGAATTAGATCTACATTGATTTAATATATGGGCACCATGAATAAAATTCTTTAGCTTTTTCCACTTTTGGTATCCTTATGTAACAAGACTGACAGTTGGGCTTTTTCATGACTGGCAAAACAGGAGTTGGTCCTCTTGCCTACCATGATTTTATGACAATAGCTTTGTTCTCTGTTTCTGCTGGCTCACTCACATGATACCATGTGAATGTTTAGGCTATATCTTTTTCAGCCTTTATACCTGACATAAAGGCAAAAAATATGCACCATAGCAAGAGGCAATGCAAATTACATATACATATTACACATATTACAACGCTACACAGTGTAGACCAAGTTTTCAAGGTTAGAACTTTCCTATAATAAAGTCCCTGACATATTAATCATAATCATTAAAAGCTTTGGCATTACATTTGCTCTGATAAAAAGCTGACAAACAGTAATTGATGTCTTTTCATGGATGTGCAGAACCATCTTAATTCCACTTCTGTATTTCTATGTATTCTATTTCAGTCTTTTGGGAAAATCAGATCTACTGCTTTACAGTCTTCATAATATTCTCATATTTTGATTGAAACAGTTGCAGCTGGCCAATGCATTTATTTGTTAATCTGGCAGTACTCTCCACAATTTTGCCCTCAGGAACTCTCAGCTGTACTCAGACCTATGTTAAGATATGTTGAAAATCAAGATAGTGTTTCTGTTCCAACTCATGAGCTCATGTCACACTCAGTACAGTATATACAGTCCACTGACTGACTTGCAAATGCAATGTGTCTCTTTTTAACTGCTATTCTCTCCTGTTTGTTTATTGCACATCATATACAGTAGGACTTACACCATCTTGGTCTGTCTCCATTTCGCTCTCTGTCCTTACTACAGCATACTCAGAAGCATCCACACATACCCACTGTACATTTAAACCAAAGATTTGAGAAAGGCAATGGCAGTAAGAAAGACCTAATTTTTAGAGTATGATGAGGATGACAGCTGTGTCATTATGCAGAGTGGCCCCTGTTAGCTTCTGTCTTCTCATTACCTTGGTTAGTGCCTTGGGGTCAGTCCTAGATCTTGCGAAACACACTTTCATCTGTCTTCAGGGTGTATCTTCTGACACCTTGCTATGTCAGCATATGGCTTGCCCCAGGGTTCTGAGCAGCAGCCATGCACAGATGCTGATTGCCTGCTCTCTAGCTGCTGTTCCACCATGGAAAATACAGCACCAGAAAAGATTGCCTTTGAAACTCAACCCTCCTAGTTGCAACATTAACTGCTATAGCTAAGTGGAATTCACTTGTCTGTAATTTTATCATTTACATGTGTTCCTTCCTCCTTGGAAATATCAATAAATAGATTTTAATGTTTCCTATAATTTGAATGCACATATTAAAAAAAAAAACCACAACATCAAAAATGTAATTCATAACATAAAATTGTGTTACTAAATCAAATATTATCTTGATTAAGGCAAGCCATACATTTGAGGCTGTATAATAACTGGAGTTTTTGAATGAAGACAGTGTACATTTTGAATTGCATGACATCTCTGAGGTCCTTGTCAGAGTGACAGGTACATTAAGGCACAAGTACTGTGTATAAATGCATCTGTGAAACATTCTTTTAAACACAAAACAAATGTCTCTATGTTGAATCATTTTAAAACCTTCACAAATTCCATGTTAAAAATTAGAGGTTTACTAAATCACTTCATCTCTTTTCAGTTACCAGCTTTCAAGGCTACCATTTTCATTAAACCTCTTGTTATGATGCCAGAGAAGAGAAATAAGTGCAATGTATTTAAAACATGTTTTTACTGAGAGAGAAACAGTGACTGTTTATATATTCATGATATTAAATGCTGTCTGTCTCATCCCTGAGAGCTGTGGTAGCAGCATAGGAGACTCCAAGGTCAGTGCCATGTAAGGTTAGTCTGTGAACCAGAACATTATTGTGACAGTCTATGTTGATTCATTTTCTCACCAGTGGTGTATCCAACCATATAGTCACCCAGGAAGGATGTTGCTTCCCTTCCCTGTTATGTGTTTAAAAGATATACACAGAGGAAGAGGATGAAAGGGAAAAACCAGACAGATGATATGAGATTCTTATTGTTTTTACATTTGGCTAGGAGGAGGATTAGCACACACATAATATCAATAAAACTGAATAGCCAAGAATGTCTGCCTTTAAAATTTCTCTATCCTTGTGTGCTTTTTATGCCTCCGTCAGGTGATAGCCACGCCTGGAGGCATTATGTTTTTGGGTCTGTCCGTACAGCCACCCAATTCTTGTGAACGAAATATCTAAGGAACACTTACAGGGAATTCATTCTTGAACTGGGATTTAGTAATAAACTGATTACATTTTGGTGGTTAAAGTCATAGTTACCTTATGTTCATCCAATTCATGAGGCTAATTCTTGTGATGTTGAAATGTAGAGAACTCTTTAAAGGACTTTCTTCATATTTTCCTACAACTGTCCAATTGGAGTCAACGATGAACTGATTAATTTTTGGTGGCTAAAGGTCAAGGTCATAGTGACCTCACCTTCAACCAGTCCTTGTGAGCTGATATGTCAGGAATGCGTTGAGAGAATTTCTTCAAAATTGCCAGAAATGTCCACTTGGACTTGTACATGATTAACTGTTTAGATTTTCGTTGTCAAAGGTCAGAGTCACTTTGACCTCAAGTTTATCACATCCTATGTCTCAGAAATGCCTGGAAGGAATTTCATTACATCTGGGACAAGCATCCTCTTGGACTCATGCACAAACTTATTAGAATATGTGTCTGGACAGACAAGTGTGTCTCTGTCACTGGTTAGCAGAGGCACACAACAACATTGTCATTCTAGTTATTTCACAAAATAGAAAATACAAAAACACAAGCTTATTTACATTTTTACTTTATTTACTTACCAAGCCGAACTGCTAAGCTATTTTGAATTATAGGACTCAGTACTGGTTTAGTTTATTAGAGTTGGTGTTAAAAAACTTTTGTGATGATTCTCTTTAGTTTAGGTAAATTCCATGGGAAATTGCATCACTTCGGTTGTGTATTTGAAACCAGTACTTTCTTTAGTTTTTGTAGTAAATATTTCATTTTTGCACAGTGTGGACATGAATTATTAAAAGTAAGCCTTGGATATCAAATGTTATGCTTTGTATAGATATAGTGTGCACACAAGTTTTCCTCTGAATCAAATGATTTTCTGGAATAAAGATTGTCAGTTGGTCTTCTGTTTAAAATAAAGAATGGCATGGATGACATGTTCGTGTTGTACATACACAGACCTCTACAGATCTGTTATGATGAATGTTTCATCACATAAACTGCCCAAACCACTGTTATAAAGCTATTAAGACACACTACTTTTTCTAAGTACTGCTGCACTGGTTTCTTTGACATTGACCTTTGTGACTGTAATTCATACCGTATCAGAATGAGATTTCAGAAAGCTTTTTTGTTCTGTGTTTTTGAATTAAGCTGATTTTCAGATTTTTCTACTGTATTTGTTATGAATATGTTTAGTTTTTAGCAGTTTTTGTATTAGGTGTGTTCATAATTATCTGTGCAGAGAACAATGGACCTCCTGTATTGGACTCGGAAGTTGCAGAATGATTTTCTAATGGGTTTCAATATTGTCCTTACAAAACATCAAGTGATTTATGCATGTTCACACAACAAGTACTGCTATTTGTTGACCTGCTGTATTTAACTCCGTCAGCAATATAGAAAATGTCCTTTCTACCTCAAAAGTGAACCTTAGAGATGGCAGACAGATATTTGGAGTTGAAAATGATATTGAAGGACTGGAAGGATCAGAGGATATGTGCTAAGAGGATTACTAATGAGGACATATTATTGGAAGATTGAAAGTCTATTGCAATGTCAAAGCAGAATGAATGAACAGTTTTCTTAGAAGTTCACCTTGCAAATTGTGAGAATAATTGTTACAAATAATGCTGTTTGATTTCACATACTCTGCCTACAGAATCATATTTTGATATAGTTTTACCAGTATTACTTTCTGTAAGACTCATGTTTAAAGAGAGTAAAATGAAACCTATTAAATTATTGTGTTGTGTGTAAAAAAATTGATAGAAATGTGGAATCATCAGTGTAAAACTGCAAAGCTGGTTCATCAAATTATTTTTGTATGTATCTAAAGCATTCAGTTATCAGCTTTAATATTCACTAACCCTCACTACTTTGCACTTCTGCGCCTATTAATGTCAGAAGATATTTTGAATAACAGGGTTTATTCTAAGTGAGCAGAACTTTCAGACAATTTATATATGTTTCTGTATATAGCTGTATAGGATTCAGCACTGGGTAATTCTGTTCACATCAGGTGCACATGGCAAGTTTAGATCACATTTTAAAGTCTCAGTAAGCAATATTTTGCTCCCCCTACAGTTGCTAAGTTTAATTCATGTTTACACTAGGGTTATGAGGGTATTTTAGTTGGTTAGCAGTTCATTAGCCTTTAGCATCCCCCAAAACTCATACATATTGTGTTAGCTGGTGTTATTTACTATCCTGAGTTGTATGTAATGATTTTGCTAATTATGACTGTGATCACCTGTACATTTTCCTTGATATTCAAACAAGTAGACACATTAATCTATTTGTTTTTACATCACAATTGCAATATTGTCTTCAGTAATTGCAGCATGACAGCGTGTTAGCTTTCTCAGCAAAACACTGGTGAACATTGTGCATAACATGACCTGAAGCCTACTCTTGCTTTAGAACCTGTTAAACACATTACACATGGGCATAAATGGCATAATAAGTTCTTTTACAAGGGATGTTTACTAACTAGAAGTGTACCAGAGGTTAAAAAATGTCTCAGGGGCTATGTACAGTATGTATATGTATGATCATGCATGTGTTGACTTCACATGCACACACCTTTTCCTAGTATACAGTTAAAGCACAGTACTCATCCTGGTTTTGAATGTGAGAGATTCTGAAAGTAAAAAAATGAAGTGGTACTGCAGAGGCATGTGGATTTAGTATGGGCTCCACCGACCAGTGCTTTGCAGAGGGAAGGCCGCATTGCATTTAATACTATTGATCAGCAATAAAATGAGAAAGAGCAAAATACAACATCCCCATATGCCTGAAGGAAGGGTTAACCTTATTACTACTGCAGCATGATCACATATGTATTTCATGTTATCTGTTTACTATATGAGCCTTCCCTTAACGGGAACACATTGATATTGCAACAATCAATGGAAACTCAGGCATTACCTAGTGCTATTAAACAGAGAACATTTTAGAATTGTCCAGCATCCTGGTTTCCAGTACCTATCCATTTTAAACTAACAAATGAAAATCTGTATGCAAAGGCATGATAACAACTCAAAACATTAGTTTTTGTTTGGGACGTGTTATGTTCAGTAACATTCTTAGCACAATACATTATTCTCTGTGAGATTCATTATCTACCTTGTAGTATAAACTACTACCTACCTGAGTAGGATTTAAAGGATACTGGCAGAGACATAACTACTTATGATGACAGTGTGAAAAATAAATGGTTTGCTTAAGGGAACTGCTAGAAATGTGGTCCCACAATCTTGATGAACCCAGCTAAGCTTGATTCCTAAGAACTTGCAGAATTGCAGTAACAGGAAGTGTTTGTTCAGTACAGGACAAACATGACTGACCATTACAGTGCACAAGCTACCTATATACTTTTAGTGCACATGATGTGAATATGAAAAAAATGTATTTTATCTCATGCATTATGTAAATATTGTGTTTCTAATGGTAATAGGTAATTTTGCTTTTCTTTAAATCCCCCTTTTTCTCTCATACAAAATGAGGGCAAATGTGTTCCTGTGTCTTGTGTCTAGTGAAGCTTTTACGAAATTGTATGGATCCATCTGTGTAGGCAGACAAAACACTATGTCCAAAGTAACAGCCAAAGTAATAGAGACAAATCAGTTCGCCTGTACTTAACGTTAACAATGTTACATGTGCCCACATGTTACATGCCTATTAAAATGATCAGTAAACAAAATTTAATATTAGACAAAGAAAACCCAAGTAAAAACAAAATCCAGTTTTTAAGTGATGATTTTATTTATTAAAAAAATCTATCCAAACCTACATGGCCCTATGTGACAAAGTAATTGATTTTTGTAGGTAAAAAATCAGGACGAGGGCAAATACTTTTTCACAGCACTACTTTATACCTTTCAACACTGCTGGGTGGTGATGTAGTGTAAGTCAAAGAAATTACTGTGCTACCAAATCTCAAAGAAGAAACATTCATTAGTAATAAGCCTAATGTAAAATAGCTCTATACAGCTTATTCAGAGTGTATTGGACCATAGTCTACATGACAGCCGTTGAGTCTGAGTAGTCAAAGCTAAGGCTGAGAGAATGATGTAACATGCCTGTATAGAAATAACCCCAGTGTGGCCTTGCATAAAATCCAAGGAGTGTTGCAAGTACACACAATAAATGGGCTTGCCCAGAGCCAATTACCAGCTGTCAGAAAAGGGCAAACCTGCCTTGCATACACACTGAATTTATTTTGTTTTATAATAAAGCCACATTTGGATTCACTAACATTACTGTGACTCACTTCATTTCTGTTTCCAAACTACTTTTGTTTCTCCTTCCTTCCCTGAGGGGATTAGTCTGTGTGTTCAGTTCCTATTTTTTACTTGAAATAGCAATTGAAAGATTCAGACTATTTTACCTTTAAGTCATGACTTGCACAACATAGCAATATGACACCATTGATCATTTGACTTCACAGTGCTACAATACAACACCTGTGTTGTTATACTGAGAGGACAGCTTGGTAGCTTTACTGCTCTCGCTTTTAAGGGATAAGAGAGATGAACAAAGATGTTCATGCAGATGACTTAGGTTATATAAAGTTGTATGATGAATCTGTTTCATGTTGTTTGTTTGATTTTTAACTTGTCCCATACCATATTTATGCTGTATGTTCATTTGAAATTTGTTATTTTCAAATTGGTCTGTCATAAAAAAATCAAGTAAGCAAGTAACATTTACGAGGGAGTGTGATGTGATGTGATGTTGCATTATTGGTATACTTGACATTATTCTGTGTTTTTAAAATAGTATAATTGTGATTTTAAGTTCGTGAGTATGTGTATCTGTGTGTTGGCAGTATTGCTATAATCTTTTATACATACTCATTACTTGTAGTGTTGTATGCTTACATCATGTTGCAGCATTTCCCCTGTTTTCTTGATAGACTGAGTCTAAATTTGATGGCTTGTACTATACATGGTTCAATTGTTAAACAGCCAGACTATTTTTCATATACTGTGTCTCTGTGAAAGTAGCAGTGATTAAATTTGAATGCTTCGGTAAGAAGCTGTAGTGTCTAAGGACCTCAAAATGTAATGTTGTTCAGCCTAAAACAAAGGCACAGTCTTTCCTTCCTCAAATGTTTGTTCCAATGTTTGCATTTCCACACTTCATCTAACAAGTGTAAACTCAGCCCATTTATGTGCTATAGGTCCTCCAAATTAGTTTTATGTCAGTGCTATTGGAAATACAAAGCCGTCTGTCAAAGTGTACTAATAAGGAGTAACAGCACTCACTAGTTGAAATGAATTAGAAAATGTAGCCAAGCAGTATAAAGGGAGCTGTAATATTATTCATTTTTGTAAAAGTTTGCAAGTGGTGAGGTATTATCTTCAAAATTCAAGTACATTTTCATCTGTTAATGTTTTTTGTCAGTGTTTTTTGTATTTTATACCTCATTGTGAGGATATTCAGCTATGCATGCAGAAGCAGCAAGATGTGTATTTTGGTGAAAAATAGGACAGTTAAATCTGTATGAAATTAGATAATACATTCTGTTTATTGCAGTCATAATTAAATATACATTGGTCTTTTTAAGGCATTGTTGCAGAACAAAATGTCAACAAGCCTTCACTTTACTGAGTTAGTCCCTGTGGAAGGCTACACGACACATGCAGTGGCTTTCTCTGAGTATTTCGTAGCCCAATCGTATGTTAATGAATAAATTATTATTTCAAGATGAATCACGCAGACCCATAACTAAGCATCTGTTCCATGTAACACTGTCAGAAGACTTTATGTAGACATAAAAGTTACATTTCATTAACTCAGAGATTCAGACAAAAGAGACATCTATACTTGACCTCTGATGTCTAAGCTTATATGTCTGAGCCAGGCAGTGGCTGCAGCAGATATCCAAAGTTTGCAGTAATGTTGCCCTACTCTTACTTCTGTGGCATTAAATCACAATTACATAGTAATTACACAGTAATTACATAGTAATTATGACTGGAACAAACTTGGGATCTGTGAAACAAATCCATAGGAACGATGTAGAGTACAAAACATCATACTTAAGTAAGTTTGATGTTTGGGTTACATAGACCATGACCTTTCTATAGTTTAGGAGGTACATGCAAATGGCGATGTCTCAGTCTATGAGTTTGTCTCAACCACGTCAGCAAAGAGCATTTTTCAGCAAGTCTTAATCAGCCGTATGGAACAGGCTGAGTTGATGATGAAGAACCTGCACAGATGGAAATCTCATTTCTGCACTACTAGATGCTTTTGAATTTGCCTGGACACATTATTCTACTGCTGGTTTACTTTATAAACAACCATCACAAAAAGTGTCAGTTTGGTTTGTGAGGTACAGCATAAAAGAATGTGGAGTCTACCTTAATTTCTTTGATAGTGTTAGTGTTTTATTTTGTGTCTCTGTCAGTGCTGCTGGATTGGTGCTAAAAACACTGTTACCAGCATTAGTGCTTGTGTTTGTGTGCGTGGTGGAGGGCACACACATTGAACACACATTTGTCTGTGTAAGGTGATGTTAAGCAGATGAGTCGATGGTAAACATATTTTCAAAATTAGTCTTCAGAGCAGCTATGAATACAGATTTTAAAAATAATCTGAAATCCTATATTTTGGGGGGCAAAAACACAAAAACAATCTGACTGAAAAGGTTAACTTAGTCTCATATGAGTGCTACTATTCCTAGAGCCGTGAATGAAGCCATACATCATTAACATTTTTATTTCAGTCTACAGACCCTTAAGTAATGCATCCTAGACAGGACATAACTTTGCTCTTAGCAGCTTTTTCAGAGTGAAAGCCTCTGATATATTCCAGGCTAATCATATCACCACAGTGTGCAGGTTTATCTACTGTCGGACTGAAACCATTACAGCAGGCTTTGACTCAAGTATGTAATTTCTGTTCATCTGCTTCTTTACTGCTTCTTTAAGCGGATGAGTATCATTGCGTTTAGTGTCACTGATATACAAGCAGTGGATTAAATCATTATTGACAGGCAGCAATGATCAGTGCTGTTCTGTTGCCTGGCCTGTAGGATAAATAGGTTTTATATATTACTTGTTTCATAGCTTTATGTTAAAGGATAATTTCACATGTTTTCAAATCTGTCTCAAAATTATAGGTGCTCATGTAAACACTAAAACAGATTTTAGTTGTTTTAATCATACATCCTTTTAATGCAAGTTTTTATTAAATATGTATGTATATATATATATATATATATATATATGATTCCTATGAAAGATGCTTTGTGTGTAAGTGATGGGGATCAAAATCAACATTCCTCCACTTATGCATAAATATACAGTTTACATGAAGACAAAAAGGCTTCAACGTTCCAAATTAGTCACATTAAGTGAAATTTACATTTTTTTGCTGATATGTATTTGGATGGACTATCTCCAAGTATTTATTTTTCTCAGCTCTGCTGCGTGCATGTACTTGAGTGCACTGTGTGATTGCTGATCAGTTAAAAGCTTTTAGCCTTTAGTGAGTGTGTTTCTCACAGCTTTGTGCCTACTTTCAGGCAGAGTGCTCATCTATAATGGTTCCTTTTTGGCTCTTCGGCAACTCCATCAAAACTTACTTACTCCATCAAAAACCTGAACCATCATGTCATATTTGCAGTAAACATGTGCTCCTGTATGTCTTCTTCACCGTTTGTCTCCTGTGGAACAAATCAATAGTTGCATTAATGTTTCTTGACTAGAAGCTTCCTAAATAGCAAGTACATAGCTTTTACATTTCAAATATAAAACACACTAAAGGATAAATGGTGAGATCATACTAATACAATCAGCCAAAAGGCTCTTTTTGTTGTAACACATTATTCTATTGCATTGTGCAGTCTAACCTAACCTGAAGAGTAAGATCAAAGAAATTATTGCCCAAGGCTCAATTTAGTTACAATTCTACTGCAATGAGATGGACAGTTTGATGGGCCGACTGGATTTTACAGCATTCTTAAATAACCTGTGGGCTGAATAGTCTAAGAGGAGGAAATGCACCTTATTAATGCTGTGTACAATTCAGCATGTTTCAGGTAATTTTTCATCAGTTAAAATAATTTTCCTCATTATAGTTTTTGAACTCAATATTATGGAGAAAGAGGCTATGTGCTATTTTGTTGGACTGTAGTTTAAAGCATTTTAGCTGCTTAACTAAACTTTCCAAAACAGGAAGAAATGTACTGCCAGCATACTATAAAAATACATATCGAGAAAAACTTTCAGAACAGCAACAAAGAAAAGAATATGACATAGTAAAGTAGAAATAGTTAGTAGAAACGCTGTAAATATTGACTTAATTACACAACACAACTCTGTTCTGAGTAAGTGAAGTTTTTTTTATTACTGTTGAATTAAATATCCATCTGATGGTGTTTGTTGCTCTTATTGTTTTTTTTGCTGGTTTATACTATACTTAATATGCCATAACCTCTCCTGTTGTACAGGTGACTACCCTGGTGAACACCAGCAACAAAGGGCCGTCTGGTAAGAAGAAGGGGCGCTCTAAGAAGGCCCACGTCCTGGCAGTGTCTGTTGAGCAGGCTACTCAGAACTTTCTGGAGAAGGGTGAGCAGATTGCCAAAGACAGCCAGGACCTCAAGGAAGAGCTCATTGCTGCTGTGGAGGATGTTCGTAAACAAGGTGAGCTTTGTTTAACTCTGTGCTTTTGCTACTAAAATTGTTGTCATATTATTGTTTTTATATTGCTGTGATAGCTGCATTATTTGTGCAATATCCCAGATTTTTGCCACCAGACATAAAGTGGTTCTCCTTACCCTCAACAGCATTGGCATTGCTTTTCTCCTAAAAGACAAATATCTGAGACACATCTGAGACTATAAATGGTGCAAAGGCCTCATCTATGGTCTTCCTTTGTTTGTTCATATGAAAACTCTAATTCAATTAATTGCTTTTACGGGAAAGTAAAGGTAATTAAAGCATTAAACAATTTTTTTTAATCAAACCTCATTGAAACATATATAAAAAACAAACCTCTAATCTATGACTGAAGCTTTTCATAAAGCTTTTTTCTGTCCACATTTTTGATCATGAAACTGAGTTGGGTGAAAAATAGTTTAATTAATTTAGCTTTTTATTTGAATAATTACCAAGATCAATCTTTTGATTTATGCCTCTCCACATTAAACATGTACTACATCTGCACTAAAGGCTGTGAGTCGTTAAGTTGATAATAGAAATTACTCTTGTTCGATTTGTAATACTTGGAATCTGTGGCAATAATAATTTATGTGTCATATTGAAGAATACGTTTGCTACTGCACCATAATAGCTTCCTACTCATCTAGCTGCCAATTATACTGTACATAATATGTTTTTGGGATATACTGAGCTTAGAAATCCATACAGATCCTTTCAGATACTTTAAATTAAATAATTACACTTCCTGTCGCAGAATGTAGTGCAGACTTTTCTTCTGCCATTAAAAGCTAAATGTTTGGAGAACACTTTTTGCCTGAATGTCAGCATAAGTGAAATTTCTACACAACTTTAGACAGATATAGAGTTAAGACTGGCAAAGCAACTCAATTAAATGTAACAGATTAGTACTCGTTAGCTTTGAGCTTTACTTTGTGCATGAAGCCTTGTGAATGTAATGAGCCTAATTCTGGACTAGTTTACCCTAAAGTCATGCATCGTTAAAGCATCGACTGTCGGTGATGGTGAGCAGCCTTGCTGAATTTTAAGACATTGTAGATGACAGTTTTCATTAGGAACAATTTGGAATTCCCCTTTTTTGCTGAAACTTCAGCATGGATTCAACTCTTCGCTTTAACAAATCATGCTCAGTCTTTCTCAGAGCTGTTGCTCAGATAGTGCAGTGTCACACTTGTTCATAGCTTTCTTAAGTTTCTTTTCTATACTGAGTCACAGAGCCTTTATGGGAATCAAATGTTTGTCCTCAGAATGGAATTGGATTCCCTGTTCGATAACTACAGCACATCAGCAGAAAGAGCAAATGGAGCCATGCATATGTTGTGTTGTAGCCGTATTCCTCATCCTGCACTGTCAGCTCCACTTTGCTGCTGCTGCTGAACACTGACTTCACTGGGCTGCCACACAGCTCTACTGAGGCGTGAAATAGACTGTTGCCATACAGGTCATCACCACGACTGACATCAAAAGGACAAGATCAATCTTCCCACTTGTTAGGCATGCAAACCAGAAAGGAAGGGTGTATTAACAAATGGAGGGAATTCTATAAAACTCCAGTGTCTGTTTCATTTTAATATAACACATAATTGCATTTGTATTTTGTGCATATGTGCATTGTGTACATTTATAACAACAACAATAATAATAATAATAACAATAATAACATTCCCCTTTCTGATTCTTGTGATGCAAGGCTCTGACAAATGCAGTGATTCCAACTCTTCCCAGGAAATCTGCAGTTGAGAAAAGATGGAATTTAAAATGTCACACGGTCTAACCTTTTACTGCCAGCTCTTTAGCACACAAGTGCACTGTAGGGCACTCTCTTCAGTCTCTCTTAACACTCTGCTATTTTGTTCAGTTGGGTAAAATGAAATGCCAGATCGTCTGGGAAAACAGTTTTAGGTTTACATTAGATTTATGAGCCAGAAATATGTCAGGTGAATTTATTCAGAATATTGTAACAGGACATCATATTTTACTAGACCTTTAACTGCAGCTAGAGGTGTCCCCAGAAAATGGCATCATCTGCTCCTTTAAGGTCGTCGTAATTGTAAAATGTCTTTAAATATATCATCACCTCATCACACACCGTCACGCCTTTGTGACTTCATCATCCCAAAACCCTTTATCTGATCATGATTAAATTAACGATGCTGATTTCAGACCACAGACAGGTTTAGTAATCAGGCCCTTTGTACTGTCACACTTTAGCAGCTCATGACTGGGCCAGACAGACTTGTAGCACTACTGTGTGTGTGTTCATGATCCTGTTAGTCTTTGTGTGTGTGTGTGTGTGTGTGTGTGTGTGTGTTTTACCATTTGCATACATGCCTTGGGTATATTCAGACTGCCAGGAAGTGCAGATTTTGTTTATCTCTGTTTAAGTTATATTTATAATATATGGTCATTTAGTCACATAACATCAGCATGAGAAAAATAGCTTTACTTGCTCAGTCAATTTATGTTAAGAGTTCACATTTCCACTGTTGACCCTCCATCTCTTTGCTGTTGACCCAGCAGGAAGGAGGTGGCATTATTATTTAGAAAAATCATATTTTCTCACCGGTTAATAATTATCAAAATGATAATCATATCTGCTTTACACAAAAAACATGTATTGAGATAATAACTCAAGCATGATTTTTGCTGACACATGGCAGAATTAATGCTTGTGTTTCTTGAGCTATGGTAAAATGGTTTAAGGGAAGTAATCATTAAACAAGCAATGTAGAGAAACAGCTCACCAGTCATGATTTTTTTTAAGGCTTCTAAGTTACAAACCAATTGATTTCTTAAATCTCAGTGGGTGTAAGTATTTGAGCAAACTGGGGCTTATTTGAAGCCAGATCCTGAACAATCTATTTCCTAATCAACAAAGTTATAAGGAAGAAGTGAATGAAGGAAATTAGCTGTGAACCTTACATTGATTATATACAGTAAAGACAAATTTATTGAACCACTACATTAGTTAACTTTAACAGTGTTAAACAATGTAGAGTATTAAAATAGTAGTATGCAAAATGCTTTTCTCTCTCTCTCACACACAGACACACACTTACACACAGAAGTATGATAATTATCTAAGGTAATTTTCCACTAAAAGTTGTCTTCCTTTCCTTTAACAGGAGAAACGATGCGTATTGCCTCGTCAGAGTTTGCTGACGACCCATGTTCCTCTGTGAAACGTGGCACCATGGTGAGGGCTGCTCGCGCTCTGCTCTCTGCTGTCACCCGCCTGCTCATTCTCGCTGACATGGCTGATGTTATGAGGCTGCTGGCCCATCTTAAAATTGTAAGTGTGTTCATAACCCTATTTTAAAAGAAATATTATGCTCTTCTGCAAAAGAAAACTTGTGGCATCACAGGGTTATTGATTATATTGTGTAACCAATAAGCTGCAGTCAAAACTGCATGTTTAACATCTTCTGCAAATGAAAGATTCAAAAGCATTATTTAGGATTCACAGTATGCTTAAATTTGCGTACATATTTTTACTTGCTTAGTTTGAAAGTAACTCTGAGCTTCGAAGGGACGTTAATACAGGGTGATAGAAAGAATCACGTGCAGTTAGTTTAAACTGAAACTCCTGCCATGCACCTTCAGTCACCCACTTTGTCCCTCCCTCACAAACACACACACAAACACACTGAGAGCCCTATTTCCCAGTTTCGTTCTTGAAGCCCAAAGAGGGGCTTAACTCAAGCCAGTATAAGCCCTACCATCAAAGGCCACAAAAAAAAAACTCTCTCTCCTCTCTTTTCCATTACATCTTGTGCCGCAGTTTCATTAGGGATAAAAAGGAGTTTAGAATCTGAATGTACCCACAAAAGGAATAAGGATTGCCCAAATGAGACCCATTAAAATTTCACAGCTAAATGCTCATTTTCTTTTTTTAAACCTGGATGCAATTACATGGGAGTAAAAAAACATTTTTACTATTGACAAATGACAGTGTTATAAAAAAGTGTATTTTATAACTAATATGGTTTATGATTTGTAGCTCAACATCTTGTAAAACTAATTTTCAGGTGCATTCACAAAATGTATAAATCATTGAATATGTATTTGTCTGTGTGTGCGTGACAGGTGGAGGAGGCCCTGGAAGGAGTAAAGAATGCAACCAATGAGCAGGATTTGGCAAACCGCTTCAAGGAGTTTGGGAAGGAGATGGTGAAGCTAAACTATGTTGCAGCCCGGAGACAACAGGTAACTTGAAGCAACCTGTCTCCTCCTCTGTCATGTTTAGTAAAAGTAAACCATACTGACTTTTACGTAACAACTCCTTCGCTCTGGCTTTCTGTCTTTAGAAATTTCCAACCTTCATTTCTAGGTTGTAAGTGCAGAGCAGACTAGAGCTGAACAGCTGAAGATAGGTGATGTAATAATGTTAGAGAGTAAGCTATTGCATGATGACACTATTGGGTCACACCCAAACCAAGTTTGAACAAATATACTTGGAAGAAAGTGCTTTGAAAACAAATCTTTATCAGACGTCACTATGCAGATACAATAACTATAATATAATAAGATGTCAATTACTGACTAGCAAGAGTTGTCTAGTTTCAGATTGTGACATCAACTACACAATGAAATGCAGTTTGTCTCATTAATGTACGTTTTCAATGAGTGACACAATCAGTTCACATTGTGATGTGGTTTAACTTTTTTTTTACTGAAGAAAATATGTAGTTGCTTAGTTGTGGGTTTACACAGCATGGTAAACATGAATTGGTTTGTGTGATATGACCCACAGTGTGTGTGTGTGTGTGCTGACACCCTGTGTGTAGTTTGAGTAATACCAGTTTCTCTAAAGTAAAGTCAATTCTCTTGCAACAGTTTTGCCTGAACATGCAGTGCTGTCTATCATGATCAGTTTTTGTAGATACAGGTGTACATGGACTGAACATTTTATTACCTTCACAGGAACTGAAAGACCCCCAGTGTCGAGATGAGATGGCGGCTGCACGTGGGGCTCTTAAGAAAAATGCCACCATGCTGTACACGGCCTCGCAGGCCTTCCTGCGTCATCCAGATGTGGCAGCTACACGTGCCAACCGAGACTACGTGTTCAAGCAAGTGCAGGAGGCCATTGGAGGCATTTCAAGTGCTGCTCAGGCCACTTCGCCCACTGACGAGAAGCATGGCCATGCTGGCATTGGGGAATTGGCTGCTGCCCTCAATGAATTTGATGTAAGTGATCAAGGATTCTATTCATATTTAAAAGACTACACTTACATAAAAATTACCATCTACTTGCATTTCCATTTATTATATAGTTAATTTTATAATAAATGTACTCTGTTCTGGTATATCTTAACTTTTATAGCACATTAATTGTTTCTTTGAGAGAACATTCTAATAAATCACCTATATGACTTGATGGCTGAATGCAGCAACAGCTTTTTCACGTATAACATATGCTGCATGAGTTCTATTGTGTAACAGTGAGAATGGTATAGTTTAACGTGATAATGTGCATTAGTATTATCAGACTTTTCCTGGTAAGATATCATAGACAGCTAACTATCCTTCTGTGTACATATGTAAAGAAACAATAATCTTTTTATCTGACAGTAACATTTTTACATATTACTTTTTTCCTGTCCTTTCATCATACACAAGCACACTCTGCATGGTTATATGGTGCTTTGAGTTATATTTTATAGTTCTTCTTTATGTCATATGTCATTACTTCACATTACACTTTGCTGCTTACCTTTAAAGTATTTAAATATACTCGCATCCCAAACTAAACTCAGTTGTTCCCGTTTCTTCAGAAATATGATTCTCTGCTGCCATCTAGTGGCTAAACATTGCAGTGCGCTTTTGATAAACACTTGTCACCTTGTTGCTTTTTAGTTCATCACGTCTGTAAGTAGATTGAGTCGTAGTGTTGGTTCTGAATGTCTGATTAAGATCTCAAGCCCCGCTTTTCTTCACACATTGGTGTTAAAGTAGTACTTTAGGATGCTTTAGGAGTAGGATGTGTTATGACCGATGATGATGATCAGTTGATACATGCAGTTGATACATGCAGAGCAACTACAAATGAATAATTTACCTTTTTTCTTTAAGATTTCCAAATTTGTACCTGTATTACAGCAGCATAGCCCAATCTGTTACTTCTATAAGATTTTACTTTTTGCCTGCTTTACTGGTTCAGTTTAGTACATGCTTTGACAGTCATTACGGACAAAACATTCTTTGAGTATTAAATAGTTAATTTATCCCTGAAGTAACATGTATTATATCATAAGAAAGCATACCCGTCATGCCATAGTGAAATTTAGTTTTGTGCACTGACCTAGTCTATTCTTAACTTATGTTGTTGCGTTATTTTTTTAATACCGGTTGCTCAATCCTACTGTTAATGTGTTAAATAATTTTTATGTTGTTTTTTTGTGCCAGTTTTCCTGCTAGATCATATTACATGTGACACAGTGCAGCATATAAATTTTATCTCATGGGTCAATATTTGTATCTGTCCTTAAACCACCTGAACTGGATGTTTTTAACTTAGTCTATCCACAAGATCTGTTAGGGTATCTGTTACAAACTCTGTTCTTACTGTCGCAGTTCTTTGACAGCAATAGGTTTGATTATGTTCAGTTTTGCTTCTGTATATTTTTTCTCTTACATGACGAACTACGAGAGTCCTGTGGAACCAGACATGGATACTCAATAATACTGCTATTAGTTTATAGATATATACAGTACAGGCCAAAAGTTTGGACACACCTTCTCATTCAATGTGTTTTCTTTATTGTCATGACGATTTACATTGGTAGATTCTCACTGAATATTCTAGTTTCTTCAAAATGGCCACCCTTTGCTCTGATTACTGCTTTACCATTGATAAAGCAAGAAATTCCACTAATTAACCCTGAAGGCACACCTGTGAAGTGAAGTGAAAACCATTTCAGGTGACTACCTCTTGAAGCTCATCGAGAGAATACCAGGAGTGTGCCAAGCAGTAATCAGAGCAAAGGGTGGCTATTTTGAAGAAACTAGAATATAAAACATGTTTTCAGTTGTTTCAC
>JAUBNQ010000001.1:11126873-11166280 GCA_032353495.1 Ctenopoma kingsleyae | reverse complement strand
GAGTTGTCGGACAACAAAACAGGAAAGAGGCAAAAGAGCTCTATCGAGTTTTACGATAGTGTCTCATTTCATATCGCTTATCGATAAGTATAAAATATCGATATATCGCCCAGCCCTAGTTTTATATAATGTTAGATAATTTTTCAGTTTTTTGGTTCATATTCTTGTTGTATGATGGTGCTCATATCATTAATGGTGTGGATGGACAAGTTGTTCTCACTGCCGGACAGCTATCATTTTCCACATCCTTTTTTACAATATTTACAGAATATTTAGTCACACAGAAATGCAGATGCATGACTAAACAGACACAATAATTTGTCAGACTCACATTTGGGAATGAGCAATCTCTTCGATCTGTTATCACACTGTAAACAAGTGTTACGTTTTAAGTAGACTGAAGACAAGAACACAGAGTACTTTTCATCTCTCCTATCTGAAAGCCAGGAATGTACAGTCATCTGCGAAAGCAAAAATAAACGCAGACAGATCAGTGAGAATATAAATTGCTTACTTTTCTCTCTTAAATAAGAAGAACATCCAGAACATTCTTTGTGAAAGGCTGATTGAAGGCTCATATGCTGTTAAAATGAAAATGGCAAGGATGTTGAGTACATTGCCTCAGCTGCTCCTGTACAGTCTGTGACTCAAGAGGTTAGACAAGATTTTCAAATGCTGGGCACAGACACTCTAGCTATAGCTAGAGTAAAAGGGCAGCGTATAAATAAGACAAGAAGGAGGGGATGACCTCATCTATACTACTTTTTTTCCTGACACCCAGAATTAGTTTGGAATACAACTTAGGACACTGAGATATAAAATCTATTAAGAGAGTAAGGCAGGGCAGCACCAGTTCAAATTCACTTAATTCCAACATCATTTGGCATATAACAAAGAGGTGACATGAACCCCTCCACCTTTTACCTTTAAGAGTTCCTCATAAGATATATTACAGGTATTCTATTTATTATATTATTATATGGACGATTTTCAACTTTTCAACTTGCCTAACCTAAATCTATAGTTTAGGTTTGCCTAAACCTGTAGTTTAGGTTTGGGGAGTAAGCCTATATGAATTGTTATTCAAGCTTACTTCCCTATAGTTTCTGCCTATAACTGAATAACACCATTATAAGCAGATACATATGTTAATATAGGCAAGGTAGAGGGAACTGTAAGTACTCCTGCATCAGGAACTTTCTTCTTCTTCTCATATGAGGTATATGTCATACCTCATCAAAGTGCTACTTAATCTATTCCTTTGAATAAAAAAGGAAAATAAACTTTCTTATGTAACATGTTGTAAGCTAGTTTTTGAAACCCTGTCTACTATCCATACCAATAGGAAGCTTTAACTGTGACAAAATTAATCACAGTAATTTTCTTAGAACTGTTTTTATTTAAATAACAAAATGTTTTAAAATGGCTCTGAATAATGCAAATTACATTTTACAGATCATTGTATCTATTACATAATCACTCTCCACTGGGTAAAAAGAAAGTCAGCTAAAGTTTTGCAGTAATTGAACTAATGAGGGAGAATTTTCATATTTGTTCTTTTGTTTTTGCTTTCAGCACATATTGTACGGGACTGGAAGTAGCAACTTTATTCTTTATTCACACATTTTCATAGTTTTGCTATTAGGGTGAAATTTGCCTTTAATGGTCAGTGCATATTGATAGCATGCTATCCAGATTGTTTTTTCACCTAGCACCACCCTGGCACCACAGATTTGGCATAGCACTTTGGAGATGGGTTTTATTATTACAACAGCCAGGGCTTGAAAAAGGTGGCACAGCATTTGCGGATGGCTACCTTTAAAATTGCTATGCAGGAAAAGCCCTGTCATGTTGGAATGAAAGTCTTTATTTGAGGATCTGAGCTCAAGGGGGGACAGATGGAATGAAGGCCTTAGGGGTATGTGGGAAAAGACACACTGTAGCACATACAGACATAGATTTTTAGGTCACAGCACACAGTGTGGCATTTCTTCTAGTTTAGGAGAACACAAAAATATGTCAGAGCGGTGATGCCATGAATTAATTGTAGTGAATATTAAGAGGTATAACAAATTGTTATAATATACCAGCCTGTAAGCTGTTAGTAGAAGTGAAGGGGAGATGTGGTCACTATCTGTGAGTTGTCATGTGCATCTCTCCTTCTCCTCCCTCTCACCTAGTAACTGCCATGCACATTTCAATATGCAAAAAAAAAAGAAAAAACTTTTGTCTCCTTGTCATTTTCCTGCTTTGAGCCTCCTTATCGTTGCGTAGTCAAAAGCAAGAAGCACCAGATACAACCTTTTTAAATTGTGACTCTGTCAGGCTTTCCTGCTCTCTCACACTTATTTGAAGTGTCACACATAAAGGCATCATCTTGTGAACAGCAGCAAAGTAAGTACTTCTAACAGAGAAATACAATATACACTGTGACTCTGGTAATGTAACTGAGCTAGGAAAACCCTGCTGGCACAAGTTTGAGTTATAGAGGCTCTTTCACGTATTCATCTGCTGTTGCTGCTGCCTTCGATTAGATGAGCCAGGAGGAGTGGGGAAAAGATAGGGATGGTGTATTTTAACATAATTACTATTGCATCAAAACGATTGCCTCATCCTCAGCACTCATTCTTCTCCCTTAACCAGCAAATTAAATTTGCCTTTTACTGAACAGGGGTGTACCATTGCATTGTTTGAAATTGGAAGTTTTTTTTTCCCCCAATAATTATGTCAAGTTTGAGCCAGTGCCGTGTCCTTTGTATGTCACATGTGCTTTGGATAAATCAGTTCAAACAGGTGGTCAAAGGTGCAGCTGTTCAAATACATTAGCCTCAGATGTGAAGCGAACATTTTGTTCACACTACAACCAGCAGATGGCAGTATTTAATTACTTTCATCACTTGTCCATCCCTTTCCTCTATTTATTCCCCACCCTCTCTGTCTTTTCCATTTTTATCCTTTTTCCTGCAAGTCCTTAGAAACAGAGGTTTTAAGTCTGTCTCATTCTCTACTCAGAACAGGAGTCTGCATCACCTTCTATGGTTTTGTACTGTTATTAATAAGGGAACTATATTCTGTTGCTGCATTTTTATGCATATAGATCCTTGAATTGAATAGAATAAATAGAATAGAGTATTAGAGTTTAGCAGATACAGCTTTAACAATTTGAGCCCTCTTAAATTAAATGTTATATGCTAAACCTTTGTCTACCTTTAACTACTCTTGTATGCCTACAGCTACCTGACATAAGAAACTGCTGCGTCTGGGTATGTTCTGTATACAAACATGGTCACACACACTAGCAAAGAGGCACACAGAAAAATGCATTTTATTCAGAGTGCAGACATGCATATACTGGCAGAGTGTAGCTTTGAGCCTGCGGCAGAGATCCAAGTAGTACTGGATGATTTTGCCATGGTTTTTATTTCCATCTGCTTGTTCTCTACCTCTTTCTTCCTTTTTAGGGGGTTATTTACAGCATCCAGCATCTTTCTCACTACCCCTCACCTCTTTTCCCTTCCCTTTTCCTCTCACTTTCTGTCTTTGTTCTCATTGTCTGAGTAGTCTGACAGAGGTGTTTGAAATGCTAGCATGTTTACATGCTTACTCTGAGCCCATTTTGTTGCAGGATTGTATTTTCCTGCAAAACTCTCTTCTATATATATTGCAGGGCCTGTAGTCTCACTGCACAAGCATATGCCAGACCTCGCTCTGCATACATTATGAGCTAACTATAACTGGATTTACTTGCTCAAGGAAAATGTGCACGACAGCCAGTTTTTTGAATCTCACTGTGGCAAGCATTGCTTCCAAATCCCCCTGTTGGAGTGCTGCATCTATGCAGTAACAGGTCATTGGTCGTGTTTATGTTTATGGAGTGATGCATTAATATTCTTCTACAATTACAGCTAATATATAAACTCCAATAAACATCAGACAAGTGAGGAAAAGCTCATTTCTATCACTCTATGCTATTAGTTTTTTGTAATATATGATTTTATGAAGATATGTTTGTGGTTCTCTTTGTTCTGTTGCTAATGAGCTGGATTTCTTCCTCTGGTTGTATGAGCAGTAAGCACAACAGATTCAGTCTCTATTGTCAGTGTATATGCAGTGACTTCCCATTGATGACCTTTTTGCTTGCTCTGCTTCTGTATCAAACAGTGCTGAGCCAACCTCAGAGAAAGTGTGGCTAGGGAGCAACCTGGCTCTAATGTATGTAGATATATTCCTAACAGAGGGATAGCTTTCTTGGTAATTGCTATATCAATCTGTGCACTCCTTTCCCTGCTGTCTCATTTTAGACTCTCTTTTATTTCTCTCCTGCTTTCCTCTTCCTCTTCCTTTCACTAATACACATGCAGACACAAACAGAATCTGCCACTCTCTCCCTTCGCATTGTCTCTCCTTCCCCGATTTTTCTCTCTCCTTGACTCACATTGATTTGGTCCTTGAACATGTGGGTGTTCAACACATTCTTTAGTTGCCTGTGAGAAACTAACAGAGAGGAAAGTGTATATCCTGATTACTGCACCCGCCGATACTTGCTGGGGAAGGTCAGACATAAACATGCACAGATGCGCAATCATGTACAGATGAACACAGACCCCAAGCATTAATAACAGCATCGAACACAATGCCAAGTAGCAGTGTTATTGACAAGAGCCCCACTGTGTTCAATAAAACTCCACTCCCATCGTCTTTTTCACCTTGGCTGAACCACGTGTTAGCCCAGAGGTACACCTCTTAATTACGACATCCACTGCCTGCCGATTACAACACTGCCTCATTCTCCATGGACAGATGCACCTGTCAAGAGAAATATGAATAGAGGGACTAAGCTGAAGTAATGAGACATGACCAGCAAGATAGAGAAGTATTGGTTTGTTTGTTGCTGTACAGTAATTAGCCACTGCCTGCTGTGTCTTGGTGGCAATAAGGTTTGGGCAAAGTGTGGAGGAGGCACAAGGAGAGTGGCAGGGGTAATTGGTAAACAGGATTCAAAGATCCATACCAGTTAAAGTCAGAGCTTATAGCCTTAGGTCTCTCGTGATCAGCCTGTCCACATCTTGTTTCCATAAAGCTCAGTTTGCAACTTTCAGGAATTACTCAGCTCTTCTTGTTTATCTCCAGCTATAGATTTAGTCTTGTTAGATTAGACTGACTGATGTTCTGCCAAGGCACATTGGCAGTTGGAATTCACATGTCTCCAGGATGCACACAACATAGTGAAAGTACTTTGATATATATCATAATAAATAAGATGGTTTATTATAACACTGCATCATCAAATATTTCCAGACTTTCAAGGCCGGTTTTAATTAATCTATGTTTGTATTTCACGCTATAAGCAAAATCACACAGTTTTTCGTGGCTTACATTTTCAGTTATAAGGGAAAATGATTAACTGAGTGGTTAGAGTATATTCCAACCACTCTCCATATAGCCACCTTAATTTAAACGGCAACAGCAACCAAAGTGAATTACCTCACTGCATCTTCAGAGCTCTTTCAGCATAAACTCATGGGAGTTGATTTCTGAGTGGGTACAGCAAATTACTTCCTTTAAGAAAGCATCTTGCCTTCCAGCCAAGGTCTTCTATGTAGGAGCCTTACATGCCAGCTTGCCCACTCACTGTGTTCAGTCTCATGGATGTGAGGGCATGCTGGCTCTTGCACAGTACAGTACATGTACTGTATCCAAACACACAAACACATGTGCCGTCAGTTTGTATATTGATGCAGGTTTGTAATGAATTGTCCAGTTTCACCTATAGGAGCAAAAGTTATGATTTTGAATGAACACTAGGGCATATGCATACAGTCCTATTATGGATTTTTTTCTTAATTCTTATATGTATCTGGCAGGGAACTCCTGGTGGATTTGAGACAAAACCTAACCAAAAGGTTATAAATGAGCTGCTTGTCTGATTTTTCAGTGTCTAGGCTGCTAAGCTAAAGCTCCCTACCTCAAAGTCTGACTTTATAGAAATGCAAAGTAGTTTCTTTTCTGTAGACAAAATTCTACAGACATTTCAAGGCAGAAACATTTCCGCGAAAACAAATTCAATATGCCATCAAAGTGCTCTTCAGAATAAAGCAGATTTTTCTGTAATGTGACTGATTCTCAGTCATCCATGTGAAGCTATCTGGATGTTGAGTCATGGCAACTGGACTTCTTTCTTGTTAGGTTGAAATGTTTCACTAGTCATCCAAGTAGTAGTGAAATGAACGAAATTCAGAATTGGCTGACTTAAGTTACCAGCTTAGGTTTTGCACTTAATAGATACACAGGAAATATATTATTACTCTTCAGTGTGTCCCCTAGGTTTGCTGTGTTGGGGTGGGCGGGGTGGGGGGTGGGGGTGTTGACTGTCGGTTATGTTTTTGGAGTTTTGCAGTGGTTGCTGTGTATTTTAAATATGCAGACTTTCCTGATGCAGCACCTGAGCACAGCGTGTGCAAAACTTCACAAAGTAATTTACTGTCACACTCTGAACGATCGTGAATCTGTGTCAGGGACAATTAATAATCATGAATAATTAATAAAGTTAGCGCTGTCAACACCTGCAGAAATGCGCACAGACGTTCTCAATTTGGAAATGTTATGGATTCTTTTACGCGATGTCTCCAAACGCACACACAATTCTACATACAGCTGGAAGGTTCCTGACTGTAGAAATATGTTATTTAATGCTAGAAACATAAGAACAACATAACAAGGAAAATGCACTAAAGTCATAGAAATAGATGGTTTTGTTTGCTTAATATCAGCTGTACAGTTTACCATACCATGAGGCTGTTTAGTTAGTTTAATAAAAGAACAACATACAGACCAGTTCTATAGGAAAGGGAACCTGAAATGACTTCTAATGTGATCTGGCGCTGTAAAGAAAATAAAATTAACTTGACCGTCTTGGGGGGCGGGGCGTCCCCCTTGTATAATGGTAGGGGAAACACTGCTCTTCTAGTAGCTTTGTTGTGGTGTCCAGTGATAAAACCATTTTAGTTTGCAGTGTGTTGTGTTAAAGGAATGGTAAAAAAAATGGTGGTTGACCTATACTGATTAACAAACACATATAGCTATATGGATGTATAGGTAAGGTGGCTGTTTCATAGTAAAAGTAAAAAATCAGCTCTCTTCACTGGAGTAAGAGGAGTTGAATCAGATAAATGAAGTACTGATACTGAATTAATAACACATCATCAATTGTGCGTTTAGATTTTTTACATCTTAACTTTCAGCAGTCATAAAAATACTTTCTGGCTATGATTTTGATAGGCAAGAGAAACTACCCAATAACCAAGCCTACATGTTTGAATAGTGCAGCACTCAGAAACTCTAATTTTCCCCTGTGGCTTCGAGAATGGAAGCGATGCCCCATATCCCTGATCTATGTTTGGAAGAAGCACTAATGCACCAGTGAAGTTGCTTAGATGAGTGTAGCTTTGTTGACAGGCCAATTTAGCTGTCATTTTGAGATAATGGAGTGTTCTGTGGCAGTAAGTACCAGTGCATAAACCGATGATCCGGAGCCCAGCTCCCCTACATCCTAACCAAATTCAGTTCTTTACTGTTTATTTAATTCGCAAAACAAGTTTTCCATTTCTCAAGACCAAACAGTACAGAAAAATGTTGTGTTTCAAACATCTGATTATCAGATGGACAACAGGACTTGAAGGACAAGGATGTGTTCCCATTTTTAAGATTTCCAGTATAGGTTTTCAATTATTTCACCTTTGATAATGTCAAGGCGACACAGAGAAGATTCATAAATTATTTTATTTTCAACTTCCAAGTTCTGAAATGTGAATGAATGAATGAAATTGACTGTCTTTCATACTCATACTCTTTATGTCTTTTTTCTAATCTTGTTTGCCTACTAAAGCATACCCAAGGTATACATTGCTATTGCGCAAAGTTGTTTTTTCATATTCAGCTTCAGTGGCATTTCAGAGAGCTCCCGGATGTCACAAATCAGAATTCATCAGTAAAATGAAAATGCTGCCATTTTTCCAAGAGTGATTACAGATGATTGATTAACTATTAATTGGCACTTGGGTGATAATTGCTACTAAAGGAGGGGTGGACTAAGATTATTATAAAGGCATTCCATGTGTGAGGTGGTGCCATTCCTACAGTGATCCCAAGGTTAACTCTTCTTAAATCAAAGATACTTATAGCTGTACAGATTAGTTACATGTGGCTAGCACATAATTTCATGTGACAATGGAAAAAGATCTCCAGTGCAGGTCTGTAGCCTCGGCTTGTGCCTGTTATGTATTACTGACACTGCAGTCACACAGATAACCAATCGATCAGCGTATGGCAGTGTTTAAAAAATCTGTTTTGACCACATTCACCCCAATTCTTAAAGTATTTCCAGAATAATCTTAGACTCTTCTCATGAACTGGATAGATAAATAACTAAATTCGCTATACACTGAATTTGGAATTGAAGTGTGCAATAAACTCTGTAGGCTTGAAATTAACACTAGCGCCATTCATTTTCACTTTTGCTGTTCCTGCCAACATGGCGACATAAACAGAACTAGTTATGTGACACCTGGAGCTCTATAACAAGCAAGTCTTGGCAGAGGCTTGTGAGTTTCTTCTAAACATGACCTTGCAAAAGCCACAACATTTAAATGAGAAACCTTTGAACATGACCTTTTATTCTTTTCCAAGACTACTGACTTCCATCAATACAGAGGAATACACTCAGTTGCATATACACTAGTGGATGCTCTGCTGATACATCTCTTTTAACAGATCATATGAAACCCAAATGATGAGGTACAGACTGCAATCTAATATCTACGTATATTTGAATAGAGTGTGTGATTTCACTGAGCTTTTTGTGCTTTGCAAAACAGACATGAAGAAAATATGTTTGAAGATTTAATGCCAGTCCTGTTCTGCCTTTGCATCAACCTTTAATTCTTTTAAATTCTGGTTTAGTGGGGTGTTCTGGTAGTTCAGTCTGTTAATACAAATGACATGTTTCATGCTGTGCTGCTGCCTCATTGTTTGCTGTTTCAACATTTATTCCTCACTTTTCTAACTTAATTTAATTTGTGAAGGAAGCTGACAGCTGTTCTACAATTAACACTAGACAATCCTAAGTATCTATGAAAACAAACATTTAAAAATGAGCTAACATTACAAGAATAATTTTCATCCTTTGTCTCTGTCCATATGTTAAAAGTGCCCTGTGGAGTTTTTTTTATAAACGAACAAATGGTACACTTATGTTCACTGTTGCGCACTAAAACATATTCCATGTATTCTTTAGATCTAAGAAATATGTTACATGCATTTTCTTCCTCATAAAATATTTGCAAACTTTAAGCATGTCAATTGCATTTCCTTCCTCATAAAACATTTGCAAACCTGATTTGTGCTGTTTTGTTTATTGTCATGTTTACTAGTGAGCAGTCTTCTTCTCCGTTGTGTTTTCTGCATTGCTCTGTTCCTTGCTATGTTACGACCACCTCTAGATTAGTGGACTAGTGTAAAACCACTGTAAAGACTTTATCGACTTCCATGCATTTGAAGTGTACATGCATGACACAAACGGAATGGGGACAGGAAAAAATGCTCTATTATCAATGCTACAAATAGCCTAAAGCCATCCTAAAAACAAATAAATAATAACTAATTTCTTATAAGAAGCTACAAAATCCACATAGTTTAATATCACTGTATATAAGAGAATAGCAGTTAATGGCGGTCAGATAAAGGGAAAAGGAGAGAGACAAGCCCAATATTGGTGTCACCGGTCTCACAAGTCACAGGTTTGAGTTGTTAAAGAGCAGTAAATATTGACTTATTTATGTGATATACAGAATGCAAACGAATATGGGTAGTATGGGTTCTGGGGGCAATTAACAAGAAATAGACTTTGTGCAAGTGCAAGTACGCTATAAGTAATTGTTACGTCTCGCCAGTGAAATCCTACATTAAGACAGAAAAGTCCAAATCCTGATACTTTGAGTTTTAAGTCTGTTCTTTGATTTATGTATGTATATTTTTTTTATTTTTAACAAATAATGTGACTGAAACCTAATGGAGCACCTCGATATGTGTAACACATAATTGTCACATAAATTGTTAAATTTTTAACTAAATCCCATTTTTCACAACCTATCCACAACTTTTATCATTTGTCCATTTACATTACAGTTGACAATACATTCTTGGTTTATTTTCACTTGAGCAAAGACCAACTAATCCTATGATTAAACACTGCTGAAGCAGAGTTTATGCAACATTTCCCATGCAGTAAAGTAAACAAAAAAACTTCCTCTTGTTTCCTTTTAGACTGTTAGCATGACTCATTATGTACAGCCTCTTAGTTGTGCTGGCTATAGCTCACATGTCCCATCCTACTGTGAACACAGTCTTTGTATATTTTTCACTTTTTCATTGAGTTTATAATTTGGTGGCCATAATATATCTTGATTTGGTTAGGTACACTGACTTATTGACTGCTACATTGACCAACCATAGGATGATAACAGAAAAATATGAAATTTTCTCTTTTTTTTTTTGCTATTCTTCCACATTTACTCTGCTTCATCTGGAGTGCCAGTTTTGATCACAGCTGATTTAGAGGCAGAAAAATGAAATGTAAAGTGGGCTGAGCCATTGAGATGGACAGACGCAGGATCTAGCACAGGGGTCGGCAACCTTCAGCATTAAAAGAGCCATTTGGGCATGCTTCCCACCATATGAAATCCACCAGGAGCCGCAAAACCAGTTGATCTCTAAAATAGAGAAAACACCGCAAATAAAATTTCATTACACTAACAGGACGTTGTAGACAAACATACGTTGTCTGTAAACATATCATTCATATGTTCAGTATCAACATATTTGCGACTTGTCATTTACGCTGATTGTGAAAACGTATTTCTGAATGCAGTTTAGTTGTATATGAACATCATTTTTAGGAGACTGAGGACAGCAGAGTTCACATATTTGCATCATAGCACTATTTGCTCAATATCACTTAACACCTTTTGATTCATCGTTGATTTTAGTGCGCTGGAGCCGAATTAATGCTTTGTCAGCCGTGGAAGCAAATGACTCTGTCCATGAACCATGAAATGTTCTGTTTTTCATCAGAAACTGTTCTTTTTTTGGATTTATCCTTGGTTAGTTTACCGGTTTAAAGTTTAAAACAAGTCACTTGCCGGCGGCGACAGGTGACGCACAGGTGATGCACAGGTGACAACCACTACAGTGCTGTGACGCGAATTTTGATTGTTGATCCTTTTCAGGAGTACAGCTTTCAACATCTGATAGCCGCTTTCGTGACTGTACGCTTTAAGTGTCATAACAAGCTGTAATAACAGACGGCAACAAAAAAACGGAATTTAAATTTTACACATTACTGAATAAGATAAAATGTACATGTATACAAAATGTAGAAGGTTCCATATGAAGTCTGAACTATGACACACGTGACAGCGACAAGTGTGTGAATGTGAGCAACTTTAGTTTTCATAGCGCTGCTGTGAACGCATGCTTTGTGTTACATAATGACCCGATTATCGTTGAAAAGAGCCGAATCTCCACGGTCAGAAACAGATGGATTGTTTTTTTTTATCGCGCAAATGGTGAAAGAGTTACGGTGATTTAAAAACGCTGAGAAGACATGTCGATAGCGACAGGTTCGGTTTGAAAGGGTTAAATAAATAAATAATTAAAATTTGTTAAATTGCCATGTATACACCTTTTTTCCAAGCCAACGGGCAGGAGCCACAGCAGATGGATGAAAGAGCCGCATGCTGCTCCAGAGCCGCGGGTTGCCGACCCCTGATCTAGCAGAATGATTTCTATTGAAGGGGTGGCAGTGAGTGTGGTTTGGGGTTATTAGAAAAAACTGAAAATGAAATGAGAACTGTAGTAATATTCAAATAGAGACCAGTCCCCATGTGAACGCACAGTTTTTTCTGTCAATTGTGGGGAATATGTATATTTCTCAGCTCTTAAGGAAACTAGACAGTGCCACCAGATGCTTTTGTAAAGCTGAGGATCATATGCATCTGGTGTATTGTCCTCATAACAATCAGAGGCTTGATTTGTATTTTTAGCTCCTCGCATGAGGAATTTGCATTTATGTTACATAAATAAATACATATGTACAGTATATACATACAGTGCTGTGAAATAGTATTTGCCCCCTTCCTGATTTTTTTGTTTTGCATATTTGTCACACACGTCACACAGACAAAGATAACCCAAATAAACACAAAATGCAATTTTTTAAGTGATGATTTTATTTATTAAGGAAAAAAAATCTATCCAATCCTACGTGGCCCTGTGTGACAAATTAATTGCCCCCCTTGCTAAATCATGAAGTAACTGTCGTTATTTTTTGGACAGCTGAGTTCAATTTCACTAGCCACACCCAGGCCTGATTACTACCAGACCTGTTGAATCAACAGATCACCTAAATAGAACCTGTCAGACAAAGTGTAGTATAGGCCTAAAGATCCCAAAAAGGAAGACATCATGCCATGATCTAAAGAAATTCAAGAACAGATGAGTAAGAAAGTAATTGACATCTATCTATCAGTCTGGAAAAGGTTCCAGAGCTATTTCTTTTTGGAACATATTCTGTGGACAGACAAAACAAATGTTTCTTTTTGGATTTACATATGGCATAAAACTAAAACAGCATTTCATAAAAAGAACATTATAACAAAAGTCAAACATGGTGGTGCTAGTGTGATGGTCTGGGACTGCTTTGCTGCTTCAGGACCTGGATGACTTGCTGTGATTGATGGAACCATGGATTCTGCTCTTTACAAGAAAATCCTGAAGGAAGAGCTCTGACCATCAGTTCGTGACCTAAAGCTGAAGTGCACTTGGGTTCTGCAGCAGGACAAGTCCACCTCTGAATGTCTTAAAAAAACAAAATTAAAAGTGGCTGAATTAAAACAATTCTGCAAAGAAGAGTGGGCCAAAATTCCTCCACAGCTATGTTAAAGACTCAGTGCCAGTTATCGTAAACTGCTGCTAAGGGTGGCCCCAACAGTTATTAGGTTTAGGAGGCAATTACTTTCTCACATAGGGTCATGTAAGTTTGGATAGTTTTGTCGTCCTTAATAAATAAAGTCATCACTTAAAAACAGAATTTGGTGTTTACTTGGCTTATCTTTGTCTAATATTTAAATTTGTTTGATGATCTGATCATTTAAGTGTGACAAATGTGCAAAAGCATAAAAAAATCAGGAAGGGGGCAAGTACTTTTTCACAGCTGAGTGAAACATCAGCACCAATAAAGTATACTTTATTATATTCAGTATTTGAACAAATTACACATTTTTAAATATTGCATGTGATTATTTTATTTATTTTACATTAGAAACAGAAAGGATATTTGTCTTTTTTTTTCTAGAAAAGACCTTGAATCCTGCATTCTCTCATATAATTCAGCTGAAGACTGAGTAACAAACCATGTATGTCAATTTCTGGGGAGTGAAAACCCATTCGTGCATTTCTGTCACAAAGGGGAAAACAAACCATAAGGATAAATACAGTTTTATTTACTACCTCAAAAGCTCTCCTTCTGAGCGTAAGTGGAACATTTGTTTTCAACACACACACTAAGGAGTAAGTTTAGTAAGTAAGGATTATGACACTTAGTATATTTTTGTCTTGGCAATAACTGTTGCAGGATATTGAAATTGTGTTTTACAGTATTTTAACTCATCACTATGCAGCAAATTAACAGATTAAGACATTAAGCTAGTTAACTTAGCTCTTAGCTAAGATATGTGATAACGTATGTAAACAGCCTGAATGTACCCATGAATGGTTTACTAGATACTGGTGCTGTTGTGAAAATGGTTGGGATGGCAAAGCTTCTGGGTGTCATGTTACGTTAATGTGTACTGTAATAACAGCTGAGAAAAGGCATTGTTAATTATATACAATTAGTCATAAATGTAAAACACATTATTAGTTTACAAGGATGTATAAGTCCTCAAATGTATTTTTTGCTGCTAAATCCTGATTCTCTCAATGGACCCTTTTTTGGGGGGAACTATTTAAAGCTACTATTTTAAGAGTAAATTAACACCCTCTGGACACTGTTTTTTCTGACCTCCAGCAGTTTAAGTTCTGTGGTCAGAGGTAAAACAAGCTTAATACCCGGAACCAGTAAGAGAGCAGTAAAACATTGGTTTTCAGCCAGGAGTTAAGTTACTCTAACCCTTTCAAAACAAACCAGTCACCATAACTCTTTCACCGTTTGTGCGATCAAAAAAAATCCATCCATCTCTGAAAGCGGAGATTCTGCCCTTTTCAGCGATGTTCGGGTCATTATGTAATACAAAGCATGTGTTTACAGCAGCGCTATGAAAACGAACATAAGTTGGCTCACGTTCGCAGACTTCTTGCTGTCGCGTGTTATAGTTCAGACTTCCTTTTGAACCCTCTAAATTTTGTACACCAAAACAACTATCAGATGTTGAAAAAAGTAGTACTCCTGAAAAGGGGACACAAGCACATACTCACAGCAGATTTTCATAGACACTTCTACAATCATCTGTCAGATCTGATATGACTAACATTATACATTATAGCAGTGATCCTTAAAGTGTGGGGCCCCACCAGTGGGGCGCGAAATGGGGCAAATTTAAATTTTAATGTAAATTTTTTATAATGTGAAAATTAGAATATTTATACATCCCTGATGCAGCACATGAGGACAGCGCATGGAAAAGCATGTATAAAATAATTTACTGTTAAATTCTGATCGATCCTGACTTTATCAGGGACAATTAACAATGAATAATCTTATGAATCAATCAATCTTATGTTTTTTTTTTTGTTTTTTTTTTTAACTGAGCAGTGTCTAAAATTCACAGGAAATAATTCTACATACAGCTGGAAGTTACAAACTAGGGCTGGGCTTTATAACTATACCTGTTTATACCGATATAATTTTACATGCGGTATAGAATTTTATAATCCCGTTTATACCGTGCTCGCGTTTAGATCTTTACAACTGAGAGCAGAGTCTTTCATCAGGCTCTCTCTGTCTTTCACACACACCCCTACACCTACCCACCTCTCCCACTGCGCATGCGGCCACAGCCAGTCGGCTCTACTATCATTCAAGTCAGCAGCGTAGAAGAACCACAGTCTCCAGTTTCTGATGACCACATGTAATAGCTGATACACACAGAGAAACTACAGCTGAATTGCTAAGGAAAAACTCCACTATTTCCCATCAACTCATCTAAGTACTTTGTAGTTGCAGTTGCTTTAAGTTGGTAAGAACTCGGATGTAATTGTATATTTCCTAGGAAATTATCCAACCCATTCGTAGAATCACCTGCTCTAATACTTATCAGTTAAAGTAATTCACTCAGCTCCCCACTCAAAACTGTGATTTGTTAGTTCATTAGTTTGTCAGTTGCCTCAGTTAGCTACACTTCAGTCACATTGCAGTTAGAAAATAGTTTATCTCGTAGTCACTGGTATTGTTACTAATCTGATTGCACCTGGGGCCCTAAAAAATAATCCATAAACACAACTCTGTCAGTCTTAGAGACTTTACCCAATAACTATCTATCAGTTATATATATAGTTGTGCTTTGGCAGACAAATTAAATATAAAAGCTGCTATTACTATATGTCTGCATATCTGACAGCACAGCAGGAGATACAGTATCACGGCATTACCTTTAGCTATTTAGGCAGAGTGTGTCTGCTGTGAGTAGCTATTTTTTCATGGTCACTGTGAAAGTTCAGACTCCTCACAGTGTTGTGATTGGTCTTAATCTTCATTAAGACAGATGGGGCATTGGTCTGACCTACTGAGCCCAGAGTACAGAGCATATGAGAGGGTTTACTCAAGCACCCACTGAGTAATTAATAAAGCTTTCTTTTTTTCTCTAACCTTTTTCAACTCAGCCCAAATAGAGCAAAGGGATGGACAAAGAAATTTAAATGTTAAGTGCATCTTTATATCCATGTAATTTCTAATTACCTTTACTTTTTCATTGTGCTTGCAGTAAACAGTGGTTAATGAATGGGGATTAGTAGGTGAGCCATCATGGCAATATTTACCCCTAACCTCTCAAGTCTTACCTTAGAGGTGATGTGGCATGTTGCTATTACTGCTCAAGTGGGGAGCCAGCTAGTTGGTAGTCCTTTGAAAAATGGGTTCTCCTTGAGTTTTCCTGACATGCCACTGTGCTATTAGTTTTTACAGTCACAACTACCACGTTGTTTCAGAGCCACATCCAGGAATAAACTACTATGCCTTCCATTATGTCTGCACTCCTTTCTTTCTGTGGCTGGGTATATATGTCTGTCACCCGAGTGCAAGAAGTGAGGCTTTAGCATCTGCCTGTTTCATGTGCTGTGCTCAGCTGAGCTGTGGGACGCTATACCCCACTTCCCCCTCACTACAAGATCATGCAATCCTCTGTAATGCAAGTAGCTGAATCACTGTGTGTGTAACATAAAGATCTCTCTCTATAAAAGGATAACAGAGGCAAGTTTGTATGCATTGTTAAGAGTTAGTGTGTGATTAACAGAACTGTGATGTTTTTTTTAAATTTATTTTTATCTTCTTGCTATGGAGCCAGTAGGCATCTGCCAGATATGGCACTATCAGTACTTTTACTTGCTGACATTTTGGCTGCAGCTAAACTGTGAAGGCCACTGTCACAGACATTTAGAGATTGTTTCTCAGAGTGAGGGAGGCATGTTCTGTCTGTGACAAAATTTTATGGGTAACACATACTCTGTAAACCTGGATAGGTCAGTTAATCATCGCTTCTTCTCAAGCAGTGTTGCAGTCACTATGAATCTCAGAAGACTGACTGACAGGTAGTTGTTGTCCTTGTGCTTCACTGTTTCTTGTTTATCTTTCTTTCTTTTTTGTTTTGTTGGAATGCAGACATAGTGACTACCACGTCCAACAGTGATTCTCTCTTGTAGACATAATGCTTGAAGATTGGTAAAACTGTCTCTGTGAATAGTAGTAGTATTTTTAATTACCTGCTCAGGGTTTTTTTTAACATACATAACATAATTTTTACAAAATAAAAATAAAGGTGTACTGGCATCATACAGCAAAAAATTAAAGTTTTAACTAGGGCTGCATGATGAATCTAATTGCAATTGCGATGTCAGTCTGTGTGATTACATGAACACAAAATGCTGCGATTTAAATGATTAGTACATGGATTGAAGCGATGATCTCTTATCTTTCATTTACTCGAAGTTTACCAGCTGACTAACGTGAGACTGGCTGCTCAGTTTGTTAGCTTAAAAACAGTTGTGTAACATATTTTCTGTAACCAATTAACCCTACCAATGGTCAGGTGAAGCCTGTGTCCACTTATTTAGCTCGACTGTTCTGATAATGTTGGTGCCGCTGTCAGACCTGACGCTGCTCACACAGTCTCTCTCACTCCTGAGGATATCGACAGGACAAAACCTGTTTGCTCTCCGGTCAAATAGGACGTTTGCAAGCGGCTTTTCAGTTCAGACTCCTCATCAACATATTTCACAGTTAAACTAACATATGGTTCAGTCATCCTGTTTCACTACAGTGTGCAGCACAGATCACATCAACAGCGGCCCAGGTTGACTTGGGTGACGGTGAACTGGTAGATAAAAAATAACAAGCTGAATAAAACTAAACATAATAACACATGTATGTGTGTGTCACTCCCAGTGGTGTAGTCCAGGGTATACACAGGTACATGGTGTGTGTCTACTTGTTCAGTCAGACTGAAAATAAAACAGATCTGAAAATGTGTAAATTCTTCTACAGATTGAAGTAAACTATGTGTTTACTGTATTTTTGCAAGCAAGTGCCTTTTATCGTATTGCAATCACATATCACAATATTGATCTCAATAATGGCAATATGACTTATTTCCCAAATCGTGCAGCCCTAGTTTTAGCTTTCGAATAAGTAATCCAAGTTTATTGGTTTATCCAATTATATCACAACTCAGCACAAAAATTTGTTCCCCTTACAAAACATTTTCCACATTACTCCTTGTAAGTCACTTTGGATAAAAGCGTCTGCCAAGTAAAGTAAAGTAAAGTAAAGTAAATTACCAGACACCAGTATTGTTAGTTGTTCCTATTTTTGTGATGATTTTGAAAAAATATGTTGTTCAGAAACTTGCCAAGATGTCATTATCTTCTTATTTACTGGAGTCTCAGGTATAGTGAAACAGACAGACTTCCAGAAACATTGATTTTGCCTATCTCCTGAACACATCAAATGAGATTAGTGGAAGACTGCTGGTGTGCCTTTGCTGATGACCCCCAGTTTGTGTCCTCTTTTAAACTGGACACTGCTGTGAAATGACCATCCGTAGGATGTGCTCTTGCTTGTTTGACAGCTTCCACCTGGAAGATCATAACTGCTGATTGTCATTAGACTAGCTAATCACACACTGCAACCTGCATATTGTGACCTCTGTGTCAGTTTACCTGCAGTTTGACTGTCAGCAGCGTTGTCATTCCAGCTGTTTTGACATAAAATAATGGTCCCTTGTTAATTAAAAAATGTTTGATGGTTTCTGCATTAGTATTTGTATTTCAAGGCCATCACTATTTCATTAGACAATTACCATGACGGACTTATATGTGTGAGTGTTTTCACAGGCCATAATCCATTTCTCATTGTACAACTTTGAATTCATTTACAACCAAATTATACAAACTGTCAGCATTGTTATACTTACTGTACTTACTAGATTTAGACAGATGTCTGAAATGACAGAATTCAGATAGTCCATGTCAGGCACAATCTCAATTACTGGAACCAAACCCACTCACTCTCTGTGAATCCTCCAGACAGTTACTTGCTATATTCACACATATGCTCAACTGGACATTACACAGACTTTGTTACAGGTGAGCTGTCTGGGTGAAGTTTATTGTCTGGACCATATGTGTATTCACATACAGAACCTCAGTTTAATGTCTAGATAAGGTTAGCATTCCAGTACATGTCTGATGTTTGTAGATGAGTCATTGACACTAGTGATGGAGTGGTTATAGAGAGGTAAAAATGACAGCAAAGAGATTCAAGAGATCACAACACATCATCAGGGACTGCCATCATCCAGGTCACACCCTCCTCAGACCAAAACAATCACTATATAGCCTGAGATGCAACAGTTTGATCACACAAACAACACACTTCCACATCAGTTTCTTTCCTGCCACAGTCAGACTGATGGCAAAACAAAATGAAGACTAACCAAAAATACACACAAAATCTACCTAATCTAGAAGTGCAATATATATCAATAACATGCAATATTTATTCTATAGTCACTTAATTGCAATATGTGAATTACTGTTCTTATATTATATTTGAAATATTATCTGTTATTTTATTCTTCTTTCTTGTGGTCTTGTTTGGTTATGTGACTTTGGCCTCAACTCTAAGCTCTTTATTCCTATGTACTCAGGCTAAGTGTATGTGTACAAATGGCAAATGAAGATCTTCTCTTATCTTAACTAAATACCCTTTAGCCAGGATGACCACTGGTTGACAGACAGCCTCATCAACATAAATCACCGAGTTCACTTGATAATAACTGAGAGGCAGAGACCCAGTGTGATTAGGAAATTAGAATAATTGTTTGCCTGCTTGAACTTGCACTAAAAGCTTCATTTGACATGCAGTTTGCTCACATGGTTTAATGGTTTTAACTCCAGGGGAACTCAAAGGAGAAGAAGAAAGAAACGCCTTAAGAGCAATTTGTCATTTTGGAGTAGAGGGAGATGTTGCTTTTTTGAAGCAGGGCGACTAAAAATATAATTCTTAATACAATCAAATAGAAATGTTGTTCTCAGTAAAGTTGTGTTGGAAAACTGAGCACAGTTCACATGAAAAATAGTAAACATATGACAAATGACATTTTAAACCAAATCTATTTTTTTGTTTATTGTTCCAGAGGGTCAAAGGAAAAGTTCCAATATTCCCATTCCATCACTTGATACAATGAAATATTGGAGACTGTCTAGTGTGTTGTGCCAAGACCCGTTTCCCACCCAAAACCACCCCCACCCTAATGCTTCTGTGCAGCTTACTGTGGATCCATTGCCAGAGAGCCTGGGAACTGCTCCAACTACCATTACCTGGGCAGGCGAGGAGCCTTGTTGGCCTTATTATGCTACTGTACTGTATGATTTATGTCTCTGTCTGTCTGTATCTCCTACATTAATAAACATTTGGGCACACGCTCATAATTTAACTTACACTGTTTTGAATACAAGCAGTATCATACCTTTATTATCTCGAGCTTCACTGCTGACCACTGCATCACTGGGGGTCGTATTACTTTAGATTACATAGTTCTGGTGATTGCCTTTTCAGGCCCGATGCACTACTCATCATACAGCATGGACATTCATTTGTGCAAAGACATGCGACCTTCAGCTGGTACTTTACGGGGCTTGAAAAAAGAAGAAAAATGCAAAAAGAAAAGAAAACAACAACCAGATCTATCATGCTGTTTTGTGGTGTAGTGTATCCTCGTAACAAAACCTTGATGCTGACAAAGGACACAGTCGCTTTCTCAGTTGTTTCCAGATCTGTTGTGGCAGGTGTGTGTGTGTCTGACGAAGAAATAGAAAATGGAAAAAAAAAAAAGTCTTGCACTGGATTGAAACTTCTGCAAACAAGCATAATTATGTCTGCTAATTTTGTCACACATCAAGGCACAAAAAAATAGAGAAAGAAAAGAAAACAGGAAAAGCAATAAGATGTTGAGAAGTGCCAACCAAGCCAACTCTGTCTCTTAAAAATTACCTTCCTGTGCAACTAAACTGGAAACATGATTGTGTTTTTGTGTGGAGCATAATACATTTCTTTATATATTATTTTTTAAATCAGTCCCAGCCGAATAAATGTTGAGATGTTCTTGAACAAGACGCCGAAACCCTGTATTAGTGCTGATACGTACTGTCTGGCAGCTACCCAAACAGTTTCCTCAAGAGGATTAATAAAGTATAAATTATTATTATTATTAAGTGGCTTAAAATTTGATCTAATACATTAGCACACATTTTTTCCTCTAACCTTAACCAAGCGCTATAAGCGCTTAAACACCGTTTGACAGTAATAATAAGTTTGACCGACTACAAACAAACTCAATTTTTATATTACAAGTTCAGATATATTTCATAACAATATATACATGCAAAAATATGTTGTTGGGGAACATCTTCCTAATATTCATTTGTGACTTGCTACTTACGTTATTTGTCAACATACCCTTATAATAATAATAATAGATAATGTAATGCGGTTGCATTACGTTCCTTACAAAAATGTATTTGCATTTGCTGTTTAGTGAAATTGAAACTTCACTTTTAGGTTTGACCTATAAACATAATAGCTTGTAGGGACAGTGCTAATGAAGAGGGAATTTTGCTGGCTTGAGTGGTGTAAACATTCAAAAAACATGAATTTAAAAGTGAGTTTTAGGTATATTTTATATGAGAATTGCCTACAGAGAACTAAATGTTTTAATACTATGTAAATATGTTTATTATGCTGAAAGTTATTATTTCTTTTCCCTAATCAAGTTGATTATATTCAAAACCTCTCGCTACCTCCCCTTAGGTATAGCCTACATGAGGCAGGTCACATTCAGCCGATATAATTAAACCAGCAGGATACAAGTTCAATCATTAATCAAGATGCCCTGACCACTGGCAGTTGTCTCGCAGAAAACTTCTCTGTATGATTTGCATGGGTGCTTCTTGTTTCTGTTGATTTATCAGTCTCTTCTCACTCCCCTCTTTCACATTAATATGTTCAGGTACTGTCCATTCATGTGCTGTATAATTGCTCTCACAACAATGGCACACTCACAACATCTGGAGAATTAAGTTGGGTTGTGAATATGTCCCTGTTGGTAGTTGGGACTGCTTTGGTCTTTGTCCAGAGTGCAGTTCTTATTAACATATGTATAGTAATTCTAGTCTTGCTTTTGTTTCTATTAAATTTCAACAAGCATGTGTCTGTTCCCATGTTTTATTGGGGATACAGGAGTTGTAGATTTATTGTGAAAATGCATCCAAACTATTTGTAGTGAGCTCAAAACAACATGCATTCACTAATTTATACTATAGTGTGCTTTTAGCTTGATATTCTGCTGGTTACAATTTAGACATAAACGTTTATTTAAAAACAAAACAAAAACAAAAAAAAAAACTTTAGACAGTTGTTTTTCCAGGGTCAATCTCCGAACAGTATGGAGATCAACATAATTGAGATTACATTTTTGACATGACAAAAACTCTTTTTTTGTGTCAAGACTTTAATTACCTTGGTGTTACCATGTAAAGACTTGAGCACAAACCTTTTTATAACCACATTTTATACTAATATGAATGTACCTTTTAAAATAGCTTTTAATTTAAGCTTTTCTTCTTTACCTGTAGTGACATCGAGTATCCTCCATGCAATAAGCTTGTCTATTTTTGAACTGTGTAACAGTGGAAGGTCACCAAAGTCACCAAAATAACAAAATGTTAAGCTTCATAAAGCGGAGTGACTGTGGTGTTTGTACAGATGACAGAAGGTAGTTAGCTGGTAGTTAATGGTTCAGGTTTTAGACTACAATGTTTGATTGCACTCTAGTTGTGATGGCTTTTTTGTGATTAGATATACATAAATAGATATACATTAATTATATGTTTGTTTGGATTAATAACAATCTTATCTACTAAAAATATAATGATAATAATCCTCTCTGTTGTAGAGCTATGATTGTATAGTTACAACTATACAACTATAGCTGTCCATTGAACTGCTCTTGTGTTAAAGTGTTTTTTTTTTTTTTTTACTGTGGCTATTGACCCACAAACCTTATTGAAATGACATAACTGTGGACCAGCTATGCATTTTCATAAACATGTTTTCTTCTTTACTTAGCTTTATATTCAACACAATTTAGTAAATGGTGTCCTCTAAAGATCAAATCTATTAAGCTCTATTTGCTCTTACTGTATCTTTCTGTTTTGCTTACAAAAGATTCAGCACTACCTAAGGTCACTAGTTTAGTACCTAGTTTAGCTCACCATGCAGTATGAAAAATTGTTACATTAAATGCTTACCCTTGAAATTCTCAGTATACCCCTTGTGCTCTGTCAAAATATGTAAAAGCACTTGTACATGGAATACTATTTTTTAATGTGATGTGGTACAGTGATATTTTGGGGAGAGAGAAAAAAAAACAATAGTTTTACTTTATACCATTAAAACATCAGCAAGTTTAGTCATTTTCTGAAAGGAAATGACTAAAGACTAAAGTGGAATAATTACAACAGATCAAACAATTTACAAAATTATTGGAGTGTACTCATAGGTACACTCAGTTCTTGCTGTCTATCGTATACTGCTTCGACTGCTATTATAGCAAAACATTTAGCTGAATTTTGTGGAAAATCTGCACATGCTATCATATACATCGTTCTAGCCAAGCATATAAAGCATCAGCCATATCCACATGTATGCACAGCTGGCTAGTTGTTAATAGCATAACCTTCTGATTGTCAGTTTTGAAATATTATGAAAATTGGGCAACGCAGATGCCCTAATAATTGAAGACGAGGCTTGGAGAGGTATAGGTAAACAGTGGTGGACACGTTAGAATGCAGAACTCAGCATAGGACATTAACAGATATGACTGGACAATTATCAAAATTATGGTGGAAGATTTTCTGAACTACTGTAAGGCTACTTTAAGCCAAAAATTTGAATTACCTTTACATGTTAATGTATGTAAATCACATGGACCTACTCATGATTTTTCAATATTTCTAATTGACAATTAGTGGTTTTAAAATATGTGTATGAATCCGCTCTTATTTATTTCACCCACACAAACTGGCCTTTCCATGGCTGTTTTACTTCCCTTCCACTGTGTGACAATAGAAGGGCACTCTTCATTAGGTTGATCAATCAGGGAGTGGGTTATGACTAAATCCCCTTCTGGGCCAGTGTCGGCAGAGCTTTGTCAAACAGCGTAATAGTCACAACCAAACAGCCATGAACCCTGGAATAGGGCCACCAGAGGCAATACAGTAGTATGTCCAAGACTTTGTTGAACTTCTCTCTTAGACAAAATAGTTGTCATCAAATATTGGAAAGTTCTTGAAGGCATATTTGACATAGGCTGATGTGACATGTGCCCTGTCTCACTGGTTGATGCCCCAAAGTGGGGTCAAACTAATAACCTCACCCTTTGTAGGGAAAGCATAAGGTTGCCTCTGGCTTTGATACACTGTCAAAATCTAACATTACATACACATAAAATTATAGGCTTGAAGCTAGGCCTAGAATTGAAGAAGAAAAAAAAGTCTTTCATCAGCCAGCATACAGTAAAGCATCAACACAGAGCAGTTAAATAGGTTTTTCCTTGGAGGTGACACTTGTCATGAAATGCAACCAGTATCATTTTGTTGGAGTAGATTTCATTTAGTTGCACAGTGCATTAGATTGCAAAAGCAAAGAGTAAATTTGATCTAGCGTTATGCAAATTTCCTTAAGGAATTTTCAAATAATTAATTGACCTGCTCCAGTCACATTTTAAGGCATATATAAATACTTTGCTGTGAAAAACATAATGTCTGACAGTTTTTTTTCCACAAAAAAAGTTCAGTAAACCCCTGAAAAAGGCAAGGAACAAGGTCTGGCCTTTCTCCTTCATTTTAAATTCCAGGATCTATGAATATTCAATATTTGCAAATGAAACCTCAAGGTACAATAAACTGCGCATGACAATACAATAGCTGCAAAAATATTGGAGATATTCAGCTGTATAAGTTTGAGCCTCAGTTGGAACAACACTAAGATGAGGAGTGCATTGTTCATCAAAACAACATCCCACCCAACATCCTACTTTTAATACAATTGTATTTACACCAGACTCCATTTAAAAAAAGCTAATTTTAGCAAGTGAATATTATGAAAACATAATATAGCCACTCAGAAATATTTTTATTTTTGAATGGATATATTATGTTTATACAGTATGCCTAATATACAGTATAAGGAAACTTTGAGTTTCCAAAGCTTTGATTATAACAGTTTAACCCTATGAAACACATTGAGTGAACTGACTCTATCAATCATGTTTGTGAGCTTCTTGTGGGATAACTTTTCCCAATTACCTTGAAAACCTCCCAGCCTTTGTGAAACCAGCATTTGATACTCTTTGTACTCTGTCTGTTCTCAACATGCAGTGATAATTGCAACTTGACATCCTGTGTGGAATAACAACTGAGCAGGGTCCTTAGGGAATATGCTGTTTCTCTTCATGCTTCCTTTCTTCCTTGCATCTTCCCATGTCTTCCCAAGTTGTGCAGTGTATTGATCTTTGAGCTCCGTTTTTTTTGTCTTTTTAAAGCTCTTTTGTTAGATGTCAACATAAGGATAGCCATTCTACAACAAGGGGACACAAACAAAGAATGTTTTTTTATTTTAAATACAAATGGTCTCAACTTAATCCCAACCGCAAATTGGGAATTTAGAAAAAAGTGTGAGTATGTTGTCTTATATGAAGATTTATTGCCTTCACTCAAAATATTCTTGTGATTCTGATTCTGACTTAGTGTCCTATGATTAGCTGCCATCTCACAGACACAGGATGTTTGCACTTTACAACATAATTGGGTGAGAAGAGTATATCATTTTTTAATATGGAAAAGCAATGCCATTTGTGAGAAAAACAAAATGAAAGGAAGTAGCTTTTACTTTTAAAATGATATGATCATGATGTCACTGTTTGAATTAATGTTAATGTTCTTTTAATTCCTTAGTTTACGCATTTGAGCACATTGATGAGTGATGTAAATTGAACTGATTGCTCAGTTTTTTAAATTTTCTTTTGTTGTTTTTGTTTTAGCAACAAGGTACTATAGACAGAGCATCAGACGGTAATAAGGCAAACTGTCAAACTGAATTTCTTACTGAAATTAGCATCTTAGACTTAAAACCAAATATGCAATAGCAACAAGGCGCTACAGGCAGTGCATCAGATGGTCATAAGGCAAATCGTCAAACTGCATTTCTTGCTGAAATTAGCAGCTTAGACTTAAAACCAAATATGTTTCTTTTGTCTCTTAATTAGAGTCAGTTAAGGATATTGTAAATGTTTCACTTATATAATAGATGTGGACCACTTTGCATAAAACTGAAAGCTTTAAAACCAAAAAAAAATTGCCTTCCAAAAGCTTAAAAACTGTACACTTGTAGCCTTTGTACTAATGATAGAACATGAACAAATATGATTGGACAACTATGAAATGGTGATGGGGAAAGAACTTCTGAAGACTAAATTAAGTTGAAATGTTTTTTTTTCTTTTACTCCTAATACTGCTATAACAGAATTACTTTTTTGTATTTCCTAAACTGCAGATGAAAAGTAGGTTATACTCTATGCAGTCTTTGCTCTCTCTTACCACACGTTATTATGCATCATTTGACAGTCTGTCACTCTGCCCCAGGATTAGAGTGGCTGAGGAGAGGCGAAACTCTGCACCTTTACTCCATACTTTTACTCAACACATACCAGATTTTTCATGCAAAATATGCCATAGAGTCACAATTTAAGGCCTTTTCCCATCAGAGTTACTAGTGAACATATATTTACAGATTACATTGTACAGAAATGCAACTTAGGAACCTTATGATAGAATGACTAAACTTCAGCTGCTATTAGCTAAATGTTCCCTAGTGAATACAGAGATAGAAAGGGCATATAATAAAGCACTATTTGCAGCAAATTGAAAGGCACATGTTGTTATGCTTCCGTAATTGGTTTTGCTATTTACTGGTTAATGTGTTTTCCTATATATGTGAATTGAACAAAACAAGATAAGGCAACATTAAAATAAATGACTTTATTACAGCAATATTCACATTATTGCTGGCTGGGGAGATAAACACATATCATATGTATTTAAACTAAGTTATATTGTGTGCTTATGTATACATTACCCTGTGAGTTAGAATCATAAGCATTATGCCTCTAGATACAGAATCTAGAGTAGAATCTGGGCGAGGTGGAGATAATAATACCTAACAATGTTTTACAATTCATATAAATATACAGCATACCTACCTTCCACTGCCATCTGCTTTTGTTCATTTCTTGTTTCCCTGAGTAATGTCACAGTGTGAAGGATCATCATACCTGCTTACAAAATAAACTTATTACTTTGTTTCAGTTGTTTGTTTGTTTGTTTGTTTTGTTATCAGTGTGAGCTTTTGTTCACTTGCAATAACAATGTAAATGAATCTACCTATATAACATTTTTATATATATTCTTCAAAAAATCTACACTATGCTTTCTGAATTCATCATGCACATGGCAGAACAACTCTCCAGGCATCTGAAACTCAGTTCAGAGTCCAACATGACTTTGGCTCTTAAAATCATCATGTCACAAACTGCTGTATGGACATAACTACAAATACAGTTATTTTCCCACTGCAGACAACGGTGTAGCCTAAGGTACGTTGAATAGGGAGTGTCCCTGTGGTTTCACATTGTACATAAGAGGTTCATAACAACAGAAACATGAGTTTCTCTGCTGAGTGTTTTATAACCAATGTTTTTATGGATGGGGTATCACTATAAATGTCTTATTCCCAAGTAAAGCTAAACTTCTTTAGGTTTTGCGTGTCTTAGTCATGGTAGCGGATTGTTTTTGTATCAGTTTATCCACATACAGTACTGCAATTTGCATATATTTTAATACAAACCTTATTAAATACTTGGCTGTTGTTTGCCAATATTTCAAAACCAGATGGAAACATTTATTTATTTTTTTATGAAATACTCCATTATGAATTTACATGCACTTCTAAGATAGATGTTCTAATTTGTTATTGTAATTTCTTGCATGGAATAAAGTCATTCAGCTGTAGGTGTCTAAGATGCTTTTGAGTTTGACTTCCAATTTCTCCTTGAAGGGATTTATTATAAGACACTTTAACCTTGAAATTTCACAGTCCAAACTCTTTTGTAAGCAAAGGCCTTCTGGTTCTAAATCTGCATCTTATACTGTGCTGTTTTTTCATGCATGTAATAGTTTAGTTTAAATTTGTTTCAAAATCCATTTTCCCCATATGTTCTATACTTTCCTTTGAAATAAAATACTTTTAACTAGTTATGCAGAAAAGGCACACTCTCCTATTTTTGATACAAGCTTCTCCCCAGTACACTGGGCAGTTGTCAGGCTCCTGCCATGTTTTTATATATAGCCAACTGAGACTTCTACTTTGATCTATTATCAGAAATTATTCCCTATTGGTAAATGCTGCTGCTTGTTCCACTATGATACTGTCACAAAATGCACTGAATCACTTACCACATTTTATCAAAGTCTATGATGAAGTCTGAACTACAACTTGTCAGTGAATACGGTTCCACTGGTTATATTTCAGCCCAGTCAGGCTGTATTATTGTCCTGACCTTCTTTTTGTCTTTTCGCCCAACAGAACAAGATCATTTTGGATCCTTTGACATTCAGTGAGGCTCGTTTCCGACCCTCTTTGGAGGAGCGTTTGGAGAGCATCATCAGTGGTGCAGCTCTAATGGCTGACTCATCATGCACACGTGATGACCGGCGTGAACGCATCGTGGCCGAGTGTAATGCCGTGCGACAGGCCCTGCAAGACTTGTTGAGCGAGTACATGAACAATGTAAGTTTCTTCTCTGATAACTTTCTATACATTGGGTAATTGCAGCTGCACATTTGAGAACAAAAACGCTGCTCATCTTCTTTTTTAACTTTTCTTCTTAAACCTTTTTTACAGTATTACAGTGTATTTTATGTTTTCCTCTATTTTCATGCTACTGTGCTTTCACCACTCATGGAAAAAAAGTGATACCTAAAGATACAGCCTTGTCATGAGGCCTAACTCAGCCACATTTATGTCTTTTTGTTTGACATATAAGGCTCTGTTTTTATGGGTTGTTGAAAGACAAATAGGTAATTTTCTTATTTTCTATTTGCTCTGTTTGATCACTTTTGGTATTTTTCCCAGTGGTGTTTTGCTTGTAGTGCAACAGGATGAAGAGTGAGATGATACAGTAAAAGGTTAGGTGTTTGTAAGTTTTTAAAAATCAGCTCCTTGATGTGCTGAATATACATGTCAGAAGACCAAATCTATCTTCTGGGTTTATTTTGATAATTTTGTAATCCTTTCAGTAAATGCAGAATACTCAGAAATAACAGAAATGCTAAACACCCACATATTATTGCTGAATGACATAGGTCTTTCTTAGTTTTAATGATTTGCACATAGCCTTCTTCTTCTTCTTTTGACTGCTTGCTTTTGGGGTCGCCAAAGCGGATCATTCATCTCCTATTCACTCTGTTCTCTGCATCTTTCACCAGTCTCTGGTATATCCTCCTTCATCACATCCATGAACCTCCTCTTTGGCCTTCTTCTGCTGTTTGGCAACTCCATCCTCTATCCATAGACTAATTTAATGAAATGCACCATTATTAATCACTAGCTAAATAAACTAAAGGCTACCAGCAAAATGGAAAACATATGGTACTTATAATATTAATAACTTTTATTTTGATCACTTTTGATAGCTCACTGTGAGACAAAATGCACTACCCTTTACACAACTGGATGTTTATTTCCTCCACATGTGTGAATTCCATTAGGAAGTAGATTTCCTGCACATGGGTCTGTTGCACCATATTTCTAATACCATGTTTTTTTCAAATTGCAATTCTAAATCCCTTTGACAACAACAGTATTTTCCTCTTTGAAAAGCAGTCTGATCACAGCACCTCTGTGATTGGTACAGCTGCCTACAGGTTATGAGACTAGCTGAGACCATGATTAATCATAACACACATCCAATGTATATCTTACTTCCTCTGTCCTTTTTTGCATAGTGAGCTGCGTGAGCTGTCCCTCCATAAACGAAAATAGAAGTACCACTTAGGTACTCGTTGGCCTTTCACACATGGCAAAGTTCTTTGTGCTAGGTGTACCATTAAACTGGACCCATAAGATTTCTGAAACTTTCAGTGTCAAATCTATTAATTGACTGATTTTATTGTATCATCGTAAAATCTACTGTTTGACTCATTCCTGCAGTTGTCTGCAGAAACATGCACAGCCATGTTTGAGTCACTGCATCAAACAAAGCACTCCTCATTTCTCCCTAAGCTGCATCAGCAAATGATTAGACTGTGTTACGAGATGAGACAAATTACATAGAAATAGAGGAGTATGTGAAATACCTACTGCCTGCCACCGAATGAAGGAGAGCCAAAAGTCAAGAACTGGGATTTATGGTCTGTCCAGACTGCATGTTGGTTGGTCAAATACCATTAGAACCCACACACACCTTTAAAATGTCATACAGTTGAGCAGTGAGGTGAGGACATAAAGTTGCTTCACTCTCAAACAGACTTGTATTGAAAGATGATCGGATTGGCTAACCTTATTAATGATGGATGACACAAACGCTGATTGGAAGGAATAGTGAAGATTGTTTGCATCTTTGATGACAGTTAATCAGCAATAGTAACTCTGCCTGTTCATTCTAGTCTATTTCTCTTGGGTCGACTGCATCTCTCGTTGAAACTTGATATTCACTTGTTAATGTGTAATGTGTATAAGTTAAATTTAATGTTACTGACAGTTGACTTAAATGTAAGTTAAAAGCTGATGTAAAAGTTTTCTTCTCCAAGTGTCAATAGAGAAAGAAAAAGAAAGACAGCCAAATGAGACAGTAGGGAGGGTGAAATCTCTGTACAGTCATTGTTTGATAAAATAAACCAATATTAATAATAATAGAAACAAATATAGAAATACAGTATTTTGCTAAAGATTTGTGAGCATCACCTTTACCACATTTGCACATTTGTCACTTGTATGAGAATTAGCTCAACAAGTGTTAATATTAGGGAAGTGCTGATGATGTTTTTTGGCCCCAGTCCTGAACTGATAATTACTTACCTACACTAAAATTCCATAAAATGACAATATGTTTGCTAATAAATAGAGTCCGAATTTAGTGAATCCTTATGAACTCATAAGAATGTTCATTCTGCTCTGCAGAAGAAAACAAAAACAAAACAAAAAATACTACAGTAAAACAAACATAAATTACAATATTTAACCCTGAATTTTGCAGTGTATTCTGTTTACTGACCAAAATGTAAACTTAGTGGTACTCCAACAGATTTCCCGATTGTATGACCTGCTGCAACTGTGCACTATTGGTTGATCCAGAACAAATTAAGTGCAATTTGTGGCCATTGGGGAATTGGTCTGTTGAGCTGTCTATTGATCCCTACAGTAACAGTTCTCTAATGTTTATACTGAACATTTCCTCCTTACTCTTGAAAAGACTAAAATCGTTCACATCTTTATAAACACTGAGATGCTCTTTCCCCCCTCTTAAGGATTTCAGCATTTTGCTAAAGTAATTGTGCTTCGGTTCATTGGGCCCATGAGTTGTGTTTTAGAGGCTACAGCTGGGAGATTGTTGACAGCCCCTGGCTGTCCTAGCAAAGAACTGAAAGCAGATCACATAGATACAATAAACAAACTGCTTCCACTTTTCTGTTCAGTCTCCCTAGTGAGGGTAAAACAACAACCAGGAGTGAATATGCAGTATATCATTGCCAAGCTTACTTTTAAAGTGAATTATTTAAATTGATTTAAATTGATGCTTAAAGTAACTGTACAACATAAAAAATAAACTGAAGTGAAAAAAATTAAACTGTGTATGACCTTAACTCAAGAAGATTTACTTTAACTTATAGTAGATAGTAATGTCTTTGATTGTAACAGAAATGTTTTATTTTCGTAGAAGTTTGCATTTATCCCTGTGGTTTTTAAAACAGTCTTCGCCTGAGACAGTGTAAACCCTTCAAAATCTATATCATATATGACTTATGGCCAGATGGTCACACAACAAAAAAGGTAGTTGGCAGGGATCAGGCACCAGGGAATCTCTCAATCATCTCATTACTGTAGGTCAACATACAGTATAACAAACCTTTTACTCACAATTTACGACCCTATTTGTCAAATATTAGAGATTACCTAAAACTGGCGGCTGGAAGAAATCAAGGAATTAAGTCATAGATAAGTTTTGATTATGGGACATAACAGTCAGGGACAATTTTTTTTACCCACTTACTGGGAAATGTATTCTGGGTGAAATAAATCCCCCAGTAAATTGCTGCCAGCTGCCAGTCTGACAAAGTTGCTTTTGGCTGTACACTTAAAGGCCTATTGTTCCAAGTTTACTGATGAAATGTAAACATCCAGTTGCATTTATTTTTCCTCCCCCTTCTTCGTTCAGTCACACCCCTTCCCAACACACAAATTTTTATAGGAAGCTTGAACCACAGCACAAGGTTAATCAATGTGGTTGCTGGCAATAAATTAGGTTCAAGTGACAGGAGAATGTCCATACCTGTCTCAGCTGCTGGTGATCTGTGATTGGTGACAGCAGGCCCAGCTCCCTGGCTGGTGCTGAATCATCAGGAGCAGCTGATTTAGTTACGGCAGCTCAGACAGGGCCAATCTATCAATTGATCTGGAGAGTAATGCATTACCATCTTGGGTCAAGGGAGCCTGGGCAGAATATAGCCATAGCCAGAAACCATGGCAGGTGAAAGGGGACAACTCGGCAGGACTGTGAGCAACAGAGAGAAGGATTTAGGGAGTGTGATAGCGAGCGCGCTAATCTCACTGTTGCTTGGATGTGGCACATAAAACTAAACGGGGGTTGTGAGGTAGGATGATCATTAGAGGGAGACTGATGGCCTTCTTGCTCACACAGCTCCTCTGGGAGTTACCATGTCGAATGCTCAAAGCTCAACTGGGGTGACTGATTATGTACTGTGAAATGTTTCTATGTGCTTGTGCTGTTTACATGAGAACATGTCTCCTCATTTCTTTATGTGACATATTTTAATAGAGAAAATGAGGATGTTAGAGCAAAAAATAAAGGAGACACAGTGAGGCCAGACAAAGTTGCTGAACATTGTGCATTGACAGGTGCAGGGAAGGGATCAATAATGAGCCCCCGTGCTAAAGGCCATTACATACTTAAAAATAGAAATGCTGTTTGGACAGTCTGAAAGAAATCAGTGAAAGCTCCCAACCTAGATGTATGTAGGTGGGGGGGCAGCCTAGTGCTACTTTCTAAATTCTGTGTATGAGGATTAGGGCCACCATAAAAATATTATTTGAGTTTTGACTTTAACCTCAGAATTAGTTTAAATAATTCTGATTTTAGTTTAATTTAGATCAGAATTCTGAGAATAAAGTCAGAACTCATATTATTATTTTTATAGTGGCCCTAAACCTCTTTCATATAATCTGCACTGGTGAATTGCAATGCTTGTTACTTCTCCACATTTTCAAGGCACTATCTACTTTTGATATATATATAGTTTTTTAGAGAAAGAAAAAGAAAATGTTTTCCTAATTTTGTGTAGGCATATTCTAGATAAAATTTGTGTGTATAAATGCTAATGAATGAGTATGGCTGTCACCTTGGCTCAGAGGAGAAGCGCCTGGATACATAAACTACACAGAGCCAGCCGTTGCCCACACTCTCTCCTCTTTGTCTAGAAATCTCCACACAAAGAATTTCTGTCTAACAAAACCTGATACTGCCAAGGTATCACCACAAAACACACAACAAGCCTGATGCTGTTCTGAGTATCAGATTATTAGTGTCACTGAAGACTGGGCAAAAAGAAAACTGGGCAGGAAAAAATTGCTATTTATCCTTTTGATGTGCTTGACTGTCACTCTTAACCCTTAGATTGTGATCTCATGCAATGGATTTTTTGAACAAAAAAAAAAACAACACTTAACTGTCTTGGAATATTTTACTGACATGTTAGTGACAGTATATTTGATCAACTGATAAAATAAAATGATTTACAGATTTACTGGCAAGAAAGTATTAAGTGTTGTGGCAAACTAGTCAATTTACCAATGATTCACCCAATACTAAACTGAGGTTCATGTTGATAAGTCAGTCAGCCAGTCTGACAACATGGCACGTGTAAACAGTGTCAGAAACTGTAACTTTGCCACTTTTCCATTTTTATTTTTTTCCCAGTTATCAAGGCCAGCTCATTACATAATCATACTGCAGAGTCCTGTACCAGGTCAGATACCCAAAGGTAAACAATTATTCATATAAAATCGTGGGTGCTGGCATGGGTAAAAAATGACTAAGTGCAAGTGGATAAAAGTGTGGGTAAATGAATTAGGATGAAATAGAAGTGAAAATATTCACATATATCACAGCTTTTCTTTAACCAGCTCAGTTTGATCATGTCTGTAAATGAAAATGCCGCTGACTGACAGCAAGTCAAATGTTGTCATTGTGTAATTTTACATTACATAAATATGTCCTATGTGCTTCTACTTGGTTTCTTAGAAATGATCAAATATCCCCTGGCCAACCATGTCCTGAAAGTTGTGTTCTTATGCAACTAAACTGCAACCTTGATTATATTTTTGTAAAGAATCTAACCATTATGTTGTGATGTAGCATATTTTTGAATGAGTGAAAGAGGAAACAAGTTGCAAGGAGGTGGTTGGAAGTGGATTGAGAGTGTATACTGTGAAGGACTGACAAACCAAAGGCCTGTGTTTGAGTTCAGAGTCCTGTGTGAGGTTGGGTTTAGGCAAGAAAAGCACTTTCATTAGGGTTAGAGAAATGTTGTGTTTAAGTTCAAATTTTAAAGATGTGTGAAGTGACAAGGGGGTTATTCTTAGGTAAGATAATCAGCAGCATGCATTCCCCTTAGCTTTTCACTTGACAGGTTTGTTGAATTTTCTTTGACCCTGTTTATTGTTCCTTCCTTTTTAACACCTTGGCCTTTGCATTTACATTAAGTCACTTAGGACACATTTTTATCCAGAGGGACTTTCAGATGAGGCACACATGCATGAATGGTGTCAGAGCTGCTGTACAAGGTGCTGGCCTTTCCTACCTGCAGCAATTTCGGGTTCAGTGTTTAGCCTAAGGACACTGAGCCCTCAAGCACACCATGTTAACTTGATTTGTTTTTCTAAACCCTGCAGTGGACATTTAGTGGGTATGAAGGTTTGCCCTTAAAATGCATATCAGCATACATTCAGATGTGATAATGAATTAGATAATGTTGTCCAATTTTGTGTTAGCCTGCACCTCGAATTGCAAAGCAAGCAGTAATATATTATGATGTTTAACAAACATACTGTAATTACTGGACTATTGAGCGCACCTGAATATAAGCTGCACCCACTAACTTTAAAAAGATTTTTTTTTTTACGTATATATAGGCCGCACATGTCTAAAAGCCACAGGTGTCCACGTTGTAACCTGAGATATTTACACAGAAAGGTGTTACACAGAAAGATTTTTTAACTTTTAATTACATACTAAAATACGTACCGGTAACATACACAGATACGTACCGTAAATGTTTTTTTCCGAACAGTTCCAAACAAGCTTACGTGCAGCAGCTCTTTTTCCTTCTTCAACAGTCAGATCGATCGCCTTTAACTTGAACGCTGCATCATATTCATTTCTTTGTGTGTTTTCCATGATGAGGGTGTGTGCACGAAGCGCAAAATGACTGATATGAAGAATATAGTGTGAGTGTGTTTGATTTAATTCAAACAGTTTCATTGGTTCACTGTGACCTGTTCAGTAATTTCATTGGTCTGATGTGACGAGGCTAAATGTTTTGGCGGCATGAAGCCCGTAAAAATCCATAAATTAGCCACATCATTGTTTAAACTGCAGTGTTCAAAGTGTGTGAAAAAAGTAGCGGCTTATAGTCCGGAAATTACGGTATGTGTTTCTTCAGAGCTATTTCTGTCATACAGATTTTTCTCAGCACCAAACTATTGTTTTTAATTGACCCCAATATACTACTAAAAACAAAATGAGTTTGTGAATTATCTAAAAAGAATGTGACACACAGTAATCTGTATTTTTTACAGTAATTCTCAGTGCACAAATTTGGCTAGCTAGCTCTTGGAGATAAATTGAGTAAAAACAAATGGCACAGTGGAGTCTAGAATAACTAGTAACTAATATGAAGTATACATCATACCTGTAAAGATTTGTGCCATCACAGCTCTACAGAAGGAGAGGTTCAGCCAGTACCTGGAGCTACTGTGTGATGTTGGCCTGGTATTATTTGTGGCCTCCTGAATCTCTGTGCTCTCCCTCTCTATTTTTCTCTTTGCTGCTTATTGTTTACTCCTTCTGCCCGTCATAATTTCTCTCTCTACTCCTTTGTCCTCACTATTTATTTTCAGTTAGGTAGTTGGTTACAGAAGTGTTGTTTAAATGCAAATAACATTGAACTGAATTTCAATCAATAATTTGTATCTTTCCCTTCATTTGATTTCCTTGGTGCTAGACCTTATAGATTGCCTGATTTCCTTGTTACAACCATGCAGTTCTCGTCACATTAGAATAATTGGACACCTGTTTTGATGCCATCAAGAGTCCATCAAGATCTTCCTTTAATGATTAGTGATCAACTATGCATGGCCATCTTTCTGTTTATCAGTTTTTTCCTTTATTTATTTCTCTCTTTTTTACACTTGTCCTTACATCATGGTCCCTCCAGACTTAGCACTTACACCCCATTAAATGTCCCAGGCCCAGCCATAAATCATTGGTTCCCCACAGCGTCCCATGCCCTGCCTCCCATCTGTCAACACCTAATGCGCCACACGACAAGCTGCAATCCACTGTGTACCAACAAACCACTCACTTCGAACAACTTAGCTTTCTCAGCTATTGAAGGCTGACTCAAAGACACAGCCCCTGAAGGGGATTGACCACAAGGCCCAGGTAAAAACTGTAAGTCTATTTAAGCCCCTTGGGAGAGTAAGAGGGCTCCTTTATACCCACCACTGCAATCTGAGAGTGAGTTAGAGACAGCTGAGGCAACTGACCCACAGTGAATGTCCTTTACTGAGATAGCAAGGCCACCTGCCTGTGGAGGGACCAAAGCTCAAAAAGATTTCCTGCTGTGAAATTTTCACTGAACAACGTGTACAGGTTAAAAGGATTTTTCTTCTTTTACTGCAGTTTCTTAACATTTACTAAGCCCTTACTTATGTATGTAGGATTACATTATTTTAGGAGTTTTTCAGTGCCTTAACATCATACTTATAGCATCCTAATAATCATGCAACACATGCAACTCACTCTCACCCCTGAGTGAATGAACTTTTCTCTGATACATTTTTAACAAAATGTCACTATAGCTAATATTGTTGTAGTAGTGATTGAGATTAGCCCTGTAGTCAAGGAACAGTTCTTGTTGTCCTTTAATTATTGGATAGTGGGAACCCTGAAAAGGGAACATACATTTCACACATAGTAGTTATTGGCCATCTGTTAAGTTAAATGGCATTGCACTTAATAACCATAATTAATAATTAGGTTCAAGCCATGAGCAGGCTTTGCACAAACATATACAAACAAACACAATTGTTATTTTGTATACGTATATGTATGTATATGTTATGTTATATACTTTTTTTTCTTTTTCTTCATAATTGTCCTTGAAATAGTGTCAAAAAGTGCCTAAGATTATGTTGTCCCAGGCACAGCCAAGACTGTCAGCTGGCCTGCATTCCCCTAATACAAATTTTTACCGGGAAAAACAAACCAATGACAGTTTAATTCTGTAGCATCTTTTAACAAAATGTAAACCTTTTGTTAAAGTTCGGGATGTGTCTTTTAAGAATTTTTACAATGCCAGCCTGGTATTGTTTTGCATCTTCTGTTGCTGATGGCCATTATTTCATGTTTCGAACCCCGAGTTTCACGAGAACCAATAGATGGTCCATTTGATTGAGCTTAAGAGACACTGCTGGCCATTTGAGTAAACGTAATTAGTTAAGAAGTTAATGTTGAAGCCATTTGAGATTATACTTTTTGTTATGGCACTAACATCTTGTTTGAAGTATTTATTTAAAAAAATGCTAGTGGCCATGTACCTTCCAACAGTAATGCTTATGTTCTAATGTGCTAATGCTATGCTAATGTGTACATCATTGTTCTCAAATGAGTGTCCTTTGTCATTCACGTGAATATATATACCGTTGTCTGTTTGCCACAAAAGTGTTTTGAAAACCCTGGTATTTGTTATTTTTAAGGGAAAGAGAAAGAATGACAAGGAAGAGAAACAAATCCAGGCCATGATCATAGCCTTCAAATACTCCTTGGAGATAAATGTCACAAAGGTTGCTTTTAAAATGTTATGTTATTAAAATCTAAATTAGAAAATGAACTCAATGTCATTATCACAGCAACAAACTGTGAATAATATTAATAATGATAATAACAGTGGTTAAAATGGTTTTGTATTGCTGCAGCCCATCAACTTTAAAGGCTGTTATACAGCTTGTATACACACCACTGTTGCACTGTGTTGTGTTGTGTGTGACATTTGTTTTATCTTGAATTAGTTTTGTTCTTCTGACCTTTATCATTTGGTAAGAACGAGCCAGTGTTTATTAAGGTTTTCCTGTACCTGTACCACACATATGTCAAATTTAAAGGGTGCACGAGCAGTACTGTATCATGAGCAATTGTGATCAGAGCCTGTGATCAGGCAAGGTATAAGTGTTTTTACATATAACAGGAAAAGGAGTGGAAAATGTGTAACTTTCATGATGGATGAGCTTTTACTGGGCCCAAACTGCAAAAAGCACCTGTCTCTTGAAGCCTGTAGTCTTAACTAGGTCACTGTAGCTGTGTTTTGTTTTTTTTTTAAATACTCTTCTCTCACATTATTGAAATCAGATTTTCAAAAACAGGTGTGGAACAACCTCTATTTTTATATGGACTAATTACCACAGTTTGATTTAGAATTGTTGCTAAACTTTATGAGTAAGACTGCCTCAATTACAATGAAAACCATGCAGTACTTCACCAATGAAAGGTTTTTAATGTCAAGTAGCTGCAGAATGGCACCTTAACAACAGAAGACATTATTACAACTCTGATCAATGGTGCTGCAAATGCTGTCATCTGATTGTTTATAGGGATTAGTGGGTACTTGATCTTTATTACCAGGTAGCCCACCCATTAATCCCTGTGAAAAGGAAAACACTGAATAGTAATGATAATATCTATGAATTATTGTGTTTTAAATTAGGGATGTTTGATATTGGCTTATTTACCGATATCCGATATACCGATATTGTCTAACTCTTCATTTCCGATACTGATATAAATCAATCCCAATATATGCGGGGTCCCCCCTCATAAAAAAAAGAAAAACTAAATCATTTTAGGTAGCTAACATCACATATCTCCTATCATGCATACTTAAACTTTAAACAT
>JAUBNQ010000001.1:11116228-11126773 GCA_032353495.1 Ctenopoma kingsleyae | reverse complement strand
GAGAGGAGAAGTAGCTGAAGAGTTTGATGTATAATATGTGCATGGTATGTAAAAGTTGTGTCATTAAAAGAGGAAAAACTGATACCGATAATTTCCGATATTACATTTTAATTTGAGCAAACAGGCTGTTGAGCTAAATATAAGGAACACTTGGGCCAACCAAACAAGCATCTGAAGACACACACTGAGAGACCAGAGAGACAATGGTTCCAACAAGGCATTTACGTTGACAAGAAGAGTTGAGAGTTGAAATCCCTCCTGCCAAACCATGAGTCCACAACTGGACAGAAATGCTGCTTAGAAGTTATTAGGGGTTAATAATCTAAGCTTAAAATCTTTCTACTAGATAAAGTTGCGCTTGGATTTATCAGAGCAAGGGTGTCAAACTCAATTTCATCGCGAACCACATCACCATTACAATTGCTGTCAATGGGCCACTTGTAACTGTAGACAATATGCAGTCTGTCTATATAAGCAAAGTAGTTAATTGCCTAGAGCATCACTTTGATACGGGCAGAAAAATGTGAGCCAGAAAAATGCTTAAGGTCATGTGACTCATGCTGCAGCTGGGGTGCTCACATGTTAGCAGATCTTTTAAAAAAAGAATGTACCACTAGGTTTTTATTTGCAAATCTCCATGTCGATCTGTCGATCTTTCTGCCAGAACTGTGCAAGTGTGCCGATATTAGACAGAACGCAGATCTGCTTTTTTTTTTCTTTTTTTTTAAACAAAGGATTGTCACCCTGTACCCTGCTCTTGTTTTGCTCCAGTGCTGTAACCACAGTTTAAAATATGACATATGATACTGTGATTTCTAAAGAAACATGATTAATTGTCCATGACACGTGGTGGATCCAGTTAAAAAACTCTGGCAACTTGTGGGCTGCACGCACGGCTGTTGTGTTCACTGCTTTTTGACATGTAATTACTGTGATGAAGCAGGAGTCAGTGCGTTTTGGGTCCGGTTTAACATTAGAGGAAAACATTTGTTTTTTCTTTTAAAGTTTGAGGGCCATGATAGGTCATAACAGTTAATGATGGTACAAATTTCTGGAGTTTATATGTATTGTTGGGCACAGAGATTACATGCTTGTCCCTCTCCCACCTCCAGTTCTCATCAACCATGACTGAGAATACAGAAATAACTGTGGCATATTTAAGCATATTTAAAGTATATAAAGAGGTGATTATTGAAGGAGAAGGCTCTCAAAAGGGATTTTGTGTCAAAATGCAACAATATAGTTGGTTTGTGTGTTTGTAAGATACATTGGAAATAGAGTGGCAGTCCAAAAGTAAAATTTATGATAGCTATAAAATAATTTGCAAGCTCTTGTGGGCCACATAAAATGAGAGAGTGGACTAGATTTGGCCCGCAGGCCTTGAGTTTGACACCTCTGGATCAGAGCATTTGAATCTGACAAGATTTTGCAAGATTTGAAAATCTAACCAAATGGAAATTCAAAAGATATAATCATTTAGATCTCCGATAATCAATCATTGTTTGGATTCTTACACTGGATTACATAGTTTATTATATTATTATTTATATAGACATTAGGCCTGTGAAGTAACACCTCCGCATGCATCTCATAACAGCAAACCCCATGATGCAGCTTTGTCTGTGTGCTTACCAATTGTGTAAGCGGTGGCTATATTATCAACTAGAGAATGTTGCCTGCAGTGCTCTCTGTTCCAAAGATGCTTTGTCTGTGACTGGAGAAGAAACAAAATCCTCTTCAGGCGGTAGCACGTAGCAAGCACATGGCTGTCCTCCCTCATGTTACCATCTCTGATTGGACTAGATAGATGAGACACAACCTGTTTTTCACCTAAGTCATTATCAGGGAACATATTCACTTAACAAAACGCTCTCAGATTTGGGAGCTATATTTCATTAAAACATGAAAAAACCTGCACACTGCTCTCTTACGACTGTGATATATTAATTTGCTACTTTGTATGTTACCATTCTGTTGATACCTATGAAGGTTGAATAAACTGAAATGTAGATAAATATTAAAGCAGTAACTGAGAGAGTGTGCTGAAGTTTTTCACGTTTTTGTTCTAGTTTTCTTTTCTCCCATACACCTGTCACATATTCAGGTGTACAGAGACCTTTTACTGGATCTGTTTCATTAGAAAGCTGCCAGCCCTCCAATGCCAATCCCCCGCAAGACCAAGCTGCTTTGAGCAGCGCTAACATGATTGACATTGATAGCTGGATCAGACTATAGAATCAACTGTAATATCATTAAGAGAGCAGACATGGAAGCAAAGACCAGGGCTCTAACTGTATTAGCCACTACATATGTTAGGGTTATGGATGCAGAGAGCTAAATGCTTTGGGAAATCAAGCATGCAATCCACAAATTCCTGAAAAACGTGTGTGTGTGCGTGCGTGTGTGTGTGTGTGCGTGTGTGTGTGTGAGAGACACAAGGTCAGCCTATGGTGTCCTTTTCTAGATCACTTTACTCATCGTATTTACTTCTATGTAAATAAGTAAATGAGATGAAGTAAATAAGAAATAAGTAAATAAACGTGTCCCACTATCTGTCAGGAGCTGTTTCTGAGGCAAATGGGACTAGTTATACACAGTATGTACACAGCAGTGTGCAGTAATAGACAATGTTCTAATACCATTTTGTTTTTTGATTGAGCTTATTTATTTAGGTTTTTCAGTGTAACTAACACCTGATTTTTCCAGTAAAGGAATTGCACTCACACACTCACCAAAATCTTCTACTATACACTTTCAAAGACGTGCAAATTAAAGCAGTACTGCTTCATAGGAGGCCTGGTTTGTTTAAATATCTGTGCCATCTTTTGATGAGGAATGTAGCGTGACATACATTTATGAATTTGCACTCGTTAATTTAAAGGGGCACCAGGTCGCAGTGGATCCCATAAAGTATAGAGGCGCGACCACCCCCCCTCTGGGATAATGTACAATGAAGTTAAACCCCGAACCAATCTCAATCAGTCTCAATTGAATAAGTTGTTCTTGGCGAATAACAGTGATCTCATGTCTTGATACAACAAAAGAAACACATGTTACTGGCTTTACTGAGGTGGAATTTATTGATAAAGAAAAGATGTAAATAATTGTTGAAGTAATCTGTGACATAAAAAACACATATGTAACATAACAAGATGGAAGCTATGGACCACTAAGTATAACAACAGAAATAGAGATGAAAATAGGAGGTTTACCAATTTAGTTGTCTTGTTTACTAGGACATCAGCTTACATAGCACATAGAGAGTTACCGTTAGCCTACTTTACTGCAGGGGAAACCTGGCTCATCCTCCTCAGGGTTCGGACTCCTGTCCCAATTAAACCACTTGCAGTGAGGCAGGGTTCTGACGGCCTTGAAGCTTGAGGTGATCCGTATGCTTGACTCTCTTTATCTCGGTCCGTCTGCTGGCGGACTCCAGTCCTGTTTAACCAGGTGATGCGAGGCGGAGTTCGGTCGGTCCCTTTTACTCAGCAACGTCCTTTCGGCGCAGGTCTGCGGGCCTCTTCCTGCACTACTCAGACAGATGTCCCAGGCAAACTTTGACTCACTTCACTATCTTGTAAACACAGTGTAATGAAACCGTGCTGGTCAAATAATAAGAATTATTCTAACAAAAAATGTTGGCAGAAAAATGTAACATAAAAGAAAAGGAAGACGAAAAACAAAGAGTGGACAAAAGATAAAAAGACAAAAAGCAAAGAAGAGAGAACTTAACTTGTTCTCAACCATATATACTCTTTAAGAGAGCACAGAGGTGGCGCCAAGGCCCTTTGGCAGGTTGTTCAAAACGCCCATTTCTTTGTCTGAGACACTCAGTATGTAAATACACATAAGCAACACATAAAATTATAGTTGCATATGATATGTAACTTCTTAACTACTACCAAATGTAGAACTGTCTCCCAGGTGACTAAAGTAACTAAAGGACACACCATTATGTGAAAGAGACATACAGTTTGGTGGCACACGGTCTTATTACTTACAGTGATTATGCACAATATAAGACATGATTAATAATAATGTTCCTTAGTTTCAGAATTGTCCTGTGACATGATTATAAGCATCTAAGTGTCACTCAGAGTGTGTATAAGTGAATGGAAGTCCCAAAGGTTTGATGAAGGTGTCTTGGTCCATGATCAAATCTTCCTTAACAGGGGGTCAAAAGTGAAGATTTATGTTGTTCCTCTGGACACTGTCAACTCAGGGAGTTGGTTTTCCCTTTAGTCGACCCCTGATAAGGTCCTCCATGTTCTTTGAAGCAGTGGGGCAAATGTCCTGAGAGGGGCAATTCACACTGCCCAGGCCTGGAGATGTGCATGGGAAAGTACCTTGTTTATGTGAAACCCCCCCTTATCTATGCCATCCTGCCATAGATAGGGTTAAGAGGTCACACTGGCACTAAACCAGGAAGGCCTGGTGTAGCTTTAAGAATGGAGGTTAAGACGAGTGTCTGCAACCACCCTTTAACTTGAATTGTCCAGGCCTGGTGACGCTACAGGAATTTGCATTCTAAAAATGTACAGATAATTTGTTTAAGTAAATAGAAAGAAAGAAAATATAAAAGGGTAATGTTTTGTTTTAACTTTTCTTTGTTTTGTTGAAGTTTAATCAGTGTTTTGTACATTTTCCTGGCAAAATATTTGACTGTGAGTCCTGGAAAACAAATTCACTGGGAAGCAAAGAAACCAACATGCGGCCTGGCACATAATTGCTGTTTTGCATATCCTCCATTACTGTGCCTCATACTTTCTGTCTGTCCTTCTTTCCTATGTTTCTTTTAATTTACCTCCCTTTCTGTATTTTTATGTGTGAAGTCACATTCTTCCACCTTCAAAGAGCAAAATGCTCTGTGACTGAGCATTTCTAGCATTGCTTCTTTTTCATGGTAAATATTCATCAGTCCCTCACATCCTCACTAATGACTTTTCATATGTACTTTCTGTTCTGCTGTCAGCTTTGGATAATGTGTAGGACATCTTAAAGCACCTCTAATATCCACAGTAGAATTACTGTGGAACGTAGTGGTGTCTTCTCTGACAAAAACATAGTATATGCTGTTTGCACTGAGATTCCAGTCACTGTCATGTCTAGACCACAACAATACTGATCAGTTATACCGGTTTTAACTGGGTACTATGGAACCCACTAAAGGAAATATGGAATTGTAAAGATAAGAGCGCTAAAGCATGGGTGCAACTGGTTGGTTTAGACTAAGAATTTCCTAAGGGCTGTTTTTATGTTCTAACCATCTCAAAAGCAATGCATTAATAATGTATGTTTTTCTGATTTTTCTCTGTTGTTGATTGGGTCTATTTAGTTAAAAGACATGCCAAAATGTCCTCTTTATTTATTGTCATTTAGTGACTATTAATCATTTTAACGCCTCATAAACTCATTTCATTCTTTAGAAACAGGCAAACAGATGGAACATGTATCATATAGATTCTTAGTCTCCATCTTCTTTTTATTATATTGTTACTCTGCAGCAGAGTCAAGTTTCATCACACCCTCTGGATCCATATAACAGCACAAACTCATCTTAGTGCCACTAATAAAGTGATTACTTAGATGGAGAAAAGGTCTAAAAGGCATTTTCATGGCTTCTGAGTGATAATTCCCTGAAGTATTGGGAAAATATGAGTGACTATAGTGTCAGGGAGGAGTGAGAGGGGGTCGTTGTTTGAGCAGACTTTATAGCTCACTGACCTTTTAAAGAAATAGATTGTTGTTCTGTTAGATCATGTACTCTATAGACTTCCAGTTGTTGCCTGTTCTTTTGTAATGCATTATTGATTTTTTTTAGCTTCATTACTCTATTTAAAGGCCAAAAAACACTTGAATTTTTATCTCTAGCAAAGAATTGACATAAAAATGAGTTATTATTTACTCTGTATATGGTGTTCATTTAGAACATAGCTTGACATTAATTGTTGTTGGATGGTAACAAATTGACTTAGAGTTTTGCTACTAGTGGATTAGGATGCTTTGAAATGTGCCTCTTTTCTCTTTAAAAATCACCACACACTGTAGTCATGAACAGATCCTATAAAAACAGCCAGCTCTGTATGCATTAGTTTACCAGCTCTGCTGTAGTCATCTTGTTTGATTGTTGCTGCTAATGGATTCTCCAGAGAGTCCTCCCACACACATACATACCAAATACACTTGCACACACTCTCACAGTTTCATACTCTTAAAAATGATTGATTCCTGTGCTTCATGTTGCTTTTAAGAAGTTATTTATAAATTAAAATAATTTTTCACACTACCAGTGCCTGCTAAGCAGTCTCTCACCAATCAAAAACTCCCCACCCATTGTCATATGAAAACCACCACAGAGAGCTATTACTTAAATGTGGCAGTAGAAAGTCTGAAAATGGAAGAAATAATCTCTTTAAGTAAAACCTTAACTTAGCGTAAATCAAAACAATAAGCAGACATAAAGTAAATACTAGTTTTATTTACGAGTGAAACATAAAAAAAAAACGTATTTGCAATATACTTTTTAAAATGAATAAAATACTTAAATTTAAAAAACGAAAAACATACAGACAAATTTCTATCTAGGAAACTGAATAGAAAAATAAAAAAAATCTAAAAAACCTAAACAAATCCACAACTCTCTTGTCTGGGTTTGTCTTTGTTTTCAGAAATTCATGAATGCACATTATCAAGGCAATGATATTAGCGGCTAGAGCTACCATAAAACACCATCATCAAACTGAACGAAATATAAGAGTAAGCAGTGTGCGATCTATAACATGGCTTTCCTAGAGCTGACCTTTTACTTTGTTTTGTTTTTTTTTACTTTTTTATGGGCAGACTTAGAGACAGCAAATACTGTATAACTTTTATAAAGTTTGAAATTTATATTATATATCATTAGTTGTACTGACAATATGAATAATAAGAACAAGAAAGCAAATGAAAATAGGTGCTGCACCAATTTCAGCACCTCACCCCACCCTCTTGCTTGAAAAGCAAAGGGGAATGTTTGCTAAAATGAATTAGTGACGAATCATCCTCATTAATGAATCATACATCAATGATGGCTTTATTTGACATATAATCCATGATGATCAACATACATAAATGCATTGCAAAAACAGCATAATGTCAAAATTTTAGAGATCCCCCAAAATTTTAAGGGGATGTCATGTTTTAGTAACACATCGGAGCTGAGCTGCTGGTGGCTGGTGGTCCCCTTTAGTTTGCACTATGCACATAGGCATAAAACACAATGCAATAAGAAGTAATGAAATGAGGACCAAATGAGAATGAGTGCTCACCGAGTTAGGCCCCCCCTTTCAAAACCTATCAGAGCCACACCAGCCGCAGACTCCACTACAACCTGCTGTAGCTACACAACATAACAGCAAACATTTGTTAACTAGAAAGTCACCTGAATGTCCTTGGCAGGTAACTGTAACTGACCTGTTCAGCAGCACTTTCCTCTTGCTTTTGGTCTAATGGGTGCACTGAAAACAACTCTAGTGTTGGAAACAACTTTCTGCAGTCCCTTCCTCCCCACATTCTTTTTCCCCAGTCAAAGAGCCATGGCCTTATACACACACAGTCACACGAGCAAAGACTGCGGATGGACTAATCTGCTGAATTTAACAAAATGTGTAATGAATTAGAAACATGAACTATACCTTTAAAAATGGCCTTGTGTAAAGTCAGATCTAATGAACATAGAATATTACATTTTAAGGCTGCTATGGCAACATAAAAACACAAGAATCACTGCAGCATGATAGTATATTACTATCAAGTTATGTTCTGTTTGTTTGGGATTGCTTATAATGTGAATTGAGCCACATGGTAGATTATTTTGATACAATTTGGTCTGTGACTTAGTGCTGAGAATAGGTGTCCAAGAAACACGGGCCTCATTTTTCAAAGCATGCAGGTTTAAAATCTGTGTGTAGTAACTGGCGTACACACACGGAAGTTGGTATTAATTAAACATATACAACATGTTTACACGTTTGAATGAAATGTGATATATATATATAGTTCCTTCATAACCATCAGCTTGTACACAAACAGGCTAATTTACATAAGGATACACTCTCAATACACCATATATGATACATAATTTAAAAAAGGCTAGTGGCCTGAATTCAGGGCAACATGGAATTGCACAAGATTACATTACCCCAGTGTTTCCCCTTAATTTTATTTAATTAGATTTTTTGTACAGCGCCAGATCACGTTAGAAGTCATTTCAGATTTCCTTTGCTGTAGAACAGGTTTGTACATTGTTCTTTTATTAAACTAACTAAACACCTCATTATGTTTCTAGTATTAAATAACATATTTCTGCAGTCTGGAACCTCCTAGCTGTATGTAGATTTATTTCTTGTGCGTTTGGAGACGTAAAAGATTCCATATGAACATTTCCACAGTGAGAACTGAGCGCATTTCTGCAGGTGTTCACGCTAACTTTATTAATTATTCATGATCATTAACACGCTTCAATGCTGGCGAAATGGAACAGGGGCTAATACCGCAGATGTGCCCCCACCCCCCAACACTACAAACCTACGGGAAACACTGTACCCTATCCTGTTAATTCTGAGTAAATAGCTCAGAAACATTTACCCACATTTCATTTGCAGTTTTCAGAGACACTGGCTTTGACTGTAGCCTGGTTTCATTAGAGGCCGAATAAATCGTTCAAAAAGATGATGTCCATCTGTCATAGCTTTTAAGTGTAGGTATACTGCAGTGGCTAGACCCATTCTGGACAGCTACACAGGCCCGGACTTGGACTGAAGCTTCAATGGCAAGAAATGAATAGTTGACCAAACATTTTTATTTATTCATTTTATTCTCAAATTAATAATATATCTGTTTAAACAAACAGATAGTCAAAACATACCCATAGGCCTTTGTTGCACATATAAAAGTGTGTTGGTCCCCCAGTGAACTGTGCTGGCTCACAGACGAATCAAGTCACAGACACCTGCCCTTCAGCCAGGATACATTTTAGCCCTGTGTTCTGGCGTTACAAAACTGTACTTATTGGCCTGATTCGAGTCTGATAAGTACACTCTCTTAAACTATAACTGTTACACCTTGGGCTTAGGTTTAATTAAATTTTACGTCTGTGTGTATATTGTGGTGAGTGTGTTTTACATTTTTAAAATCTGTAAGGTCCAAAGTAGCTTTTATGCTTTCTTTTTCCTTCTAAGCAGTTTGCCTTATATCACCTAAAGCATAGTAACAACTCCTTCATTTCCTTTTCCCCTCCACCTGATGCTGTTTTTCAAGTGTATTTATACCCGGAGAGAATACTGAAATGGTGATGACCTAATTTGCATGAGAGGATTTGTAAAATTGGGCTGGAACTGAAGTCTTATGTGTGTGCTAATCCTTTAGTGTGTATTAATACTGCCCTTATTCATTTTTGACCTGTGACTTTACCTTATTATTTTTCACTGTTCAAACTTGAAAATCCACACATACATGCCTGGCATACATAGAAAACAATATGCTACTCTAAACTCATATAGGACAATACAGTGAGCTGTGAATTTCTGTAATCATTACCTGCTGCAAATAGGACAACAAATGCCTTTTTGCATATGATCCTGTCCTAATACAGCATAATATGACACACAATTACTACTAATATCACTTTAACTCAATCACCAAGACACAGCTGCAGCTCTGGCTTGGAGTGAGGCAGCTGAGAGACTAGGGGAAGCTGCATTGTGCAGCTGTACCATATCTTCCTCGACTGAACATTGAGACCATTTGTTATTCAGCTCAGCATAATCATTTGGGTGGAATCTGTCTTGAAAGACAAAAGTCTTTCTGTAGAGAGACAAATAACCATAAATAAAACAGAGAACTTGGGTAATTTTGGATAGACCGTTTCTTTTGAAGTTGTGAACTTAGTTGCAGCAACAGTTATAGAAAGATAATTTTATTTCATTGTTTTGATTAACCTACTGCAACTTATAATGTTATGCATGCATTTATACAGTATTTAGAGCTATATAAAATCTACTGTATATGCAAGACACAAACATGTACTTGCACATGGGAATAACAATTGTGATTGTTGTGTCATTGTTAAGGTTGAGCATTTCTTTGAATTCAAACACATGCACTAAAAGACTAAAGCAAAATACAGATACCATTAAGATGCAAATAATTAGATATTCACACATTTGCCCACTTTCATCTACCTCTCTTCCCTGAATTATCTGTAACCACTCCCTTTGTACTATGCTGTGAAGACGCCACATAACTGAGTGTAATCGTGTAATCAACATAAATGGTGCATGTGAAAATTCACACCATTAAGTATGTGAAAATCAGCCCAAGGGTGTGTGTTGTTTGTCGGGAAACTGGAGCTGTCAGATAGTTTAACCTTACAGAGCCTTGGCTCGCAGCACACTGAAACTCAAGAAACAACTGAGCGGCACAGCTCAGAACCACAGTGAGCTTGGCCTTAAGTAGGACAAGAGAACTCTTCAGGCTGATGTTGAAACTGAAACAATCCCTCTAGAA